>OX438783.1:15244047-15376231 GCA_949316455.1 Acleris holmiana
TAACAACAATTGAACTATGAGTGAGCAACTGTTAACGGAAAAAAGTGGCCATCTTTTTCCGTTAAGTTGACTACACGAAGGTTTAACCTTCGGTTATTAAACTGTGTCATATATGCTATATATTGCGTATTCACTTGTACAACAGTAAATCGCTCTTAGATTTTAAAATAATAGGTACTTCGATTTATAAAAAACACATTAAAATTACCTAATTAGGGCGCCACTGGACGATCGGCGCCCTCCTAAAAAATACCGGATTGTTTTATTTTTTCTAAATTTTGTTTGTTAAGGCAAATTTATCTTTCCAACGTATTTTTTTTGTTGTATCGTAAAAACGGTAAAACATACAAACGTCAAATTTAGTGTGATAATAGGCCATACTCTAAAAAACATTCAAAAATTTTACGCATCCTTAAAGTAGCTCAGAGATTTCTCAAATTTCAAACCGTACCTACCTTTAGTTCGGTCAGCAATTGTTTATAAACTTTGGAACCACCAGTCCTGATGATATCGAAGCAGGTAAGGTCACAAGGCTTCTCATGCCGAAGGATTGGTGCCAGCAGGGTAGGAGTGGTTACCGTAACTACGGGCTAGAGATACACCAGTTTATTGCATAAATAATAAATAATGCATAAATAAATTAAAACGAATAAGTTTACACCGCCTGCCATGAATTTGTGTCCTCAATTATTTCTCTTACAAGGTTGTCTGGAAGAGATCGCTATTTAGCGGTAAGACCGCCTGTTGTATACCTATGATTTAAATGTACTGTTCCATGTTCTGTTTTTATTTTTTAATGTTTGGTGTTCAATAAAGAGTATTTGTATTGTATTGTATTGTAAATATCAGAGGACAAACTCACACAAATCGACCTAGTCCCAAACTAAGCTCTAGGCTGGTACAATGGGTACTAGACAACGATAAACATACTAGAAATACGAAATACATACTTAAATACATAGAAAACATCTAAGACTCAGAAACAAATACTCGCGCTCATCACACAAATATCTGTCCTTACCGGGATTTGAACCCAGGACCGCTGGCTTCGGGGGCAGGATCACTCCCAACTAGGCCACCGTGTCGTCCGCCGTATTGGATTTTTTTTGTAGTCAAAGGAACTCCTTATAGTGTCGTCATGTCCGTCTGTCCGCGACTTAACTAGATTCTTCGAACTACAAAGATTTTACATGGTTATAAATTTAAGTTTCGCCGACAAAATTGTAAAATAAAATATAGAAATAATTTCGTGTTTCTCCCATATTAATGAGATTATCATTAGATAGCTCTCACAAAATCATTATGTGTTTAGGAAATATTCAAAACGATAGTGTAATTTTTACTAGAGTTACGTGTTACGCCAAAACTATTATAACATAGTAATTACAATACTTGTTGTTATTTGAGATAATTATATTTTTATATTTGGATTAACGGCTTGGAACGGAACCCTACACTGAGCATGGTCCGACATCTTGCCCAGTTTTTTAGAGTTCCGTAGTCAAACTAAGAACCCTTATATTTTCGCCATGTCCGTCCGTCCGTCCGCAGCCTAGCGCAGAGACTTTTAGTATATAGTAGCCAACAAAGTGATATAATTAAATGTAAAAGAATATATTTTTTAAGGTACCTCCCCTACACGTAACGTGGGGATGTATTTTTTTTTCTCGTTTACTCTATAGTGTGGGGTAGGTACTGTTAGATAGGTATTTCTAATTCCATCCCCCCCCCCCCCTCTACAGGCAAAACTACAAATACTAAAAATCAGAAAAAAAAAACGATAGCCCTTTATAACGAATTTGGTAGGAAATCTATCACGACTAAGTAGACATTGGTTCTTGAGATACAGGCAATTAAAGTGTTTATACCTACTAAAATCAACTTGATTTTTATGCTTGTAGTACTCAACGGCTTCGGAACCCTACACTGAGCATGCTCCGTCATGCTCTTGCCCGGTTTTTAATGGCATAGCAAAAACAACAGAACAAGAAACACATTTTCAGATCAAAAATAGCAACTAACATTAGGAAGCACTTCATAAAATCGAACACCTGGAACATAGCCTTATACGCCAGTGAAACGTGGAGACTGATACAAAGAGATAGAGAAAGATTCGAGGCTTTTAAAATGTGGTATTGGAGGAGAATGGAGGGGATAAGTTGGACAGAAAAAATATCAAATGAGTGCTGAATAGATTAAAGGAAACTAGGACTTTACTAGCAACAATACAAAATAGAAGAGGAACAATGATAGGGCACCTGCTACGACACGACCTTTCCTTAAAAACATAGAAGGAAAGATAGAGGAAAAGAGAGACAGAGGAAGACCAAGAAGAAATTACTTTGAGCAGATAAAAGAGAAGGTTAAGGTTGGGTCGTATAGTCAACAACAAAAGTAGATGTTCGAATGTAAAAATACTGCAAGAAATGGGATTTGGCAAATTAGCGAAAGTGACGAGGTACTAACATGATCATCAACTTTTACTATTGACTGTACCAGAAAGTCAAGCAGTTGACTGAGGAACGGAGCGGTTGGCGATTACTCCACCGACAAGAGCATATGGCTCTTAAATAAATTAATAAATATCTCAGGACAATGTCACACTAATTGACCTAGTCCCAAACTAAGCTCTAGGTTTGTACTATTAGTACTAAACAACGATAAACATACTTAAATAGAGAAATACATACTTAAATACATAAAAAAGAGAAAGAGCGAAGGCAAGCTAGCACGCAGGCTAGCATTTTTTTTAAAACTTTTATTTATATTTGCACTGTTCGTATGTAAGTTATCCGTCAAAATTTGCGATCCATTTTTCAGTCACTTGCCGTTATACGATTGAGCTAAATCTTGGGATGGTTATATAAACCTAATGACAATACAATAATATGGCACCATCAAACTGGTTTGATGATGGAGACGAAGGGGAGGCCATAGGAACTCCTAAATTACACATGATAAACCCGTCGTGTGAGGGCTCGTTAGAATCGTCTCGATAAGCAGATGATGACTATGCTAATATAAGTACAGTCAGCAATAAAAGCTCGTTAATTTTTTTTTTTTTTAGGTTTGTTTGGGTCATCCCTTCAGCCTCTACGAGAAGAAACATACATACAAATACACAGTCAGATAAAAATGTAAACACACCATACCCTATACTTATTGATGATGTCGATGACGTGGTCGGTGGTGACGGGCGCGGAGGTCTGCAGCTTGATGTGGTGCAGAGGCATCAGGAGGGCGTTAAAGCAGGCTGAGATCCACTGGATGGAAGCCAGCTGCAGACCAGGTCTACGCTCTCTGGAATATACATACCAGAACATACATACATACATACATACATACATATGGTTGTAGAACAAGTAATTATTTGATCTACAAATATTTAATGAACTACCGAGCGAACTCATGAGTTCATGACTTATACGGAATAAAGCCAAATGTATTAAAGTCTAAATTAAAAAAGTTTTAGATGTCAAACTAAACTTAGTGGTGGTAGGACCCCGTGCAGGGTTCGTGCGTATGGCTACCACCATCTTATCCATTAACCGACTGCCAAGCAACAGTGTTCGCATTGTTGTGTTTCGGTGTGGGGATAAGACAACCGGTGAAATTACTAGCATAGAGGCATTCCATCTTAGTGGTCAGGGTTGGCAACGCATTTGAGGTCTTAGTATTATAGTCTTGAGAATTCAAATGTCTATGGGTCTCAGATTCCACTTATACTCTAAGATCCGAACCTAAATCGACCTTCACCGAGCTGATAATAGAATGAAACATATTTGATCATAAATTTAGTATTTTAGAAAACATATTAAAAACGGGTTCGCAAAAAAAATCCTGGACAGACTATAATTAATTATTTTTCAAAAAATGATGTTAAATGTTGCAACATCAAGATAATAAGAAAAAATTGTGTTGACTGAAAATACAAAACGTATAGAATGTGCAGCCGTTGGGTTGTCTACTATTTACCTGGGCGAACTACTGGGTTGTCAGGTATAAAGCGGTATATCGATGCCAGTTACTTTCACTGGATTGGATAATTGAAAAAAATATCAATATCAAATCAAAATATATTCGGATATAGGGTTGTCTGCGAAAATCCGGTCCTATTAGGGGTTTTCAAATTTTAAAGATTTTAAATTCAACGCGCGTGGAAATGTGTGACAGAGAGATCCGAGGTAAGTATACTGTGTAATAATAAAGGACCCAACATCGCAGTCGCTTGTGATGGAACCCTGGATTTTTTTTTGATAGTTTTATTTTTTAAACTAGTTATAGCTTTAAACCCTTTTTCGTTTGTTTTTACTTGAGCCTTCGAAACCTTTGTAGCTGACTAATTGATTGATTCATCATCTGTCTCAAGGAAACAGGATTGATCATGACGTCGAAGCTTTTGTTCTGAAAAGAACAGTTTGTTTGTGTGCCCTGACAAGGACAGTTTGAACTGTTATCTTCTGTGTTCGGAGCGCGGAGCGGACGCGCAGCAGAGCGACGATGTTTTCACCTCAACAGCCAGGAGCGGAAAAGAACGATTTTCGGCGCGCGTCGATTTTATAGGCGCGCGAGATAATCAAAATACGCTTCTGCGCAGGTCGCCCGCGCATCACGCCACCTACGACCTACGCTCCGTCTCGCTCTAGACCTCTCACTCTCACTTGTAAATAGTTTACTCGTTCCTTCATAATATATGTGTGTGTATACTGTTAGCTTTAAGTAATCACTTTTTGTAAATAAATATACATTCATTTTCTTCTGTCACAACTACAAGAAGTGTTTCAATAATCTCCCTACAATTACCAACACTTCTACATTGGTGACCCCATGTTTTTTAGAACCACGATGTGCTGCCAAATGTCCTAATTCTAATACCTATACAATGTAATCACATGGATGGAAATCGGAATGAAGATAGTTCAATACCCTTGCTTATATTTTGTTTTGTACTCATACTACTCATGTCTACTCTTTGCCACTTTTTGCTTACTTATTGCTTTCAATCACCCAAAGGTTGGAGGAGTTCCCTTAAAGCGATAAGTTCGCCTTTGTACGTTCCTATTCTGTGAATATTGTATTTAAATTTCTATATTTTGTACAATAAAGTTTTTTTTCCGTGTGGTTGCCGGGTTAGAATAGTGCCACTCCATGTCTTCCCGTGGATGTCGTAAGAGGCGACTAAGGGAATAAGGGCTTGTAGTACTGTTAGGCGATGGGCTTGCAACCTGTCACTAATACACTGGTAAACATCTTAGCCTGAAAAATGTGGTTACAGAATTATCAACGTTTTTTTAGAGTTGTTGGTAGTTCTGTAGCTCTGCCTACCCCACTCTGGGAATGAAGGCGTGACTTTATGTAAGTGTTTACATACGTACCCTGAATTAACACCAAGACTAGAAACTACTACTGCTAAGGCCTAGGATGGTTATGATTATGACTATGAATTCTTACCCATCATTTGGTTTATCGAAATAGAAGAAGCCGAGGTTCTGAAGAATATTGGAATGTCTCAGTGCCACTACTTTTGGGAAACCGCTGGTTCCACTCGTACTTTGAAGCCAGCAATAAACCTTATCTGTGTCAAATGTAGCAACCCTGGAAATTAAGTAAAACCTTTATGTACATGATTCAGCTAGTTTTGTTTTGGGAACACTAACCAGTTTTTCAGAGGATTGTGAATAGTAGCTCTCTCTCGTTTCCGTTTGTGGTTTCGGACTTGTGTTAGGTTACCAATATTAACTCTTCTGTGTCTAACTATATCACTAACTGACTGATAACGCAATGCCTAAAGCGCTAAATCTAGAGGACGTTGTAATTATGAGAAAAAAAATCTTTGGGTTGATTTGGAATGAACTTCCTAATGAGATTTTCCCAATGAGCTACAAACATTTTAAAAAGGGTGTCAAAATTTCTTTCTTGGCGGCGGTGACCACTTCCCATCAGTTGGGCCGTCTGCCTGTTTGTTCGTCGTTGGCAGTAAAAAAGGACTAAGCAGGTTTCTCCAAAAAACTACCCCTTATGGTCAGAAATAGGGTAAGAAGCAGAAAACTAATTCTACGAGTACGTCACGGGCGTTTCTATTTTTCGGGTCAAACTGCAATACCACGTAACTAACAAATTCAGTTTGTTGCAAAATGTACCTTACTGACTTACGTGATAAGGTGTCTTTTGCACCTGTTTTATTTTGTTCTTTACGCGGTAGGTATTGCACTATCACCGACGTATTTGGCATTTAAATTTCCACGGAATACGTACTTAAACTCTTCTTCAGCCTCAGGGTCGTGATAGGTCTCCATAAATCGGTCCATTGTGCACTCGCCGCCTCCAAACGTGACGAGCTTGGTATCAAGGTGGAGATCTCTCACCACTCTTTCATAGTCCTCCAGCTTTAAAAATTCGCAGAAAGCTATCTTCGGTCGAAGTATTCCAAAGAGCAACTTAATTTCACCTGAAATTGATAATCACAAAGATGTTTACTACGTTTCAAATGTACAGCCGATTTTATTCGTCACCATCGACTTATGTTAAACCGAAGTTCTATTGTCAACCAAATCGTAAGAGACTTCTAATTCTAATTTTAACAAATGGCTTTTACTCCTCTTAACACGTTCACGGACAGTAAAGTCACACCTGGGCCTCTATTCTACTGCGTTATAACGATATCGCGTTTGACGTGTTTTAGAATCGTTTATGTCACAGTCGCCATTATCAAAACGTTGACAATACGGACACAAGTCATTGACGTTATCGTTATTACCGTGTAGAATCCCAGCCCTGTTGGGCACAGTTCGCTAAATTCGAATGCTAGCATAACGCGAACGTGTTAAGTTGAATTTCACCAATGTCGAGTTATTCAAACTCCTTGCACAAAGTATTACCATTTAGTAAATATTTTATTTGTTTTGTTTTCTGTCTTTCCATTCCTGTGCAGCACGTTGTTAGTTTCTCTACGATTATTTGGTTGACCGGTAAACAATGCCTAGGCATTCGATTCGCCATTTGTGCATTTTTTGGGCAATATAGATTCAATAAATAAATAAACCTGGCTGACAAAACGACCTCTTGGCATCAAATCAAAGCCGTGAACCTACTGTATTTGAACTGAGGATCGATCCCAGCCATTGGAAGCCCATTGAACATTGCCGCGTTATAGGGTATGTGGCCATCGAGATGGTTTCTGCCGCTCAGCACCAGCACGTCTCCCGGCACCAGCCCGAACCTCCTGAGGCTTTTCGCCAGGCGGATACTTCTGGACAGGGCCGAACGCCTCGTTTCCTGTTGGCCGGTCGCTGCGTCAATCTGAGGATGTTTTTAAGGTTACAAAGAGCGACGTTTAGAGAGCGTTGGTGGCGGTTAGGGGGTCTACTCGTGATCGTAAGTTTCGAACCCCCGCGGGCACCATGTAACAATGACTTTTTATAACCTAAGTACATTACCCGATGCTCTTACGGTGAAGGAAAAACATCGCGAGGAAGCCTGCACATTCGAACAGCTGAATGTGTAAGAGGGTAATTGCAGAAAAGATCTTAAAGGGGACGAAGTGTATCCGAAAGGGTCCATCTGTAAGGTAGGGTTACATAGAGTTTAAAGGCATAGATAAAGATACATAACATCACGCTTTCATTCCTAGAGTGGAGTAGGCAGAGCTACAGAAATTCCAACAACTCTAAAAAGAGTTCTTGATTATCTGTAACTACATTTTGCACCAACAAGCTACGTTGTTTACCAGTGTATTAGTGACAGTTTGCAAGCCCATCGCGTAACAGTACTACAAGCCTTTATTCCCCTGTCGCCTCTAACGACATCATGGGAAGCTACATGGAGTGGCACTATTCTAACCCGGCAACCACACGGAACAAAAAAGATAAAATAGATTGAGATAAAGATCGTTTATTAGTATAATATAGATAGTTACTCGTACAATCCATGTTACGCCCCGAGGCATACAAATTGTAGATGCAGTGATGTGCATGCCGAAACTTCATTAAAGAATTCACATGCTCAGACTTCGTTAGCGTCGAAAATTACAGGAAAAATGGAATGTTTTCTTACTTGACTTTTTGAAAATTTTGTTTTTTCCCCTTTTTTTTTGGGTTTTTTAGGATTATTCATAGACAATCACTGACACTCTCGCCACCTATTTCAATAGTTTCTGCCTAGGAGCAAATTATAAGAATATTTCTTTGTTTTTTCTATTAAATATCGAAAACAACGAGTTTTTTGGAAAAAAGGGTTTTTTTCCGGATTTTTTTAACACTAGACCTTTGTCATCTTGAAGCAGTCGCACGCGTACTCATTTACTGTCATTATTTGTATTTCAATTCGGCTAAAGTTTCTACATAAGTAATTATATTTGCTATAGGAATGTTAATATTTCTTTTATCGAAGTAAGCTTAGTAAACTGACAGATTTTGGACGATCAATAATAAATCGTCTTCATTGTAAAAAGTCAGATACTATAATCAAAATAAGGCCTTAACGAGATAACCACTAACAGTTCGTCGGTGATATTGCAATACCGAGTAACTAACAAAAAGAATAAGATGCAAAATACACCTTAGCTACTAAGTCAGAGGGTACATTTTGCAACTTATTGAGTTGTTAGTTACGTTGTTTTGCTGTATAAACGAAGAAATGTTATCGCGTTAAGACAAGATTTCGATTACAGTATGTGTTGCCAACGCGAAAGTTGGTAAAAACCGGCCAAGTGCGAGTCGGACTCGCACACAAAGGGTTCCGTAAGGGTACCCGACTGCCGAAGGATGAGGGTAATGTTTTACCCACAACCGAGGTCATTAGATATAATAGCGTCACTAGTGTCTTCTTCTTCTCTTTTCTTAATGGCGGTCCAGCGCGATATTCTGCAGTGATTTCGCCAATGTCAAGTGACTTTTTTTTTTTTTATGTTAAGGAGAAGGCACACGAGCACTCAGGCCACCTGATGGTAAGTGAAATCTGAGACCCATAGACATTTGAATTCTCAAGATTACAATCCTAAGACCTCAAATGCGCTGCCAACCCTGAGGACTAAGATGGAATGCCTCTATGCTAGTAATTTCACCGGTTGTCTTATCCTCACACCGGAACACAACAATGCGAACACTGTTGCTTGGCGGATGGTTAATGGATAAGATGGTGGTAGCGATCCGGACGGACCCTGCACAGGGTCCTACCACCACTAGACTAAAACACTAAACAGACTAGAGACTAGAGTAAAACAGTAAACAGAATAGTAAAAGCCGGACATTTTTCAATCGGCCATCTTCCCTTACCGAAGGTTACCGGATCGTCACTAGTGTCACTGAAAAAGGACAGGCACCCAACTGTTCCGCTCCTATTTGATTTATTTTGATATATGTATGTTAGAGAGTAGCCTAAAATAACAGACACATATTTTTTTTAGCTGACAAAATAACCTATTGGGAGAATTTGTCCTCTAAAGTATATCCAAAGGACTGAAAAGTGACTAAACCCTCTTCTGTAGAGAGCTTTGTTTGATATTGTTATCATAGTTTAATAATTTAGTAAAATGTAGGTACTGTGGCCAAACGCTGAATCCGTAGTAGATGCAGTGTTTTGCCGGAATTGGTGCACTATTATGACATTATACAATTAATGTAGGTACTATGAAGAATTATCTTCTAAATATAGTGGTGGTAGGACCCTGTGCAGGGTCCTTCCGGATCGCTACCACCATCTTATCCATTATCCACCCGCCAAGCAACAGTGTTTGCATTGTTGTGTTCCGGTGTGGGGATAAGACAACCGGTGAAATTACTAGCATAGAGGCATTCCATCTTAGTCCTCAGGATTGGGAACGCATTTGAGGTCTTAGGATTATAGTGTTGAGAATTCAAATGTCTATGGGTCTCAGTTGCCACTTACCATCAGGTGGCCTGAGTGCTCGTGTGGCTTCTCCTTAACATAAAAAAAATATGAGGCTGGAATTAAACAACATCACATAGCTAGATAGGATATCAATACATATCAGACGTTATCGTGAGCTACCAATTTTTTTTTAAAACACTTCAAAATAAAGAAATAGTTTCAGGGATAAATAAACACAGAGTTGTTATACAATGTCTGCAATTGTGCCATTGTTGACCGATGAATTAGGTTAATGCCTCTATTACAATTTGTTTTAAGTCATCTTGTTTCTGTACCGGAATCATTATTATCGTAGCTCTTACTCCCTTGACAGTAAGAACTACTGTAACAAAAAAGTACATCAGGGTAAAAAGTCACACAAATTAACCTTGTCCCAAACTAAAACACTTGACCACATATAATAAGAGCTTGGTTGTACAGTCAGCGTCTAAAATAGGTAAGCAGATTAACATGCTCAAAATAATCTAGACACGACGTATTCTCTTGACAATAGAGTGGAGTGCAGATCAATTCGAGCTCCTCGGTTGCGTAGCTACTTCTGCTGGTGACTGTGATTAAGTTTTTATCTCATCATGTTTTAAAAACCAATACCACGAGTAGCAACTAGTACAACCGACTACAACCTAATTTCAAATTAGGTCCCCAAGCAATAACACTCACCTGAAATATCGCATCTGGTTCTGTTCGCATGTAGTTAAATAAAAAATGGCCGACATGGCAGTCATCACATCGTTCCGAAATAGACATTTCTTTTAAAAACACTGCGCGGAGTACGCGGTCACTTCGTTCAAATGCCGTTGATAAAATGCTACTTAATAATAAACAAATCGAACGTTATCTAGTCCTTAAAGTTATCGATAAGTCAATGGCTTTGATAGATCTATCACTACCTTTTAATGTTTAATAACTTGACATGATACGTAAATTAGTCGTGTTACATGTCTCCGGACGTGATACGACTAATGACACGTAGAAAATGTACATAGGTAACGCGGCCAATTTAAGTATGCTCAATGCTCGCTCAAAGGCTCGGCCATCGCCTCCCCAAACCATTGTTTAGGGAGGCAATGGCAGAGATACGCGTGATATTCTTGAACGGGTGCTGTTTGTGGGGTCCGTCTGTTCACTTTTGCAAGGACTGTTACTTCACTTCTTCAGTTAATTATTCTAGTTATCTCTTTTGACGTAGGACCTCATCGTGTTATTGTCCTAAACTCATTATTTTTAGTTTAATGTTATTAACCTTACATTCTTAATAATTTTATTTGTACCAGTTTTAATAATAAAAAAATATTATTTTATTGTACTTGTAATGTAACTTATTTTTTAAGTGAGTATTATTGTGCTTTATGATTGAAAAAAATACCTTCTGTTGGAGTTTCTTGGCGCTTCTCCTCCACAATGATGGTCTTGTCCGAAGCTCTAGTAAATTCACTGCATATTACCGACGTATAAAAAAAACCAAATGGCCAATGATTTAAATTTGAATTTGAAAAGGCGTTAAACCAACAAGGTTCCAACGTTTGCAGCTACTAGAAACGCTGACTGTAGGGTATTTACGGTATTTACATAATGAATGAATGCGTAAGAGCATGTCAAGAAATAAAATCGCGGCCACGAAACTCACGAAGATCTATTGATTTGCCGATCACTTAACATCAGGGGTTCCATATTCTATTCGGTAATGTGACATTGCTTTTGACATGTTATTGTGTCGAGTTGAAGATTTTTTTTTTTACTGTGGTATATGCAATCTGTCCCTTAGACATTCAGCAATTGTTTGTGAGAGTGTTTGTTGTCTTGAAGGGCATTAGTCCAGCAACACATGCCCTAATTTGATTTTGCCCTATAAGTCTGCAGAGGGGCTTTACGCTTTAGTCTTTTAAATTTGGATTCACATTTCATTAGGTTCGTTGCTAGGATGTTCGGATGATTTTCAAGTTTTTTCTTGTAGGATATCATTGAGTGCTTAATCTCTTCTTAAACTGTTCTGATTCCGAGGTCTTTGTGTAATTGGTGGTTTGTAATAAACCAAGGGGCATTTGTAATTATTCTTAGCATTTTAGACTGGAATCTTTGCAATATTTCGATATTAGAGTTGGAGGCCGTCCCCCAGAGTTGTGTACCATATGTCCAGATTGGTTTCAAGATGGTTTTGTAAAGAAGAAGTTTATTTTCCTGTGAAAGCTGTGATTTTTTTTCAACTAGCCAGTACATTTGCCCATCGCCTTGCGTTTCGTAAATATATGTTTTCTCCATGTCAGGCGACGGTCTAGGTAAAGTCCGAGGTATTTTGCTTCATCAGCCTGAGGTATCTGCACACTATTTAGAGTTACTGGGTGTTAACACTGCTGTAAAATAATACACAAGTACTTGAATTTCGATTTTATTCTCTTATTTCCTTTACACCACTTCACTACGTTCCAATGGCGCGATGCAACAACTACTTTTTTAAACTGACAGTTAAGCCAACGGTCATTATGAATTCAGGTATTAGTCAAAACAAATACTTACCAAACTAAGTTTATACAAAAATGCTAACATTCGGCCTTCCTGTAACAATTTACGTCCCGGAAATTTATAATTTGTGTTAAATCATATTAGTATAAGCCATTAAAATATACCTATAAACATTACTTACAAGCCCAATACATTATACATTTTAATGAAAATCAATAATCATTACCATTCATTAAAGCACCAAACAAATAAATTATACAATACGTAAACGTTAATTTTAGGCAATAATTGACAAAATTATACATTATTATCATATGTGTGCTAACTCACACAAATCAATAAGTAACGGTTTATAATATTATTTTGCTTCAAATGTTAAGATTAATATATAATAAACACTAATTTCACGTAATTCTCATTACTTCTAAACTTTTTTTTTATACATAGAAGCGAGCATACCACTTACTAATAGAATATTATAATTAACCATCGGTATCACAATACTTTTCAACTCATTATTCCTTAATGTTTGTACTAAAACCCCTTACATATTTTTAGTAAGTACCTACATGATAATAATTAAATAGTCTAATCTCAAGTTTTCCTTATCTCCTTGATATTGAAGCCTCATTCATATCTTCAATATCAATCAATTTCTGCACTAAAACCTCATACATATTTTTAGCACATCATAATAACTAAGTAGGTAGTCTAATCTCAAGTTTTCCTTATCTCCTTGATATTGAAGCCTCATTCATATCTTCAATATCAATCAAATTATGTACTAAAACCTCATACATATTTTAGCACATCATAATAACTAAGTAGGTAGTCTAATCTTAAGTTTTCCTTATCTCCTTGATATTGAAGCCTCATTCATATCTTCAATATCAATCAAATTATGTACTAAAACCTCATACATATTTTTAGTACATCTAAGTCTCAAACAATTCACTGACAAATGTCATAACAATATCTTTAATATTGAAACCTTATTCCTACCTTCAATATTTGTAATAAAGTCACATACCTACATATTATTGGTAAGTACATCAATTCAATAATCTTATCTTCAATATTAAAGAATGCTGCGTACTAAACCGCATACCTGTTTTGGATCTACTTTTATATCCTATAAATCACTTTTGTTTATCTGTATCCTTTATAAATTATTATATCATTTCAACGTCATTGTCATTGTTATCTGAACTTTTACACTCATCGTCTTCTAGGCTATCTGATCTATTAAATACCAACCAAGGGTGAATTTTATCAACAGCAAAAATACTTTTAAACGGTCTATTACCTTTCCTGGATACAGGCGTGTCCTCGATTTCATATCTATCATTTCCTACCACACGTGTGATACGGTACGGGCCTCTTAATTTAGGAATAAGTTTCTTGCTATGACCAGTAGATTGAATATCTCGCTCAACTCTTACCAGATCACCGACTTTATAATAAACCATTTTCTTTGTTTTGTCATACCTAACTTTTTGTTTTCTTTGATCAGATTTTATATGTTCCTCAATTTCTTTCCTGACGACATCCCTGTCAATACTATTCTCTTCTAATGCTACCCCCAAACGTAACAGGGAATCGGAAGTTCCTGCTAAACTAGTACCAAATAGTGCTTGCGCCGGGGTTTTACCGATACCCTTGTTAAGGGTATTATTCATTCCCCATTGTATTTCTGAAAGACTATCATCCCATACACGTTCAGATTTCCCAACATTAGAAGCTGTTAAGGCAACTAACAATGTTCTGTTGTACCTTTCTATCTGCCCATTTGCTCTCGGGGTAGCAACAGCATTTAAAACATGCCTCGCACCTAATCCATTTACAAAATCTTTGAATTTATTTGACGTAAACGATGTGCCTCTGTCAGAAATTATTCTTTTCGGAACACCAAAAGTGTGAAAGTAAGAGGTCAGTGCCTTGATACTACTAGATGTTCTTGTATTTTTAACCGGTGTTATTACAATAAATTTTGTGAATGCATCTATGATCAGTAATATATGGGTATTTTTATGTCTACTGGTAACAAAAGGACCTAAGTGGTCAATATGAACCGTATGAAAGGGTTCAGCGATTTTTTCTATTGGATGTAAATAACCAGCTCTTTTTGAAACAGGTACTTTAGTATGTGCGCATTCCAAACACGAATCACAATATTTTTTTATAAATCTTCTCATTTTTGCGAACCAATAAGTAGATTTGATTCTGTCGTAAGTTTTATCAAAACTGAAATGACCTATGGCATCATGATTAGATTTCATGATGTGCCACCTGACACCTTTAGGTACAACCCAACGATTACCTTCATTAGTTACTCTGTATAAAAGCCCTCTTTTAAGAATGAAATTTTTGCTTATCTCTATTATATTCTCAGTTTCTTTATCTTTTAAAATATTAACAATTCGTTGAACTTCTGGATCATTCTGTTGCACTGTAGCGATCCAGTCAACAGTAATACTTCTTACCTCAAATAAATGTTCACTAACTGGATTGCGACTTAACGCGTCTACGTGAGCCATCGATTTTCCAGGTTTGTATGTTATTGAGAAGTCATATTCTTGGATAACATTCCACCATCGAGCAACCCTCGGTATAACATCTTTTTTCTCAAAAGTTGCCCGTAAGGAATTACAATCTGTGACGATAGTGAAATGTTTTCCAAGCAAATAAACCCTAAAACGTTGTAAAGATGACACTACAGCCAACGTTTCTAAGTCATACGAAGTAAAATGCATCTCTTCTGGGGAAGTTTGTCTACTATAATAAGATACCGCTTGAAACGGGGACTGTTCATCTTTTCTTTGTAATAAAATTCCAGCTACACCCAATTTAGACGCGTCTGTGTGTAATTCTGTATCATAAGATGGCTCAAATAATGCAAGAATAGGCCTCTCAGTTAAATTATTTTTAAGCGTACTGAAAGCATCTTCTTCTTGTTTGCCCCAGACGAATTTGCAGTCTTTTTTCAATAATTGAGTCAAGGGTCTTGCAATGACAGAAAAATCTTTTACAAATCTTCTGAAGAAGCTAGCTAGACCCACAAATTGCCTTACATTATGTTGATCTTTGGGATGAGGAAAGTCTTTAACTGCCTGAATTTTTTTCTGTCCTGGTCTTATACCGTTTTTATCAACTTCAAACCCTAAATATTCAATAGATTCCATAAAAAAATTACATTTTTCTAAATTTAATGTCATACCAGCGTCGTTAAATAACTTTAAAGTTAATTGCAATTTATGAAAGCCGTCGTCTATATCCTTAGAAGGAATAATGATATCGTCCATATAGGCGAATGCATGTTTAAAACGGGCATTACCCAAGATATGATTAATAGTTCGCTGAAAATTTGCCGGTGCATTGCTTAGACCAAATGGCATTCTATTAAATTGATAATGCCCATCCGGCGTAATAAAAGCGGTTAAATGTCTTGAGGACTCGTCTAACGGTATCTGGTAATACCCAGATGCCAGGTCTAGTGTAGTATAATAATTATAACCTGATAAATGATCCAACTGATCATCTATTCGAGGTAGCGGGTAGTGATCCTTTACTGTTTTTTTATTTAAAGCTCTATAATCGATACATATACGATAGCCACCGGTTTTTTTCTTAACTAAAATGATTGGCGATGCATATTCTGAGGTTGATTCACTAACTATTCCAGATTCTTCTAATTCCATAACCATATCCCGAACAACCTCTCTCTCTGCGTATGAAAGGCGATACGGACGGTACACAACAGGGGTTTTGTCGGTTAGTTGAATAGACATGGCAGCTGAACTACAACAGCCTAGTTCTTTGATATTAAACGCGAAGCACTTACGATGTACATTCAATAGTTCAATTAATTCATTTAACTTCTTCTTGCCAATCGAATGATTTACCTGAACTTTATCCAAAACTATTGGATTATTATTTACAGATGTCAAATTAGTATCTATTTTATTAACTGTAAACTCTTTGGATTCATGAGCGATACAAGCTCGAGTAAGTATGCTATCTTTAAATAATTCGAAACTATCTAAGTTTAAACTTTTTATAACTATACGACCAAAACCATTAACAACTCCAATCACACCTTGCAATATTTCATATTCCCTTTTAGGTTGTGAATGTAAACTGTACTCTACAAACAGGTTTCCATCAATGACAGGCTGAGTATAAACATCTACTTTCGTAATATGGTTTATAAGAGTATTTTCTTTAATAAACAATGTTACAGATTGTGGAGTTACATTTTTACTCTTTTCCGAAAATGTCAAACCATCTTTTGTTTTGTATACTATTATGTGATCCTGTTCAGTAAATGTTTGACCTATTAATAGAGGTGTGGTTAAATAACTATCTGGTACTAAATAAACTTCTACGGTAGCTTCAACAGAATCAATTTTAATGCTTAACTTAACTCTGCCAATAGTTTGAACTAAAGAATTTCCAAAACCCTTTAAACTTGGTAAATCGTCTTTAGACCATATCTGGACTATTCGGCTAGCATCCGAAAGCCTCAAGAGTGTGCATTGGCTTCCAAAATCTACAAAACATGGTAAGCAATGTTCATTTATACTCGCAGACTTATAATATTTTTTGTCATTACTATTAGCCACGGTTAGTCATGACACCGTCTTAACATCTACATTTTTCTTAATAGGACAGTCAGAAGCCACATGTCCTATTCTAAAGCAAGACTCACATTTTTTGATTGGCAATTTGCATTTGAAATGCGGGTGTCCTTCACCGCCGCAATTAAAACATTTGACTACCCTATTATCGAGCTTATTAGAGACACTAGTTTGTGCCTTGTAAAAGTTACTGTTAGCTTTGTTATCAGAATTATTAGGATGTTTAAAGGAGGGTCTCGTTTTGGTTATCTTTTGATTACGTAAATAAACAAGTAATTTATCCGGTTCAGTGAACTGAGCGGCTTCGGCACTAGTTTTAACCGCTCGATCATCGATCCCTAACAAAATACAGTCCACAGCATCAGTACCCGTAATTCTACACCTGTTCAATAACAATATTTTATCATAATAATACTCTTCTAACGAGTCCCCATATCTTGCGCGTTTATCAAGCATTTCTGTCAGTAATAGTCCATAATGTTCCTTACTTGGGAAGGTGGCTCGTATTTTCGCCTGCCATTCAGTCCACGTAAACTTTAAACTAGGTAGGCCTTGATACCACTTTTGTGCAACGCCCTCTAACTTTGGGAGAGCATAATGGATTATTTGACGCTCAGACCAACTATAAATAGCAGCGGTTTCATTCACTTTAGCCAACCATACATCAGCGCTTTGACTTCGATTTGATGGATTAAATTCAGGCAATACATTCATCACTGGAAACCTTTCAGTATAATCTGATTTATTTATGGACCTAGCGGATTGGAATAACTCTTTTAACGTCTCCAATAACTCGATTTGTTTATCTTTTGTTTTGTTATCTTTATGGCTATCAGCATACCTTGAACGACTCCGAGTATAATTTGAGCGACTCCTACGACCCCGCAGTGGACTGCGACGCCGCCTGCTGTCCCTCTGGAAGTCGTCGCTGACCCGGCTGTTTCTGCCGCGGCTCTGTCTGGACCGGCTCCGCTTCGCCCTGCTGCGTCTCTCGTCAACCCGGCTGTGGGCCCGACTTGGCCTGTGTTCGTCGCGGCTGCACGCCCTGCTGCGTCCTGCACCAGGATGATGCGCCCAGCTGCGTCTCTTGTCACCCTGGCTGTGCTCCCGACGACGTTTCCCTTGGTCTCGATCATGCGCCCGGCTGCGCCTCGTTCGATCACGGCTGCGCGCCTGGCCTTCACTATGAGGTGCCTGGATAGACGTCACGCGGTCCCAGATTGACTCCTCTAACGGGAGTGGGGGCGTTTGCACTATACGTTCACTATTTTTATCCATGCTAAAACAAAAAAATTTCCAAAGGCGCATTTGTTCTTTTTTTTTACAAAATATATAAATAATCACATACATCTCGAAAATAATAATTAGTAAGTTTTAATTTGTAATTTACCTAATAGTAGTTAAACTCGTATGTTTACTTCATAACTAACTACAGTGTTTCTTTATAAAAACAGTTACTTATTAAAACCACATATATCATGTATTATGCCAAGAAAAGAATGCAATATATATGTACACGTATCAATCGTTTCCAATTAGGTTTGAAAAAAAAATCGTCACAGAATATCTCACAAGTAGAACTAACTAATAAGCTTATTTTTAAACTATTGTACGAAATAACCTTGTCAAGAAAACCAAGCATTATAGAACATAAAAAATACATATCTCCAATTACCTGTGGGGTTTATGAGTCGATCCAACTTCTGAAATGTTAACACTGCTGTAAAATAATACACAAGTACTTGAATTTCGATTTTATTCTCTTATTTCCTTTACACCACTTCACTACGTTCCAATGGCGCGATGCAACAACTACTTTTTTAAACTGACAGTTAAGCCAACGGTCATTATGAATTCAGGTATTAGTCAAAACAAATACTTACCAAACTAAGTTTATACAAAAATGCTAACATGGGGGACAGGTAGCGCGTCGGGTAGTCAACGTCACCTGTACGGATTTGGTTTCATTTGCTTTAATTCGCCATGTATTCAGCCACATTGTAATATTGTCTAGACAGCTCTGGAGCATTTTACTTGCTTCAGACGGATCGTCATGTACGGCTAAAGCGGCTGTGTCATCAGCAAATGTGCAAATACCACTTCATCTGTTATAGGTAGATCAGAAGTAAACAGCAGGTACAGAGTTGGGCCCAGAGTTGAAGAATAGAATAAAAAAAAACAAACTAAAATGACACGTTAAACATTCTGTTGAAAAGGGCACTCAGTATTGTGCCAGTTTTCAGAGGGACCCTGACTTAAGAACTAACTTAAATATATCAGAAAAAAAACAGAATCAAAAGCAAAAAAGGGACAACGAGACGATAATCAGCGACAATCAAAAATTAATTAAAGATTCTTTGTGTGTCAACTAGAACAACATATAAATGAAGAGCTATTGTAACGTTGACAATCCGATAAAAGGTCAAAGGCAATATGGTGTTATAAGTACCATAGAATAGAGCCTCTTGCCTGAAATTTTCATCTTATCGAAAGGCATTTCTCGCCACAAAAGTTAATTTTTTTTGGTAGTCACAAGCCTAACCTAACCTACGTAATCAATGTTTAAGATGTCCTGAAAACAGACAGTAGAAAATATCGTTTGATGAAATGATACAATTGATGATGTTAAATTCGATCAAACAATGGGTTACGCATCAGTGGCCCCAGCCAAGAGGCATTCGCTACCTAGCGTTTCTATTCGTTTGGTTTTTAAACCAATCACGTCACTGGTAGATCACGTGACTTTTCGTATGACGCGATTGGTTCAAAAACAAAACGAATAGAAACGCTAGTTAGCAAACATCTCTTGGCTGGGGGGTCTTGGCGTCTATTCTACTGAGTTATAATATAACAATATCACGTTTGACGTTTTTTAGAATATTTTTTTTTGTTTTATTAATGGCGGTCCACCGCGATGTACGCAGTGATTTCGCCAATGTCAAGTGAGTAGAGTAAAACAGTAAACAGAATAAATCAAAAGCAAACCCCGGACATCTCTCAATCGGCCATCTTCCCTCCCCGAAGGTTACCGGATCGTTACTAGTGTCACTGAAAAGGACAGGCACCCAACTGTCCTGCTCCGTTTTGATTTATTTTGGTGTATGTTAAAGAGTCTCAAATAACAGACATGTATTTTTTTTAGCTGCCAAAACTCAACCTTTTATGAGAAATTGTCCTCTGAAGTCTTTTGACGACACGCTAGCCTAGTTGGTAGTGACCCTGCTTTTGAACCTAGGGGCCCTGGGTTCAAATCCCGGTAAGGGCGGATATTTGTGAGATGAGCACGAGTATTTGTTCCTGAGTCTTGGATGTTTTCTATGTATTTAAGTATATATTTATATTTATAAGTAAGTTTATCATTGTCTAGTACCCATAGTACAAGCCTATAGAGCTTAGTTTGGGACCAGGTCAATTTGTGTGACAATGTCCTGTGATTTATTTATTCAGTAAAAAAAGTTGACTCCGCATTGTATACGCCTCAGTGCCACCAACATTGGCGCTGCGCAGGAGTTCAGGGTTCCGCACGTGTTCAGACCACCGGAACCTAAGTATTTTGCGTGGCACTTTTTTTTATTGGTATATAGTATTATGTATGTATTCATGTTTACACTCACGTTTGTGAACGCAGCGCCAAAACGATTTAACGACAGGAACTTCCCAAGGTTCAACCATAAACATCAAAACAAATTTAGGGCTCGGCTGGTGTGAAACCGTTTCGATTTCAACCCATTATTCCACCATCATCATTACCCGGCGGTATATAAGGCGTGCGCGTGCGCACTGCGGCGTATTGTTTCGTAAACGACAAGCACAATGTTCAAGAGTTTCCTGGTTTTGTTCGTGGCGGTTCTGTTGATTGGTGGAGTAAGTGTTTTTTTACTAAAATAGTCCGTTCATCTTTATTGCCTCGAAAAATTTCCTGTTGTACCAAATTTAAATAGGATCGGTGTAGAAGTTGAACACCCTTTCGCATTTATAATATAAATTAAAGATTAATAAGGTATTTTATTCACACGGGGTAAAATTAAGATGTTTGTTAAGCTGATATTTTCCATAAAAAATGCGATAACGATTTACTTCCTATAGATTTAGTCCGAATTTTACTATTAAGGAATATATTGTCGATATTATGAAAACCTAGGTCTGTACGATTTTTTTTCGAGTATATCTAATATTTTCTTAAAATGATGCAAACAAATTAAAACGTACATACCTAGTATTTCACACTACGAAATCATGGAAATCGGACTTGATTTAGGGGGACAAGCCGTTACAGCCCGGTGCTAAATTTCTATGGATTTTTTTGACAGTTACACAATTCAAGCGTCAGTTTACAACCCTCTTACGCTGTCTCCTCAACCTTTTCGCCGCTGTAGCAGTAACGGTTAGCGTAAAATAGACTTAAATATCTTTGAGGAAGGTTCACATTAGTTAGGTATGCCTTCTCACCAACACGGGCGGCGAAAAGGTTAATAAATACAATACGCCTTTATTAATACCTGTGTTTATTTTTCAGAGCCATCAACAATCCACCGCAGGTCAGTCAAGCGACGGTTTCCGATATTACTCATATTCGTTTAATAGCTCAAGTTAGTGTTGCTAGTAAAACACGCAGATATACTCATAGTCATAAAAAACTCTAGAACTATTGAAAGACTTCCAATAGAAAAATAGAATAGAAAAACTTTATTTCAGGATTTTTCAGGCAACTACTCGTAGGCCCGTATTTACGGGAGCACGTTGTTTCGCATAATACATACATACATACATAGGTACATAACGTCACGCCTTCATTCCCAGAGTGGGGTAGGCAGAGCTACAGAATTAACAACAACTCTAAAAAACTTGTTGATAATTCTGTAACCACATTTTGCACAATCAGGCTAAGATGTTTACCAGTGTATTAGTGACAGGTTGCAAGCCCATCGCATAATGTTTTCGGTCATAATGTCATAGTTGACATAATTATCGATTGTCTAAAAAAAAATATCGCTAAAACCGTTAACTTTTCAGAATTGCTTAAATATCTAACGTGTGGACAAGGTTAGGTTAGGTTTGATTTATAAAAAACCTGAATAAATGACAGCTTCTTAAAAAAATATGTTATAACTTCCGATAGTTTTATTATGACTTAGAACACATTACAGGGCCTCTATTCATCTGCGTTATAACGATATCGTGTTTGACGTGTTTTAGAATCGTTTATGTCACAGTCGCCATTATTGTAAATGACATAAGAGTTATCAAAACGTTGACAATACGGAAACAGGTCAAAAACGATATCGTTATTACCTTGTAGAATTCCAGCCCAGTAGTACCACAAATATAAGTTACAAGGATGTACCTACCTGCGCAGAAAGCATTTTTTTAGAAGGCGCGAAAACGTTTTGGCCAATTATAAGGTAGTACGTTTGCGCGGGTAAAACTCCGACGGCTATTGGTTAAATATTCGGCAGCCATTGCAGCGATGCCGTCGACCGCCATTTTATTTAGCGTCGCGTCAGTTGTCATTCGTACACAAGCTGAGACGCACGAGCGCTAATCGTCATTTCATATTCTACCTTACGCGTAACACGACAAGGTTTGTATTGGATACATTTTTACGTTCGTTTATCTTCGGCATTAGTGAGCACCTTTCTGCGTGGACAAAGATTGCCGGCGTAACTTATAATTGTGATCTTTCTGTACATACATACCACGCCTTCATTCCCAGAGTGGGGTAGGGAGAGCTACAAAAATACAAACAACTCTAAAAAGACTAGTTTACTGATTGAACATTACTATTTAATTTAATTAGAGTTATAATTTACAAGTTATTAAAATTGGGGCGCAAGTTTCTACTGTTTTCAGAACAGTAGCAATTACCGGTTCAAACATTAGGCAAATATAGTAAAGCAGTGAAAGTTCAGGTTTGTTCAGTTTTACATAATGTTATTTTCTTTTTGTGCACTTTACGCAAACAAACACGGTGACGAAACAAGGCCCCGACTAAACCGGCTCGGTCCGTCTTGTTAAGTTTGCATGTGGTGATTCGCGGCAGGTACGGTCGAGGCACGCACACGTGCAAGCCGCGCGATATTGCTTTGAGGATCAAGTACTGTTTATACTGTGATTGAGGCAAAATTAGAGTTGTTTGCCGTGAAAGTCGTTTATCGCTATTCACTGAGGAACCGTCCAATTTATCGGGTTAAAAAATACCCTATAGTATGTCCTTTCCCTGTACTGAAACTATCCCAATACCAAGTTTGATTTAAATTAGTGGAGCGGTGTTTTTGTGAAAGCGTGACCTACCGACAGACAGACAGACAGAGTTACTTTCACATTTATGGTGTGGTTGCCGTTTTCCGTGTGGTTGCCGGGTTAGAATAGTCCCACTCCATGTCTTCCCGTGAATGTCGTAAGAGGTTAAGGAAATAAGGGCTTGTAGTACTGTTAGGCGACAGGCTTGCAACTGTCACTAATACACTGGTAAACATCTTAGCCTGATTGTGCAAAATGTGGTTACAGAATTATCAACAAGGTTTTTTTTGGGGTTGGTAATTCTGTAGCTCTGCCTACCCCACTCTGAGAATGAAGACATTAATTTGAGAGGTGCATTGAAAATATTAAAACGTACTAACCTTCTCTTACTTATGTGAGAGCTGTGACATGAACTATATTATTTTAATGTTTGAAATGTTTCTTCAGGTAGCAGCACTGGCGCGAATACTGGAGGTTCGTTAGTCATTACTTACTCGTATTCGTTGGATAAATTTTTGCTCTTTTTTAATTAAATCATTGTCCGAAAACAATGCAACAATTCTGGGGTTCTATTACTCGGTAAAACCATAGCTTTTGGCATCTTATCGTGTTGGCAACGTTACGATAGCTCTTATTTACTTGACTGTAATGGCGGCCGAGTTCAAAACAATACGATGACATGTCAAAAACTATATGTGAATGCAATATTGTAGAAGGAGAAAGGTATCTACTTTTAAAGTTGACTTATTTTTTTGTCAAAAACTGCTAATATCATTAGACTAAACTGGTTTTTTTTCCGAAACTGTAAATAATTCAGCATTTATCTGGACCATCGCGGTGAACCTCATTAGGTAAGGTTAGTTTTATAAAAATCCTGAATTGTTTACAGTTTCGGAAAAAAGCAGTTTGGTCAAATGATGTGTTTGGGAAACGAATCAGTTTTACGAAATGAAGGTAACCCACTTTTTGTCTTCTAATAATTCTAATTAAATAGGTGGTGTGGGCGGCACTGGCGGCAGCGCCGGCGCAGGGTTTGGGATCGGGTTCAACGCCGGCGCAGGGGCGGGGGGCAGCGCGGGCGCCGGCTCCGGCACACAAGGTATTTATTACTCCCCCCCCCCCTCTAGAATTAGAGGATGTGAATGGTTGGTTATTCATTTGTGATGCTTAACGCCCATATACAATTTTAATAAGGAAGTCGAAACCTACATTATACCAGAATTTTCTTCACACATTTTTTTATACATTCGATGCGAAACCTTTACAAATCTACCAAATCTATCCGTGTGTCCGAACGAGCATAAAGTACAGTCAAGGGCATTAATATCTATACAGCGATCACGTCAAATATATGTATGCAAGTACCTTATTGTAGTGGCATAAAGGTGTACAGAAATTTTTGACGTCTTGTGAACGTATTTATATTTATGCCTTCTTCCGTCTTCTTCCGACTTCCGTCCGCATCCGTCCAGAAAATTATACTAAATAGCTTTACTGTGTGATAAAAGTAACATTTATTATTGTTTGTTACAGGCTGAATATCGCGCAATTGACAACAAACTCGGAGATAATTACGACACTTTTTGGTCTACAAAGTATATTACTTCACTATGAATTTCAAATCACAATATCTTAATTATTCAATGTGTTTTATTTTGTATAATCTGAGTTAATACAGTCAGCCTGTAAATCTCTCTCGGTAAAGGATTTTGTTGCAACCTGCAAGCCCATCGCCTGACAGTACACAAGCCCTTATTCACTTAGTCGCCTCTTACGGTATCCACGGGAAGACATGGAGTGGCACTACTCTAACCCGGTAACCACATGGGAGGATAAATAAAATAATTTGTAGAGATATTTTTATATTTAATATAAATTAAAATAACATTAACTTTATATATTAAACTAGATCTATCATACTCTTCCGCATACATCAAGCCATGAAATTAAATACTAAAAATATTAAATTACATATAAAGCTATTTAACACGTTCACGGACACAGCACCATTCTCAAAATTGCATGATATACCACAAATTATTCTCATACAACATTTTCTACGGCCATGGCCCTTTGATGAACTGTAATATTTAAAAATGTGTCAAATATTATAATAAAAATCTTACCAAAAGTGGCAGCTCGTCCACGGACGTTACGTCCGCAGCCGTTATGTGTCTCAACACGCGTCGTTCATGAGGTTGAGTTTGCCCTACAGCTTTTTTGCTAGTGCACCAGCGGATTGTGTTAAAGCCTAAAACGGCTCAGGTGTCCGTGCTTCCTATAAATGCAATTAAAAATACCGGCCACAACCGTAGCGCCATATCAAGAGGATTTTAGTTTACGTCTCTCGTTGTATGGACCGTGACTGTGTTAAAATCATATGTTATATATTATCACCAATTGCATTAATCTAATCTTTGAAAAACCTTTCAATTAATATACACGACTCATATACCAGTATTATAAAACAGAATCGTTAGCTAATTGCCTTAAAAAATTAACATAAGAGATTATTACATCGATTATCGATCAGTAGCAATCGAAATATTGAGTGTACCGAAAACCGTAAAATCATTGTCACCTGGTGTTTATAAGAGGCTTATCAACTCGGTTTTTAATTCGACGGACTACCTATTCTGTCTAAGCATTACCAACATTTTAGTGCGGGTATTAATTCGGGTTCGTCGACAAAGCAGATGTGGCAACAGACACCAAAATGGATATTTTTCGCATAATTATTTATTACACTCTAGCCTTAAAGTAAGAAAGCAGTTTCACTTGTATCTAGCATTCCCACTAATACAAGAAATCTGACATTAAGTAAAATAAATCAATATTTTACCCGGTTGTAGCCACTCTATATTACGTCATCTTGCAAATTTTAAATTAGCTCTACCTATTCAGACTATTGTTAATAACTAAATAGTAATAATTGCCATTCAAATAGCGGCCTGAAATTTATGATAAGAAATAAAGCGCTAAACACACAAAACGCGGGTGCGGCTCAGACGCGGGTCGGGTCGTGTTATGTTAAGGCCCCGTGCTCCACCCGCTCACAACTCTCACAAGTCAACGCACGTAAAAACAGCTCCAGGCGACTAGTGGAGAAAAGTTTGCGCATCTGTACGGCTAGCATAAGCTGTATTTTCTCGTCTGTCGCCCCGTGCGTCTATATCGTTAAATACTAGATAGAAAGGGAGATCCAGAGGCCCTAGCAAAGATGCGTACGCTATTTAGCATTTCTATTACTTTGGTTTTTAAACCTATCGCGTCACTGGTAGACCACGTGACTTTTCGTATGACTTGATCTACCAGTGACGCGATTGGTCTTAAAACAAAACGAATAGAAACGATGGTCAGCGAATGCAACTTGGCTAGGGCCTCTGGAAACAAACGAGTCGTTGATAACATGTGCTAGCCCTCCTCGCCCCCTCCCCTGACCCCGCCAATTTGGTCCGTATTTCGCTCGGACATCATCCTGAGCTCTTTTTACGAGCGTTTACTTGTAAGCTGTGTGTGTCGTTTATATAGGGCCGCCGTACTCCCGACCAAACCCGCACCCGCTCCGCGTCCGCGTTCTGTGTGGTTTGCGCTTAAATCCCTCAAACCGGACGCAACGTTATCGCTGCATTACAAAAGATTAACTAATACAATCTGATAACAACGGGGAAATTGGTTTATGAACAATAATCATCAATAACACCTGCGCATAATGATGGATCAACAAATCACGGGCGATATCAGCTCAATTTAAATAACAATCAATATAATTTGCTAAATATTTTTTTATGACACTGTTGCCGACGGATACTTTGATCACTTATAATATTACGAACTCGCTATACCGCCTTGATATCAAAGAAGGTAGCTAAAGCCTGTCAGGATTTTACTGCAGTAGTCGAAGCATTATATACCCTAAGATATACCATAGAATAAGAACTAAAGACATAGATTACGAAAGCGTCAGATCTATACCTGTTCCGAAAATTTCAATATGAATGTTCATTAAGTTAAAAAAGGAAAGAGTTCTTGCTAAAATTAGCCGTACACACCCGTGTTATTAACTTGTGTAAACTGGTCTCCAACGATACCAACTGTACACCATGGTCGTAGATCATATATGTATCAGTGTGCGACAACAACAGTGTACCACCATGATATTTTAGCTTATAGAACTGTCTTTTGGCACACTGAATCCCAATAAGACTGTGCATATGAGCTATCTGTATGTTTCCTTTTATTTTATCGCTCCTTCTTTGCCTTTAGTTCTTATTCTATGAGTTCCGTCTCCATTCTGTCGTAATATCATAGAAGGCGGCTAACTTCAATGTTGTAAATGCATTCTATACTCTAAAAGTATTCACATGAAATTGTAAATAGATTTTAAGTATTAATATGCAGTTAGCCGCCTTCTTCGGTATCGCGGCAGCATTATCATACAGAGTTAATGCCACCAAATTAAGTTTTATACAAACTATCGTCGCAATTTATGGGAAATTTCAAGACGATTCGACGATAGCAAGGTTTCGACTAAAGCCAAAGGAAGATAAGAGTCCACACGCCATTATATTACGCCAGGGGCTCTGCTTTTTTCTTAATTTCCTTTTAGGCACTTGTCCCACCGCCGAAGACGAGCGAAAAGCGAGTAGAGCTAGAAACTAGATACGAGTGAGCAAGCAGCGAGAAGCGAGTGTATTACTTAGTAGAGAGAGAGGCTTGCCGGCAGTGTCAACAGCCAGCGAGTGGAGACAGTTCTCGTCGGCAGTGGAAACAGACAGCGATCAACTATTAATATCTGTGTCTCTTTTATTGACATTGGATTTATATCTTTTGTTCGTTTCTAGAGAGAGAAAATAGTCGATAGCTTATCGCTTCCTCGCCCGTGGTGGAACAAGTGCCTTAGGCTGCGTTTCCACCAGAGCTGTGCGAACTAGCGGAGCAGTGTGCGTGGAAAAAATCCACCAATAGAATTCCTAGCCTCGCTTAGCGCAACTCTCCTATTGGTGGATTTTTTCCTCGCACATCGCACCGCTACTTTGCACAGCTCTGGCTCTAGGAAGTCTTACTACACAATTAAGAAGTTAATAGAATAAAAATATATAAAACTTTTTCGAATATTTATCTATTGAATTCAAAAAACTAATTAATTAAATATAAAGTTTTTTTTTTTTAAACTTAAAGATGGTGGCAGCGTTATCTCGCTGAATAGCAATGCTAATACGTTGTACGAGGAAGCTTCCAACTCTATGCTTGGCAACGACCAACCGTTTGGATAGCTCCGGAAAAAGGGCACTTGAACCCCACGAACCGAGGGTCTCAACAGAAAAATACTTCTTGCTTATACATGTTCATAGAAAATATTGCAAGGAAAACCTGTAAGTGAGAATAGAACGTTTCAACGTCTAAACTAAATCTACTAAATTCTATTTCTGTTAGAATTTAAGTGTTAAATTATATTAAGTAGAAACATATTTCTGTTGACTCTGTTCACTAAGCTGCTGGAAGGTGCTGATGAGCTTCTTGACTGTCCCTGCGCAGGGGAGGTCTGACTCCGTGGATCTCTGAAGGTTCAGCACCACGTTTCGAACCTCCCCTATCACGATTTTTCCGGAAACTGTTCTTGGGAACTCATTGAAGAACACCACGCCGCCGTGGAGGTGTTTTGGATGTGACAGCGCGTCTGAAAGAAAATATTACATTATTCATATTTTAAACCGCCTTGTAGAATAGTGCCACTCCATGTCTTCCCGTGTAAGAGGCGACTAAGGGAATAAAGGCTTTTAGTACTATTAGGCGATAGGTTTGCAACCTTTCCCTAATACACTGGTAAAACAATGCGAACACTGGCGCGTGGTTGGTGAGTTTTTGAGAAAGGGACAAATAACATAAGCTACGTCATTCAAGGTGTCAGTGTCACATATGTTTCTTGATTTTGGACCTAAGGTGGGTCACGAATTTAAGTCTTTGACTGTACTTACTGGCAACGAGATCCTTGACGTCCTGCTCTGTCAGCCTTGATCCGGGGCGTCGCACGACGCAAGCCACCGCCCTCCCGACGTCGTCCGGGTGCGGCACGCCGATGACGCACACGTCGACCACGTCAGGATGCCGTCGGATTACTTGCTCTACTTCCAGGGGCATGACCTAGAGTAAGTTTGAATGATGAAAGTGTATTGAGGACGCGTTAGCCTAGTTGGTGGGACCCTGCTTATAAAGCAAGCGGTCCCGGATTCGATAAGGTAAGGTCGAATATTCGTGGGATGAGCATTGTATAGCATGTCGGACCATGCAGAGTGTAGGGTTCAGAAACCGATAAGTAAGTAACATAAAAATAATCAAGTCATAACTAATTTTCTATTTAAAGTAATTTGGCGCCATCTTAGATGATTTTAGTAGGTATTAACACTTTAATCGCCTGTATCTCAAGAACCAATGATGTCTACTTAGTCGTGATAGTTTGCCGTTAAAATTCGATGCTCTTTCATTTAAGTTTTTTCTCTGATTTTTAGTATTTGTAGTTTTAGCTGTAGGGGGGGGGGGGACACTGAGTCCAACAAAAATTAGCGCTTTAAAACCTAATATTTCATAAAAAAATAACTTAATCGAAAAACTGTTTTGACGAATATTTTTGAAATACCTATCCAACGACCCCCCACACTATAGGGTAGACGAGAAAAAAAATACATACCGATGTTACGTGTAGGGGAGGTACCATCAAAAAAAAAAACATTTTATTGCACCACTTTGTTGGCGTGACTAATATGCATATTCATTTCAAATTACAGCTCTCTAGTACTCATAGTCTCTGCGCTAGGCTGCGGAAGGACGGACGGACATGGCGAAACTATAAAGGTTCCTAGTTTGACTACGGAACCCTAAAAAGGTTAATCTCAAGCGAACCCTCGACTATTTTCCTTTACGTCTCGGACAGGATCAACGCTTTTGACATGTGGTGTTGGCGCAAAATCTTAGGTATCTCATGGACGGAGCACTGCACGAACGTTTCCATCACAAACTCGTCCATCGCCTATCTGTATGCAACGACTCCTCCGGTACTTCATGTGGCATAAGCCAGATGATCTTGGGAAACTCATTCTGCCCTCATAAGCCAATAGGCAGTAACTCAAATTGAATAGCTAAAGCAGATTCAATCCGATCTTGTTAGTAATAAGGTTGCATTTGCTACAGGAGTTTTGTCTGAGATACTTAGCAGGACAGCGTTGTAGGACAGTTGGAAATGGAGCCGTGGTAGATCCATGTCCAACCAGTTTGCAGAGGCCTAGAGGATAGAGCAGAAGATGGCCTATGCGAACCTTCGCCGATTTCTGATAATGCGGACGTAGCATCGACTGCCTGACGGTCAAGACTTGTTCCGAAAAGATATTTAAACCGTGAATAGTAAAAAAGTAAGTAAGTATTATAGTCTGTACTTTTAGGTATTTAAAAAAGTGTAAACAAACCAAACCACGTGGCTCTGCTCATCAACCAATCCAAGCTGTTTGGTCGAGCTTTGACGTATCAGTGTTCTGCTCCTATTGGCTGACAAACTGTCATCTGTCAATGTCACGTGGTTTTTTGTTTACACTTTTTTAAATACTTACCTAAAAGTACAGACTGTAGTTACGAGTATTTCAGTGTGTTTTATCTTGAAATCGAAGTGGATTTTTGTTGAACAAATAAATACAATTTGTTTGAAAACGTTTTTTTATTATTATGATATAAATAAATAAATAATCACAGGACAATGTCACACAAATTGACCTAGTCCCAAACTAAGCTCTAGGCTTGTACTATGGGTACTAGACAACGATAAACTTACTTATATAGAGAAATATATACTTAAATACATAAAAAACATCCAAGACTCAGGAACAAATAGTCGTGCTCATCACACAAATATCTGCCCTTACCGGGAATAGCTTCGAAGGCAGGGTCACTCCCAACTAGGCTAGCGTGTCGTCAATAGGTACCGTAGGATTCCTTTTATAATCTGTTTTAAATAATATTGACATGTGAAAAATTTGCAAGCTCAGTTTTAATATAAATTGATGTGAAAGTTGATGGTCCCGTAACGCAAGAGACAAAAGTTGTATTGGTGAAAAAGTTGACCCCCCTTATCATTATACCTACTTGTGTCCATTATACTTACGAAGAACGCTCGGTATCTGAATGAGCTGGACATTCTTTCCACGAAGAAGTAGAATCCGTTTTCGTCCCTGTACATGAGGTCGCCGGTCTTATACCACCCGTCGGGTGTGATCGCCTTCGCAGTGTCTTCGGGATTGTCTATATATTTCTGTAAAAAATAATATAATAAGGACAGTGCAAAAACCTTGTAAAGGGTAATTGAAAAGGGCGGAATCTAATAGTAGATTTTTTAGAGTTAACTAAGGGATGAAAGTGATCAATTGTATCTAGAAATATTTAGGCTGCACGTGCTAGCGAGTTTCACCCGAGTTAAACACTCTTTTCATTTCGACAGAAAAAAAAATATATTGTATTGTCACGAACAAAAAATATGAGTGTTTCGACACAATTTCAAAATAGGTAAAAAAAATATCAAATGTTATTTGTAACGACTGTATAAGATCATTAATGGTTTTGAAAAAAAACACAAAAACGGCTATGTTTAACCAATTTTTATTTCAAAATCCCTTTTTCGCCATAAAAAAAAAATCACCCGCTAATGAAATAAGGAAATCCTTTCTGAACGGATAAATGAAAAATAATTCGTTTTAAATTTTGAAGGAGATAACTTTCTAATTTTCATAAAAAAAGATCAGATAAGTTGGGCATGATATACTGGGCGATTTTGGGGTCACGATCCGTAATGGCCAAAAGTGAATGAGATAGTCATACTGAACAACCTTTCCGATGGGACCAACCAAGAAATCGCCAAAAAAAAAACAGCTGTTCCATACATTAACTCTCAATTAATTCAACGTTAACGTTCTCGCCCTCGTTCTTTAACTACGCCTATGGTCCAACTTTTTGGTTCTTACCTTAATTACTATGACAAAAAAAGATTTTTCTTTGGAATAGATTATAAATAATTTATTCAACGCTTACAGCAACACATAACACCATCCATAACATCACCCCCAGATTCATTCCCAGAGTGGGGCAGGCAGAGCTACAGAAATACTAAGTAACTTGTTTTAAAATTCTGTAACCACAATTTGCACAATCCAGCCAAGTTACTAATGCATTAGTGACAGTTTGCAAGCCCATCGCCCTTACGACATCCACGGGAAGACATTGGAGTATTGGAGTGGAACTATTGTAACCTGACGTAAAATTTTAAACAATAGCTTAATTTGAGCTACTTACGTCAAATCTGGGTCCCTTGTACCACAATTCCCCTATTGTGTTTGGTTCTGTGATGGTGACTCCTGTATCCCTCTTAACCAACTGAAAACAAACACATCTTGAACTCTTAGTTATTTTACTCCTTTCTGTTTAGACATTAACTTAAATACAAACAAAAACGGGTGATACACACTCAAACAAAAATTGTCTTTCCTGTGGTCAATAGTTAAAAGGTTGTGTGCATATCAAATATCAATAAATAAATAAATATCAAGGGACAATCTCACACAAATTGACCTAGTCCCAAACTAAGCTCTAGGCTTGTACTATGGGTACTAGACAACGATAAACATACTTATATAAAGAAATAAATGCTTAAATACATAGAAAACATCCAAGACTCAGGAACAAAATATTCGCGCTCATCACACAAATATCTGCCCTTACCGGCATTTGAACGCAGGACCGCTGACTTCGGAAGCAGGGTCACTCCCAACTAGGCCACCGTGTCTTCAAATAAGTTATGTTTTTATGTGAGACGTTTAAAGCAGCCCTGACGCTGTTTATGCGGGAATGGGCTTAGCCAGAATACATATTAGGTCTTAAAAACTTCCACAGGAAAGATGATAACCTAAATCTGTGTATGACCCAACCACGCAATAGAAAATGGAAAGCTAATTGTTACCTTTAGCTCCGTCAACGGCAGCTGCACGCCCGCGGTACCCCGCGGCCCCTGTGGAACCGGCATCAGCATCGGCCCCACGCACTCCGTCTGTCCGTACAGATTCCACACTACCGCGTCTTTGTGTAATTTTTTCTAAAAGATAGACACAAATGTGAGCTCATGATGTTTTCGATTTTCCGAGAAAGCCGACTCGTGATCGTGAAGGTTCTCTATCGGATGGCATAAAATTATTTGTGTAATAATAGTGTTACGCATAATTACTTTTAGCCGAAATAATGATGTGCATAATCATCTTTACGCAAATATTATTACGCATAACATTAAAAAGCATAAATACAGTGAGCATAATTGACATCAAGACTAACGTCAAATAGCATAATTGCAAAAAGTCATAATAATTAATTGGCATCATTACAAAATGGATATCATACTAACCTAACCTAACCTAATGTACCTAACGTGACCTAATTTAACCTTAAGTATCTAATAATTATTAGCCCAAACAATAATATGCATAATGTGTATTAGTCAAATACAAATTAGTCCAACTAAAATTATTCTAATAGCCTAATATGCTAAAAAGGAGTATGCTAAAGTATTATTATGCGACAGTACAATTATGCCAATACAAATTACACGAAAACAATTATGCGAAAAAATATTATAAAACACATTATGCGATCCAAGGGGATCCCGATCGTGAAATACTTCTAATTTAAATTCATATTTTAATTATATTAGCCATACATCTATTATCTGAATCCTTATTTCCCTTGGTCACGTCACGGCATTACGCATGAACGACTGGACCGAATTCGCTAATTCTGTTTTTGTTGTGTTCGTTATCGTCAGGACAAGGTTCTTATGAAAGAAAAAAAATGTACTAAATCCACCGGAAAAGTCAAAATTTTGCAGAGGGGCGAAGCCACTGACGGGTACTAGGTAGTTATATGTAGAAATGAATCCCTATTTCCCTTGGTCACGGCATCAAGCGTGAACGGCAGGACCGATTTCGCCATTTTTTTATTGTGTTTGTTATTGTCAGGAGAAGGTTCTTGTGCATGAATCTATTTTAAACGATATTTGCAGCGCGCATTCTGTCAATGGCGGCAACTGTCAAATACCGACAGTTGTGTTTTTGGAATATTTTGTTTTTTATTAATTATACCAATATTCAATATTCATAGTTAAGACAGGACAACGTCTGTTGGGTCAGCTAGTCTATTATAGGTTGTGAAACCCGTTGCCCTCCTCTGCTTCGCGCAATCGGGTAAAAATCAATCTTCGATTTCTAAAATACTTATTAGGAAATACAATAATAGTAATAAAGCCACAGGAAGCTTGGCGTACTCTTAATATATTTTGACCATAAGCCCATTCGGTATTAGAGTATTTTTTTCTCTCACCTTCACTTGTTGGAGTGCTTCATCAAGGAGTTTCCATCCGGTAACGATTATTTTTCTGAAGCAAGTCAGGTTGCAGTATTTTGGGTTCTTCAAAAGTCCGTCGATAAAGCTAGGGGTTCCGACGACCACCGCTGGCTGAAGAGAATCATCATCATCAAATTGATAAGAATTTTCATGTATTTACCAGGAACACATGCTGGGTGTTGCCTGTAATAGGAGCAATAAATTGAGGGATCATGTCTACTGTATAAACGTAGCAACATTTGTTCTACAACTTTTACAAAATATGTAATTTATTATTTGGGATTTTTTCGAACAAACTAAATAGCATTTTCAATGTACTCCATCCAATAGTCTAGTTGACATCTACTGTCAGCCTACAAACTTCGTAGTTCTCGCAATACATTTCTGGTTTGGAAAATCTAAATTCATTCATATTTAGTAAACAACAAGTTATTTTCAAAAGTTGTAGAATAAATGTTGTTACATTTGTGGTGTGGAAACGATCCCTAAAATTATTGCTCCTATTACAGGCAACACCCGGTATATCTTACTAATAATATAAATGTGAAAGTTTGGATGGATGGATGGATGGATGTGAATTAATCACCCAAGAACGGCTGCGTGGATCTGGATGAAATTTGGCACAGGTGTAGATTACTAGCGATCCGCCAGCGGCTTCACCCGCTGCATTACTATTTATATTTTTGTAAAAAGAAAAAAAAGTTTCTTATGTTACTTCTAGTACCTCCCAGAATATGTGTACAAAGTTTCATGATGATTCGTCAAGTAGTTTTTGCGTGAAAGCGTAACAAACATCCACGCTTTCACATTTAAATATACCTATAATATTAGTAAGGATAGTCTAAAAAAATTGTCAGTTCCTTAGGAAGCAGCGATAAACCACTTCCACCTGGACGGAGTTGCGGGCACATGCTAGTAATATTGTATATTTGAGGAGTTGCGGATTTGTGATCAGAGAGGATCATAATTCTGGACAATAAAAAATAATCCTTGGTGTGTCCCCAAAGTGGTTACTGTCCGTGTCCGAAAACGGGCAACAGGAACGACAACTCAGTGATTATCTTACAGCGGCAGTAAAAAAGAATTTGTCATACTTCAGAAAAAGGGAAGTAAATAAAGATAATTCGATACAAAAGGAAGTAACAGCAGTAATGGGCCTATAGCTTAGCGGGACGGCTCGAAATCGTAAGGACCAATGAGTTTTTCTAACTTAAGAGGCCGTACACGAAATTTTGCCGATTTCGCTGATTTTCGTGATTTTACAGACGCGATTTTACTGTTGAAATACTTTTTTAACGCGCAACACGATAGATAATTTCGATTTTCAACGAATGTATGAAATACTTTTTTGTCTTCATTATTTAATTTTGATTAATCGACCTGAAACCGGCGACTGTTTCGTGAGTTTTGCTGTAAGAGGTTTAGAATATCGCATATTCACGAATCGTTTTGACGTCTTAAAGGTATGAAAAAAATGGCAATTGATTGCTGTAAAAGTTGTCAAAAAAATGTATGAATTACTTTTTACCACCTTTATACAATAAATTTTTATAGAAAATGGACAAAAAATAGTTTTAAATTTCGGCTTCCTAAAACACTCGTTCATAAAATTAAAAGAACAGTAATAAACTTGAGTTCAAAATCAATCCATCACATCCAAAAATTAAATAGCAATATACAAAGTTTTAAAATAACCTAAATCCCGAATTTAAATTCTCGACAAAGATAAAAAAGTAGCTCATTTATTCGATCATAACTGAAATGATATATCATGATGTGCATTAAAACTTATAGAAAAGCAGTATTTAAAGTGTAAAATCACGAAAATAAGCAAAACTGGCAAAATTTCGTATACGGCCTCTTAAGTACAATACCCGATGCGCAGCTGAGAGTGTAAGAGGGTAATTGAACAAAAGATCATAAAGGGGTCGAAGTGTACCCGGAAGGGCCCATCTGTTAAAAAAGGTAAGATAAGATGAATACAGTAATTACCTTATATTTGTTTATAATATCAATAGCGTGTTCTACGGTGACCGGAGAGGAGGTCTGCACCTTGATCTGGTTGGATGTTATCATGCAGAACGGAATTGTATACGACGAAGCCCATTGCACACTTGAAAAATTTATTACTGTCCGCATTTCTCTGCAAATTATATCCAAATATGCATTAAAGAAACAATGCTATAAAAAATAAAGAATAAAATAAAAAATATTTACTTTTGACATCCAGTATATTTATTTATTTAGTATTGTCAACAGTGTATACATTGTTCAGTGGTAAATAATAACAAATTTATTAGGTTTTAAATCTAAATACTACACTAATTAATTACAGACAACCACAGCATGCAATAGGTTGCTTTTGAGAAAACACAAAATAAAAAATCAATAATTAATTATAAACAGGTATGCACAGCTTAAAAATACTAAGCGCCAATAAGAGTTAATAATATTAAATGAACGATCTTAGTTAAAAAAAACTTTTAAACAGTTAATGAGTACTTACTTACTACTAAACTTGATTGCTAAGGGCCCAACGAAATTTGGTCAGAGGATCGCCAAAGATGTAAATTTTTTCCTTCTTAGTATAGGTACAGTCAAGGGCAAAAATATGTATACACTTTAGTACCTTGCCGCTTTAATCGCTGTCACAATTTCATATGACAGCTTAAACATGACGTTAAATAGACAAGGTACTAAAGTGTATACATATTTTTGCCCTTGACTGTACGCATCATATCACTAATATTAGTAATATGGACTTGTAAACTAAATTAAAAAGTTCGTTGGGGTTTACGTGGATGGACAGCCAATGAGTGAGGATAGGACTGTCTATCGCATCAGCGATCACCTAAGATTTTAAGATCACCTTTCTATGATTAAAATAAAATAAAAGTATACAAATGCTAATGCACATGAGGACCATAAATAATTTAAAAACGGAAGCAAATACTGTCTCCAATTCGATTGAAATTCTCCCCTAGCGTCCTAGTCCGAGGTCGGCCCAATAGGGGCGCCCTTAGGCATGCTAGTGTAAAAACCCTTAATAAAAAAAAAAAAAAGAGCAAATACTGTGGTCACCGATAAAATAAGAATCAAACGTAACAAACATTTCCTTCCCGGTGAAAACAATATATGTAGTACAGTCGATACGATACGTACACTTTACTACCTTATCACTTTCATTCAATGAGACAATTACATATAATTATATGTATATGAAATTATCTCAGTGAATGAAAGTGATAAGGTACTAAAGTGTAAACATATTTATGACGTCGACTGTACATATTATTATCTAAGCAAACAAGAGATATCTTTAACGTCCTGGGCTGGGATTCTACACGGTAATAACGATATCGTCTTTAACGTGTTTCCGTATTGTCAACGTTTTGATAACTCTTATGTCATTTGACAATAAAGGTGACTGCGACATAAACAATTCTAAAACACGTCAAACGCGATATCGTTATAACGCAGTAGATTAGTGGCTCTGAAGCCTAACGTGTATAAATGACATTGGGCAAGGTGATTTTACACTTTAGTTGACTGACACAAGATTCATAATTCGAACTAACGATATTGTACTTAGGGCCTACGAAGATAATGCGGCTAGAACAAGCCTAAACAGACGGCGCTACTTTAATTTAATTGCGTAATTATAAACCAGTGCTGTGGTAGCAAAATAACGAATATAAGTGAAAGGTTTAAACATGTTCTTCATCTTCTTCCTCGATCTTTAAGATATACCTAGCTTTCAACTTACAAGACCAAGCTGAATATGGTCCATGGATGGAAATCATTTAAAAGTCTGTTCCTTTTTAACCAACTTCATTAAAAGAGGAGGTTATCAATTCGATTTGTTTTTGTCTGTTTGTTACGCGATTAGTCCCTCATTTGTTGATCGATTTTGAAAAGTCTTTTTTGTTTGATAGAGTGTACTCCCAAGGTCCCGTTGCCATAACTGATAACCAGGGCTCGGATTTTTCATCGCACGGTAAGATGAAAGAAAATTATGGAGTCAATATTAAAATTAAAACTTAAGCCATATTCATACTCATACTTACTCATATTCTTAGCCCCGTTTTTTATATTTATAATGCTGTAACTATTTCAACTTAAGTACCTACGTACCTACCTAGTTTTACAGACTATATTGTTGCGATAGACTTTATCAAGCTGGCCGATTAATCAATATTGATTTATTTACCATGTCAAGATTTTGAAATACTAATTCCTGTACTGAATGCTCTATGGATATTACAAACTAGGAGCTTACTTAATGTTCATATTATTTTTATTATTTAGCCCATAATGTAATAAATATGGCGTGGCGTTTAACATTTTATTTATAATGTAATCTTTTAGTGTTACTTAAATGAATGAGCCTGAGTATGAATATTACTAAAGTTTTAATTTTAATATCGTCTCCATACTTTTCTTTCATCTTACCGTGCGATAAAAAATCCGACCTCTGCTGATAACTCCTCAAATATTATAGGATTAAATATACGTGGACGACATAAGTATTACTAGGATCATATTCACTAAATGGTGTGAAATAAAATAAACGTTTAAAAACATTAAAAACTGTCTCCAAAAAGCATTAAATAACTTCTTTTAAAATGGTAGATAGGTCAGACCAACTGAAGTCGGCGTCCCATACGATATTTTTGACCAACCGCCGAATTCAGTAGAACCTATAATTTTAAAAGAAGTTATATTATATATTATTTCTTTGAATGGTTAGTGTACTTACTTCTCTTTCAACAATGTGGAATAGCGAAGGCTCTGGAGGACGCTACGATGCTTCATGCCTGCGACCTTTGGCATGCCGCTGGTACCACTCGTGCAGATCAGCCAGGCATATACTTTGTTTGTGTCAAAAGTGGCAACCCTGAAATGAAGCTTTATTTAATATACATAAATAAGATCACGCCTTCATTCCCAGAGTGAGGTAGGCAGAGCTACAGAACCCCCCAGTGCAAGTTAAATAAAAGCTGGTTTGCGGCTCCCTTTGCTTTACAATCATGTAGTGATTTTCCTTGATTGTTAGGCTTTTTATTAAACAAAAACAACTATCTTACTCCAAAACAATGCCTAATTAGATAACAGTAATCAATCTCGCAGATAAACGCTTTTCTGACGCAATGAATAAATCAAAAACGGATTAAAAGGTAAAGATAATTGGTATCATGATTGCTAATTAGACTTGCATAATGTGTACATAGATTGGCTATTGATTAATGATTACTTCGCTTAAACGTTGCCGTCGTCGTAGTATTTCGAGATACTATACAACCTTGTCGCCGAAATCTAATGATTAATCTCTCGTGGCATGACGCTCTCATTATTGCAGGGTCTTTTTAGGGTTCCGTAGTCAAACTACGAACCCTTTCAGTTCCGCCATGTCCGTCCGTCCGTCCGTCCACAGCCTAGCGCAGAGACTCTTAGTACTAGAAAGCTGTAATTTGGCATGAATATGCATATTAGTCACGCCAACCAACTGGTACAATAAAATGTTAAAAAAACTTTTTTTTCGGGTACCTCCCCTGCACGTAGCGTGGGGATGTATTTTTTATTCTCGTCTACCCTATAAATCTAAGTAATCGCCGTTTATGAAATATAGCTCAGGGGGTTCCAACTATGCAGTTCCGTTTACGCTCAGAGAAAAGGACAGAGCTATATAACTGCCATAGCTCTGTCCTTAACGCTCACCGTAAAATGAACTGCAAAGCTAGCTCATAATAAGCTTCCTGGGGGGTTATTATGATGCAGTTAAGCCTTTATTCCACACAACAATGCGAACACTGTTGTTTGGCGGGTGGTTAGTGGATAAGATGGTGGTAGCGATCCTGACGGACCCTGTACAGGGTCCTACCACCACTACCAACGGAGTAGCAACTCCGTTTATTCAGTGTACAGTCAGTGTAAACAGCTGCAGGCTTTTGAAATTGCCGCTGTTTCTCTGGGACAGCTTTTGTTTGCCAGACTCTATGATACCATCGAGCTGGTATGATGGAGACGGAAGGTGGCCATAGGAACTCCTCAATAGCTCACAGTAGATCACTTGTCTTATGACGGTAATTTTATTATCAGTGTTAGAAAAAGAGTCGGAAATAAAATGTGTTCTATGTAAAGATATTTTTTAAAGCTTATTAAAATATCTCAAAGCAGCAATATTCGCATTCATGTGATCCAATGAAGTGATAAGACAACCGGTGAAATTACTGGCATAGAGGCATTCCATCTTAGTCCTCAGGATTGGCAACACATTCGAAGTCTTATGATCGTATTAAACTCGTCTCAGTTTAAATGCCCATCTCAAGATATGTCAAAGTAAAGGTCAATCCATAGAACAATGTAATTTTTGACGCATCTTAAGATGAGCATTATTGTTGAGATCAGTTTATGAATACGGCCCTTACGGTTTGCAGTCTTGAGAATATTTGAATTCTCCATGGGTCTCAGATTCCGCTTACTTGTGTGCCTTCCCCTTGCCATACAAAAACTTACTTGAAGTCATCTTCCGGAGCGTTGTCATCATACACCTTGATGAAGTTAGCCATGCAGTTGTCGCCATCCCCGAATGTGACCACCTTCATATCTAAGCCAAGGTCTTTTGCGATTCGCCAGTACAAATCATAGCTTTCAACTTCACAAACCGCCAACTTCGGTTTGGTAATGGCCATGATCCTTTTGACTTCCTCTGTGGGAGAAGCTAAGATGTATTATCAAGTTGACAGGCGCTCCTATGTGCTAGGTCCTAAATTCAGGTATCGATTCTGCTCTATAAATGCTACATTTGTTCTAAGACTTTGAAAATAACTTAATTTTCAGTGATTGAACATTACTACGGTACCGTCTTTTGTTTTTATGTGAGGAGGTTAACGACATTGTTTTGTATGAAAGTTTAAAAATTAAGAAATTACCTAATTATTTAAAGTCGTTAAAGAAGTAGAATCGATCCGCACTTTTAAAGACCCGAACACTGTATTGTCTTCTGCCACTTTATGAAATAGTGGCAAGACTGTGCTATTTGCTCATTTATCAAAAGGATAAATTCAAAATATGCCACTCCATTTAATCCTATATCTTATAAAACAATGAAAATATGTTATTTGTCTTTACATTAAACATGATTGACTTCAATTGAAACAAGTCAAAGTCAAAACATTTAATGCCAAACATAACAAGTCGCTCTCGCTTACTCGCTCATAAAAATCCTAAACACTATAAAACGGTTTTTCAATGGAAAACATTTTTAACCTTCTGTCATACAAAAAAAAAGAAGGTGCATTTTAAATATCCAGGCTCAATTTCAATTAAATTGATCTTTTTATTTCGTTGCCTCGCGCCCATATTTTATTCGAATTTAAGAAAAAAATGGTACATTAGTGGGGTTCATTATTTGGGACAATAAAATCCCCGATACTACTTCCCCAGAAAGTAATTCAATGTTGTCCATTGTGTTACCAAATTCCTATATTTATTTAGTAACAAAACGGACAGGTACATTTGTTTTGGAAAAATATATGAAAAATTTAACTTTCAGTATAACGGTAGTGTCGGTGATAAAAGAAGCATGTCACGCGTATTTCTCTCCCTTTGTCGTCAAGCTAATGATATTTTTTAAGTATGGAGCAAAATTGGTACATAATTTTATAAGTGTATGGATCGCTATCATATTTAACTTAACTAGGTTATACATTTAAATATATTTACTCAAAAAAAAATACAGACAAAAGATTTCATCAATATAGTCGATATATTCGTAGTTTACAGCGTGTAAATTTCATTTGGGCATATATTTTAACAACAGTTATATGCTCTAATTAAGGTAAAAGGTTGTGTAATAGTAACATTAGTTGTATTTTTTTTCTTACTAATTATTTCAGCAAGTAATGTATTATTGCGCCAATTAAAATTGAAGCATCTACGTAATCGTCACGCCATGAATAACGGTTCGCCATTTGTTAACTTCACCTACAATTACACTTCAAAAATAAAGATCATTAATTTATTCCATTTTAAATTAAAATAGTTATTGATCGTTACGGTCCACTCGCTTGAGATGTGTACTTAGTTTCCATTCGTCCTTACACTTGGATACAAGCAATACATTGGCTACTGATGGACGCTCTAACACTTCGTAATTTCGTTTTGTAATAGGAAGGTTTACGCGTTACATTGCTCCTAAGACATTTTTTTTTAAATTAAATACGCTTCAGTAGTAAAAGTTACTAGCAAAATATCTTTCTCACGTGATTTGTATGATCGTTAACTACGTCTGGATAAACTATGTGCCCGAATGTGAAATTTACACGCTGCGTAATGTGTATACTTGTCAAATTAAAAATGAATGGCAATTGTAAATGTTCGCACCTACCTGACCTATTCTGTTTGCCCTAGAGGTAGACTGGTAGAGAATGCCTTAAGGCATTAAGTCCGCCATATGTCCTTAATTTTTGTACTATGCAATAAAGTTTAAATAAGTAATATCGTGGTCGCGTATGACCGGGCATTGAAAGATGTTGAGATCGTTTCTCTATCAATCTTGTTAAACTTTTAACCGAGTAAAACAAGAAGGTTATTTTGATAAATTATACTTATTATCTTCATTTGATAGTATCTCAGAATGCTATCGTACATTGCTCCAAATGTTTGTCGCAGAATCAATCGATAAATCATCGATTGATTCTGCGAGATTACTTTTTGGGTCCCGTCATAATTATTTTAATTTCTTAATTAATCAATGCGCACACACGGCGCAGGCTCCGTATCGAGGGCAACTATTGGGTCCCTTACTGCAGTTTAGGGTTAGAGAAATTACGTCACTCCTCTTTGACAGGTAGGCATTGTTACCATCCGGTTTAATATGGCCAGGAAAATACAAATAGTATTTTTTTAAATTCCCTCCAAAAACACCGGTAATTTAGAACTATGTATAATATGTTTTATAAAAGGAAAGAAAGAAAGAAATCGTTTATTCGTGACAAACTACAAGTACATAAATTTAAAATGGAAAGGAAATTCCAACATAATTTGTTGGAATTTCTCTCTCAGCGTGATGCTGGCAGACCAGCGCTGTTCTTATAGGGAGTAACTTATTTTATTTTTCGTTACTTGATTTATTTTCTTGATCGGAGCGTACAAAATGGTTTTTGTACGCTCCGACGGGACTTCTTAAACTTGCCAGATAAAACTTCGCCTTTAACATCGACGCAGCACTGTGTTGTGAGAGTCACCCCCCTGCTTATAACACCCGTTTTTTTGCGTCGGGGTTTAAAAACATCTTACCATACTTATAGGATACATCGATGCCCGTATACGGATGTCCGTTCAGGTAGGCCGCATAGATAGGAATGACCAGGTCCAGGTGGTTCCTGCCAGACACCACGATGGCGTCACCTGGCTTCAGCCCCGCGTTCCTGAGGCTCCGGGCCAGGCTGATGGCACGCGTTTTCACGGAGCGCTTGTTCTCCGATTCACCAGTACCTGCATCAATCTGTTGAAATAAAAAGAAACTAGTGAACTAGTGAGTGGTTGCCGGGTTAGAATAGTGCCACTGCATGTCTTCCCGTGGTTGTCGTAAGAGGCGACTAAGGGAATTGCTTGTAGTACTGTTTGGCGATGGGCTTGCGACCTGTCACAAATACACTGGTAAAAATCTTGGCCTGATTGTGCAAAATGTGGTTACAGAATTAATAAAGAAGTCTTAATTTCGTGTTGGTATTTCCGTAGCAGTGGGAATGAAGGCGTAATGTTATGTTATGTATGTAGTAATTTACTAGCTCCTCCACTCTCCCTGTAAATGAAATCCGTTTGTTAGAACTCTGCCTTAAAGCGACGGGGAACGTTTTCCCATACTAACTTTGTGCAGTTTTTTTTTGTAATGGTATCATTACAAAACATTAATTATTTCACCGATATCTTAATCCGTGTGGTTGTTAGTTTAGAATAGTGCCATTCCATGTCGTCCCGTGGATGTCGTTAGAGGCGACTAAGGGAAAAAGGGCTTGTAGTACTATTAGGCGATGGGCTTGCAACCTGTCACTAATACACTGGTAAAAATCTTGGCCTGATTGTGTTAAATTTGGTTACAGAATTATAAACAAGTATTTTTAGAGTTGTTGGTATTTCTGTAGCTCTGCCTATCCCACTCTGGGAATGAAGGCGTGTTAGCATGTTCTAAATAAAAATACATACGGTATGTATTTTTATTTAGAACATGCAAACACGACTTTCATACTGAATTAAGAAGTTTACAATAACATGCATAAGACAGTCCTTTACGCTCTCTGGAAAGTGCTATGAAAGAGAGGAATAACTGTATACGCGAAATAATTGTCGTGTAATTTTTTCATAAGATATGAAGCTTTAATAAGTCATAGTTCAGACCCCCTGCAAAAACACTTTATACAAAACTAGCGACCCGCCCTCGCTTCGCTCCGGGTTAAAGTATTATACATATAAACCTTCCTCTTGAATCACTCTATCTATTAAAAAAAAACCGCATCAAAATCCGTTGCGTAGTTTTAAAGATCTAAGCATACATAGGGACAGACAGCGGGAAGCGACTTTGTTTTATACTATGTAGTGATGATCAATGACAGGAATGACGTCACAGTTGTTGTTCCATGTTTAAAATATAAGGACCTTATAAAGAAATATGCATTTATTTCGTAAATTACTTTGTTTAAGCCGATATCGTTGAATTAAAATATAATGTAAATAACATGAGGATGCCGAAAAAAACAATCTACTTAAGCATTAAAAGAAGATTTATAGTTTTTACAAGTTTTGATTCTACATAAAATCTTAATAAACGGGTCAAAACTTAGTGGATTGCGTTTTATATGTTTTTTTTTTTCATTTTTTCCTAAATCGTATCAATGAAACTCAATTCTGATTTGTATGCGTGTTCTCAATTACGATTCACTGTATCCCACAAGTACTAAAACACTGGTCACTACGGAAGAACAGCGCTGGCCCTGCCAGCATCACGCTGAGTTGTGACCATTTCGTGACAAATTACGATTCAATAGTCATTAAAATTAACATTTTTGTACTTGTCGTTTGTCACGAATAAACTATTTCTTTCTTTCTTTCTTTCTTCTCTTTCTTTAAAATGCGATGCACGTTAGTGCGAAAGTATTCTCCAACGATGCACATATTCTCAAATGTATTCCAGCGAGATGCATGGTAAATACGAAGGTTTACTAATGTTTAACCGAAAATTTGATTCACAACTTTTGATTTCACAACCAACGTTTTATATACTATTAATTTCATCAAATATATTGTTTGACAAATGATAAATTAAGATACGCCATTGCGCTGAAATACACTCGAGAAAGTTTCCCACTAACGTGAGCCGCATTTTAGTAGGCTCAGGCCTAAAATATGCGTTTTCCTAAAATGTATTTTTCCCAAAATGTCTGTTTTCCATAATGTCAGCACATCTTTAGCATAATACCAGCTTCTCAAAATGTCAGCTTCTTATAATGTCTGTCTCCAAGAATGTCAGTTTTCATATAATGTTCGCTTTTCAGAAAGTGTTTATTCTCAAAATGTCCGCAACCTCAAAACATCTGCCTTCTTACAATTTTTGCTTTCCAGAAAAGTCTTATTGCCAAAATGTCTGCAATCATGAACGCCACATTTACAATCTTTTCCTTTTTCATTTTTTACAACAGTAAAGGGGCCATTTTAAATAATAATATGAATAATACTGCACATTAATTATAGATGTTTATCAAAGAATATGTATGCCAAGAAATTAACTCTTTCAATTTAGTGTTCTAAATTGAAAGGGTTAATTTCTTTCTTCTACTATCTTATAGAACACGTTAAAATAAGCATGTTTTACTTGAAAAACTTTTCTCTAAAATCAAAAATGGTTGAGTTATAGGGGTTCAAACGTTGGTTAAATTTCAAGGCGTCAGGGACTTACAAAAGTTTTTGGCAAAATGGTATCATTATGACATATAATTTAAATGACTTTATCTTATAGAACACATTAAAATAAGCGCATTTTACTTGAAAACCTTTTCTCCTGAAATTTTACAAGTGCTTAGAAATTTCGAAGTCAATTATCTCGGCAATTTTTGATTTTAGAGAAAAGTTTTTCAAGTAAAACATGCTTATTTTAACGTGGTCTATAAGATAAAATCAAATAGGTTTAGGTTAGGTTAGTTTGTTGTCCAGGCGCGAAGCGCCAAAACTACGTAGAATAGGAGGTCCGCGAAGCGGACCTCCGTCGACCTCACTATTGTAATCTTTGATGGAGTCTATCTCAGTCATCTTTAACTTTAGAAAAAAGTTTTTCAAGTAAAATGCGCTTATTTTAATGTGTTCTTTAAGATTGTCCCTTGACGCCTTGTAAATTTTACAAGTGCTTAGAAATTTCAAAGTCAATTATCTCGGCCATTTTTGATTTTAGAGAAAAAGTTTTCTCTACAAAACATGCTTATTTTAGCGTTTAGAATGAAATTATTCTAAGTGTTTTGTGATTACTATAAAATTTTCATTTTTGGTCATAATTTTTCTAAGTCCTTTTAATGCGCCCCCTTTGCTACAGGCGGACCCGAAACACTCGTAGCCTTCCATTTCAAACAAGTTCAGTTGGTGATTTCAATTTTATTTGAATTTAGCCGTCCGCGGTGACGTTAATACCTTGACGTTGACTTTACCATAGACTTTACTGTTATATTTTTTTTGTGCAGGCGAAGACTACATTATTCATTATGCGTTTGATGACGTCACGTCAGCAATAAATTAATATATTTTTTTAATGTAGATAGGATTCATTAAAAACAAAAATACCAAAATTAGTTTCTTAAAATAGTCTATATTTATCAAATAAATTATAAAAACTATACAACAAAAATATGAAGCATGACCAATTTTGTACTTGGATGGGGTACTTGATCGTTTGCTTTAACGTGCATCACAGTGATAGACATTCGAGAATATGTGAATCGATATAGTATGATTTCGCACTAATGTGCGCCACATGTCAGTACTTTTGGGATACAGTGAGTCGTCATTTAGAACTTCGAAACTCAGTATGGCAGTGTGCACACAATTTTGATTCGGCTATATAAATTAATCCTTCGTATATTTTTGTGTTCAAAAATAATTTACCTAAATGTTAGTCTAATTGTACTAACTCACCTTGTTTCAAGTAACGTCACCGACATTTTTTGTGGCACGAATAAAAATTGTCCTAGGGACTTCCGTACGATATTCATTTATCGATAAATTGTACTTTCTTATGACAGTTATGACTATGAACGTTTAATATGAACATGCAACTTGTATACATACTGAGGAGCAAAGAAATCTTTAGTACTGAATTTCCATAGAAAGTGGCTAGATAGTGATCGGCATTTAAGCAACATTTTATTTTATTCGCTGAAATTAATATCTATTGACTATGAAATGTCACTTTGAACTAAGCACTTATTTTAGACAGTTATCGATAAATTTAATATCGGAAGGAAGTCCCTACTTAACTTACGTTTTTGCCACAATAACTCCTATGACTGAACGTCACTAATAAAATTCACACAGTTAAGTCTACAAGTATGATTTCGTTTTCTAGATAGTCCAATGTCCAAATACTAACAGGGTCTAATTTATTTCCTATTTGATTTTTTACAAGTACTAAATCTCCTGGTTTATACATTATAGAGCTAATTTTCTTATCATATGCTAATTTTCTAGTGGCTTTGCTTATCAATAAATTTTCCTTTGCTTCTAACTGCGTTCTCTGTAATCTATACTTAAGTTCTTTAGGGTAACTTTCGTAGTTATAGAGAGGGTCGACAGAAGAAGTTAAATTGCTGGGTAACCGGCATAATTTGCCAAAAACTAACTCGTATGGCGTATATTGCGTCTCTGTATGCACGGTGGTGTTATATGCGAAACACCAATAGCTCAACCAACTACTCCAGTCGGTGCTGTTATTGCTGCATTGAATCCTTAGGTATGCTCCTAGGTTCTTGTGCGAATTTTCCAGCGCGCCTATTGTTTGATGATGGTACGCTGTTGATTGCAACTTATTAACACATAATAAACTACAAACTTCAGAAAATACGCCTGACATAAATTCGGTACCTTGATCCGTTATTACGGCACTCGGTATGCCGTACCTTAAAATATAATTATTTACAAATACTCTACTTACAGTTTCAGTGTCCTTTCTTTCTAAAGGATAAGCCTCAACGAATTTGGTCAGTTCACACTGAATTGTTAACACGTACTTATAGTTAAGGTTATCTAAATCTATGGGCCCGACTATATCTAAAGAGATTCTTTCAAAGGATGTATCTGGTGTCGTAGTTATCACCATTGGTTCCTTAATATATTTATTGGTATGTTTGTTGTGTTGACAATGTGCACATTTCTTAACATATTCGTAAACGTCATGGCTCATATTTGGCCAGAAGTAGTGTTGATATTATTAAGCATTCTGTTTACCCCCGCGTGGCCACTCGTGGGTAAAAGATGAAAATCATTTAAGATAACTCTAATCTCGTCTTTGTCGTATATTTTTGTAACACTTTTTGTCACTAGGATCCTAGGAAAATCACATTTATAATTTGATAGAAATGCATTTACTTCTGTTTCATTTTGCTTATTTTTTATTATAACAACTTCATCTATATAATTAAACCCTGCATTTACTCCTGTTTCATCATCTTTAAAGAAACAAAGTATATGTAACAAACCTGCCAAACATGATCCTCTGGATTTTGTACCATATAATCCATGAAGAAGTGTCCCAGATGATACGACTCATCGCATGCCCCCGCGGTGGCTCCCACGGCTTTCATCAATTCTTCTGTAAGCTTCATCCTTTATATTTTGGTACAAAAGGTACTAATCCGACTTATACCTATATAAAGTAAGTACTACCTCTATTAGAGAGGCTTCTTTGGCAATTAACGTTATAATCGCTTCGTTTCCTTTTATTTAGTTGTTAAATCAGCGTATCGTGTTTTGTGTGATAAGCTATTATGGACGTCAATCAAGATTATTTAAATCAGGCATAACATAATATTGATCATTGGATCTGATTAATCGATATAAGTTGCTAGGGATTTCGATAGGGATACCACTATTTAGAAGCCGTTGTATCTGATACGCGACCAACATTTTAAATTTCAGGCTCTTACCAGTTCAAATAATCATTTAATAGACAAAGTCTAATAAAAGCACCAAACCACAGCCCGTGTGGTTGCCGGGTTAGAATAGTGCCACTCCGTGTCTTCCCGTGGATGTCGTAAGAGGCGACTCAGGGAATAAAGGCTTGTAATATTATTAGGCGATGGGCTTGCAACCTGTCACTAATACACTGGTAAAAATCTTGGCCTGATTGTGTTAAATTTGGTTACAGAATTATAAACAAGTATTTTTAGAGTTGTTGGTATTTCTGTAGCTCTGCCTACCCCACTCTGGGAATGAAGGCGTGATGTTATGTACATATGTATGTATGTCTAATAAAATACACTTTAAAAACCCGACTGCATTTTTATGGCTCTTTTTACCATAGAGAAAACATAAGCCATTGCAAAACAAAATAGACCAATAAGCTTTTACCATGGTTAAATATTAAATACGTTTCAATAAAAAAAACCGGGCAAGAGCATGTCGGACCATGCTCAGTGTAGGGGTCCGAAGCCGTTAAGTACTACAAACATAAAAATTAACAAGTAATAACTAATTTTCTATTTAAAGTCAATTGGTGCCGTCTTAAATGTCTTTAGTAGGTATAGACACTTTAATCGCCTGTATCTCAAGAACCAATGATGTCTACTTAGTCTTGATAGTTTTCCTTGAAAATTCGTTATATGCTCTTTCATTTAGGATTTTTACAGACTTTTAGTATTTGTAATTTTGGCTGTAGGGGGGAGGAGAGGGGGGACACTTGAGTCTAACAAAAATTAGCGTTTTAAAGCTTAATATTTCATAAACGGAAAACATTTTTTACAAATTCATAATAATTTTGAAAGACCTTTTCAACAACACCAAAAAAATACATCCACACGTGCATATACATGTCAAATTACAGCTTTCTAGTACTAAGAGTCACTGAGCTAGGTTGCGGACGGATGAACGGACGGACCTGCGAATCTATAAGGGTTCCTAGTTTGACTACGAAACCCTAAAAACAGGAGGTATTTTTAGTCTAGCCAATTGGCAGAATTATCGGCATTTGAAAGTCCTAAATTATGACGTCTTAGCCTCATTAAAAAGGTAATCACACGACATATTGAATGATTATTCTATCAGCTGTAACCAAATCTCTGCACACCTGCTGAATGAGCGTGGGCGTTCAAAAAGTGTAGATACCTTTTAATTGTTTTTAAAAAATAAAAATAAAAGATGTTGTTAAGAGAAGGGTGAATGCGGGCAATCAGAGTAATGGGGCCGTTTAGAAGGGGCGTTTCGGAAAAAGCCCGACTGGCTGTTCACAATGGAGTGTTCGCCACTCTGATGTACCTATGGTAGTGAAAGTTGGGGGTGGCAGAACAAGCATGAAAGTCGTATAAATGCAGTTGAAATGCGCTCTTTGCGAAGTATGTGTGGTGTGAAACTGATTGATAGAGTAAGGAGTGAAAAGATCAAAGAGAAATGTGGACTGATAGAAGATGTAGTGACTAAGATTGAAAAGGGCATGCTTCGATGGTTTGGTCATTTGGAAAGAATGGATGAAGAAGATTGACGAAAGAGATAATTATACAGTGCGAAAGTGGAAGGGTCGGAAGGGGCCGTTATAAGCGTATTTTTTTAAGTAAAATCGGAGACATACTGGAAAAGGGGCGAATCTTAAGTACCCGACACCGATGTGCATGCATGACTCACTGTATGAATGTGGAAGAAGCGAAAGAGATTTGTCAGGATCGTAGCAAGTGGAAAGAAGTGGTCTCTGCCTACCCCTCTGGGAAACAGGCGTGATTTAATGAATGAATGTATGTAAAAAAAGGAATGGTTTATTCGGTGGTAATAAATAGAAAATACATAACATAACACAACAAAAACTTTACATAAAATAAGAGGAGTATCTAATGGTGGCTAGGCTTACGTTCCTTGACGCTGGTTTTCAGGGTCACCGGACTGAAAAGAGAGCTCTAAACCATTTTATTAAAGCTTAAACTAAATAAATTACCGTGTGGTTGCCGGGTTAGAATAGCGCCACTCCATGTCTTCCCGTGGATGTCGTAAGAGGCGACTAAGGGAATAAGGGCTTGGAGTACTGTTAGGCGATGGGCTTGCAACCTGTCACTAATACACTAGTAAACAACTTCACACTAGTGTGAATGTGTGTGAGGTATTTCTGTAGCTCTGCCTACCCCACTCTGGGAATGAATTCGTGATGTTATGTATGTGTGTATGTAAACTAAATAAATAGCTAATGTTTTAGTATTCAAACTTGCGAATTGTGTGCATGTACATAGGTGTGTGCGCACATATACTACATGTAAAGATCAAGAGAATGATACTCGTACGCTGTAACTAAACTAAAGTAATGCATTTAACTTAAGACTTTTTACTATCTAAGGACTAAAGTGCTTTTCCTTTTTAATTTCTTTATAAAAGCCTTGGAAAACCACAAACAGCCAGATACATGTTACCATCTGATGATGTTGTCCTTGTCGTCGGAATGTGCGGTGGAGCCGGTAAAGGCCAGGGGGGCAGGCTGGGGCTGGGTATACAATACATTACAATACAAAACACTTTACTGTCCACCAAACGAACGTTACAGAGAAACAGCACAGTTTAAAAGACCCAGGTAAACAACAGGCGGTCTTATCGCTGATTAGCGATCTCTTCCGGACAACGTTAGAAGGGATAAGGTACAACATACAACCTCCACCGCCGAGTTCTTCGTTTTGGAAAGGTTGTCTACGGACTATTTGTTATGTACCCCAAAAACAACCTTGTTTGACGGGTTAAGAGTAAAAATTACAGTAGTAATTTTTTACATGTCTATGTTAAAGTTATTATAAATTAAGATTCTTTTTTTTTTGGGACCTACGTACTTAGCCTCTGATGGCTTTGACTACTTCGCCGGAGAGAGGGCGGACTCCTGATGGGAGTCCACGCGGTAAAGGGTTTTTACACTAGCATGCCTAAGGGCGCCCCTATTGGGCCGACCTCGGACTTAGGACGCTAGGGGAGAATTTCAATCGAATTGGTTTACATTCGTTTTTACGCAATCGAAGTGAAAAGTAGAGAGTTTCACTCGAGACTAAAAAGCCATACCTAATGACACTCGAACTTCACATCACTCGCTCGCTCAGATGGATAAATATCTCGTGTCATAATGACTTAAATACTTTAGTCCCTTGTTGAACAATCTACTATTAATGAGTTTATTTTCAAATACTACATATTAGATAATAATAGTATAAAAGATAAGTAGTGAATATGATAAAGTATTAATATAATTAATGCTATAAACACCGGACGTGACGTCTTCTAAGCGTTGACCAGTTGGATATCTATCAGGTATTTTTTATATTTCATGTTTTTTTAGTGGTTTATCAATAATAATAAAAAACCGCCTAAAAAAACGCAACAAATAACCTCTTTTATAATGGTAGGTAGGTAATAGAGTCCATCTGAAGTCGGCTTTAGGTTAAAAATATTGTGGGACACCAATTTCAGATGGACTGACCTATTATACTTACAATTTTAAAAGAAATTATTTTTCCTTTTCGGAAGGGAGCTTTTTGTTTTTCAAAAAAAAAATCTATTATGTTTCCTTGTGGTTGCCGGGTTAGAATAGTGCCACTCCATGTCTTCTCGTGGATATCGTAAGAGGCGACTAAGGGAATAAGGGCTTGTAGTTAATGTTAGGCATTGGGCAATGGGCTTGCAACCTGTCACTACGAGTAATACACTGGTAATTAAAGATCTTAGCCTGTTTGTGCAAAATGTGGTTACAGATTTATCAATAAATCTTTTTACTTTAAGAGTTGTTGGTTCTGTAGCTCTGCCTATCTCACTCTGGGAATGAAGGCGTGATGTTATGTTATGTTATTTTATTTGATACTTTTTATGTAGTCCCACATCCCACGTCTCAATTAATGCCACGGCAATAAGCAATGCTACGGGAAAAAACATTGAAAAGTGCTTCGTCATACTCGCTCAACTATTTTAATCGAGATATCTTATCGCCACCCTCGAAAAAAGTACCGTTGAGGAGTTCCGATGGCCTATCTGTGGTCTTTTCACTTCACTAAATGATACTTTTTTAAATTCAAATGCAGCAACATACTGAAAATACTAAAATCACTATATGTATATTTTAACGTGGGATGCCTATCGTTGGATAGGTCTTTCAAAAATATTATGGTTTTGTGAAAGCAGTTTTTCGATTAAGTAATCCGTTTATGAAATATTAAGCCTTAAAGCTCTAATTTTTGTTAGACTAAAGTGTCCCCCCCAGACCGCCAAAACTACAAATACAAATGTAGGTAAGTACTTAAATCTGAAAAAATCTGTGAATGAGCATAAAACGAATTTTAAAGGAGAACTATCACGACTAAGTAGACATCATTGGTTCTTAAGATCCAGGCGATTATTAAAGTGTTTATATCTATCTACTAAAATCATCTAAGACGGCACCAATTGACTTTAAATAGAAAATTAGTTATTACTTGTTGATTTTTATGTTTGTAGTACTTAACGGCTTCGGAACCCTACACTGAGCATGGTCCGACATGCTCTTGCCCGGTTTTATTCCAAGATCCTATCATTAGATCCTGACGCGTTTACAATGGGGCGAACTAGAAAGCATACCGTTACAAACAAGAAAATATTCAAATTGTTCCAAGATCACGCCTTCATTCCCAGAGTGGGGTAGGCAGAGCTACAGAAATATCAAAAACTCTAAAAAGACTACTTAATTCTGTTACCATATTTTGCCAAAGCCAAGATGTTCTTGATGTGGGTTAATAATACGAGTATGTTGTTATTATGACCGGCTCAAGTTGAGGCGTTGCCGGTCTGTGAAATGCAGAGCGACAAACTTTGAGGAACATGCAATTAATTATGATTATGAATGATACAATTGTAATGTCATGCACAATCTGACTTGATTGGCGATCAAATTTGAAATTATAGACACACGTTGGCTGATTACAAAAACCGGCCAAGTGCGAGTAGCGTTGAAAAAGTTTGGAAAAAACCCGTTTTTTTCCAAACAACTCGTTTTATTGGATTTTTATTGACAAATATTTGTAATCTAAATTTGGTCTAATTTGCTCCTACAAATGGGTTACATCGACGACATGGAGGCAGAAACAATTCACATAGGTGGCGACTGTGACAGTGATTGACTATGAATAAATTCATGTGCAATTTTTCCTAATAATTCCCAAAAAAACTAAAATTTCAAAAACTAACTAAATTAAAAAAAAAAACGTTGGTTTTTTTCCGGAATATTCTACGCTATAAATGAGAGTCGGACTCGCACACAAAGGCTCCGTACCATTATATCGCACCTTCGGTAGAAAAATTAAGGGCAAAATATACAATGTGACTAAAGGGGCAATTATGCCCTTGTCCGCTAGAACAAAGGGCACAATGTACCATGTGACTAAAGGGGCAATTGTGACCTTGTTCTACCGAAGGTGCGAACATGCAACATTAGACACTATATTATAAACTTTTTTATATATACGACGACATATCACAGTTGTTAATGATAATGTAAATGATAAATTAAATTTTATTTAAGAGGCAACAGAAATATATCACTTACTTCTATCTAGCTATCACGGTTCATGAGATACAGCCTGGTGACAGACAGACAGACAGACGGACGGCGGAGTCTTAGTAATAGGGTCCCGTTTTCACCCTTTGGGTACGGAACTCTACAAAGAACTTGTTTTACGTATGCGAGAAAAAAAACAATTAAAACTTTGTCGGCGTAATTTAAATGTATAACTATGTCAAATGATAGCTTTGTACCAATTACCAAACCGCGGACAGACGCGACGGACAGATGGATATAGAGATACTATAAGGGTTCCTTGTTGACTACAGAATCCGAAAAGGACCTAATTTATTGTCTCTCAAATGTCTAAGTAACGCGGTGCAGCGGCGACTGCTGCATAATAGTCAAAGTACAAACGCACTTCTATTGCAGTTTATTAATATATAATTAATGCTTAGATCATACTGAAAGTTTCTGGATTCTGATAAATAAGACTAGATAAGACCCTCACTAAGTACATATTTTTTCATTCGTTGGAACAATTGTGTGAAGCGGAACCGTTTGTAAAAACGGGACCCTATTACTGACGCTCCAATCTTCGGAAGAGACCTCGCTTCAACGGCTTCTTGGAATGCATTCACCGCCGCTTCTGAAGTTGAGAATCGTACGGCATCGACATTAGTTTCAGTAACCGTAGTCACCGGCCGACCTTCACGTACATCGTCATGGAGATGATCTCGTCCACGACTAAATTCTCTGAACCACGAATACACAGAGCTACGAGATGAGGCTTCATCATTAAACGCCAGTTGAAGTCTCAGGCAACTCTCTTGTGGACTTAAGCCGCAGCGAAAATCGTAAAAAATCATTGAGCAAACTTTTAACGAGTAAGTTTTATTATAATAGCGACATATAATTCTCTGAACCCCGCCAAATTGAAAAAACAAATGACGGTCTCGTCAAAGATAAATTGAAAAGTAATAATATGTTCATAGACAGTTCCATTTTCAAATTTTCAGTATGCCAAACGTAGAACCCCCGCGGTTGCCAGGTTAGAATAGTTAGTGCCACTCCATGTCTTCCTTGGCATGCGATGCGACTGAGAATAAGGGCTTGTAGTACTGTTAGGCGATGGGCTTGCAACCTGTCACTAATACACTAGTAAACTTCTTGGCCTGATAGTGCAAAATGTGGTTACATAATTATAAACAATTCTTTTTAGAGTTGTTGGTATTTCTATAGCTCTGCCTGCCTAAATGAAGGCTTGATGATATGTATGTGTATGTATGTAATTAATAGAAGAGATAACACTATTATCTACTAAATACCTAGTTACGTCGTCAGGGTCAACCAATAAACAAGATTACTAGCTGCTTGCGCACTTAGGGGCCTCGTTAGGCTAGTAGTTTGTAGATTTATTGTCAAGTCTCGGATATCTTTTCTATATTATTTTTTATCTGCACTGCGTCAGGAGGGTTATCTTTTTCGAGGTTATGTATGTGTGTGTTCAGCTTGCTCTGTAGTCTATGGCGTGATGGATTTTAACGAATAAGGGGCCCTAGCCAAGATGCAAACGCTCCTAACCTTTTTTCTTTTCTATCGCTCAAAATGTATGGGATGACAGTCGACCACGTGCTTTATCGAAACGTACGAGAATGTCATTCCATACGAAAAACGTTAGGAGCGCTTGCATCTTGGCTAGGGGCCAAGGTGTCGTTAGGTTATGTTGGTTGTGGGAGTTACAGTACCCTTAACATGAGATGCCATTACCGTACGAGACTCGCTAGCGACTCGAATGCTGTGTCCCTCCCACTGAGTGAGGGACAAAACATTCGACTCGCTAGCGAGTATGGTAATTGCAACTCATGGTAAGGGTACAGGCTATAATAATTTAGTCAAAGTAATGAGAAGAGAGTTATTTTTTACATATGGTACTTTCGGTAGACCTAGGGCACAATGTACAATGTGCCTAAAGGGGAAATTGTGCTCTTGCCCGGTAGAACAAAGGCACAATGTACAATGTGACTATTTAAAGGGGAAATTGTGCCCCGTATTTACATTGGTGTCCGGTGTGGGGATAAGACAACCGGTGAAATTACTAGCATAGAGGCATTGCATCTTAGTACTCAGGGTTGGCAACGCATTTGAGGTCTTAGGATTGCAGTCTTAAGATTATAGTCTTGAGAATTCAAATGTTTATGGGTCTCAGATTCCACTTACCATCAGGTGGCCTGAGTGCTCGTGTGCCTTATTCAAATCATACAAAAAAATGCAGTCTGGTTTTCATAGCTTTTATTTTAATAACTTGCATGTTTATACAAGCCTTTAACTTACCTTGCAATGTTTGTAATGTTGATTTGTTTTGGTCAAATCTTGCAAGTCAATATGTATATGTGTAGACATGTTAATTTTGAGCCAGTTCCCTTTTATTGAATGGGCAAATGTACTCGTTAACCCGATGGTCATGAAATATTAAATATATTAAGAGCTGATCTGATAATGAAGTCGGATGATAGTTAAATATTTTACAGTCAGCAGCAGAAGTAGCTACACCCTCCAGGTGCTCAAACAGAGGTAGGTAAACGTTTCAATCGTCAAAAAGACGCTGGCTGTCAGGCTAGCATTTACTTATGGGCTCAGTATGTGACAAATATCTAAACAGTCGATATTCGGTGTATTTCTATTATCTCCTTTACTTTTTTCTTTGTTCTATCTCATGCTTCGTCTGGTGTCATTGTTTGGCTGTTTTGGAGGATGTATGTATGTATATATTATATGATAGATATGTGTTTAGTATGTATTTATTAAATTATTTACTTTATGTATTTATATTTGGTCTATTTATAAATAGTTCTAATTTCAAAATTGAAATAATTTAATTGTTTCTTGTAGTTATTTACTTTGAGTTCTAGAATTAGTTTACACCGCCTGCCATGAATTTGTGTCCTCAGTTATTTCTCTTACAAGGTTGTCTGGAAGAGATCGCTATTTAGTGGTAAGACCGCCTGTTGTATACCTTTGATTTAAATGTACTGTTCCATGTTCTGTTTTTATTTTTGAATTTTTGGTGATTAATAAAGAGTATTTGTATTGTATTCAGTAATCTTTACACAATTTACGAGTCATTTATACCTTAGCTTTCCTTAAACCAATCGTCTAAGCAGTCAACGTGTCAATGATATCTAAACAACATTGAACAAAAAACGTTCACAGCCGACAAATAAGGTCGAATGTTGATTAAAAAATAGCTATTCTAATTTCAGGTAACCGATTTGACAATCATCGAAAACAGTACTGTCTTGTCATCACATCCATGTATCCCACGTTTTTTTAGAATGTCCCGTTGACCACAGTGGACGTTGAGAGATTGTTTAGTGATTTAAAGACGAAATTTTCTTCTAGACGGCAATCGTTACTAAGGACCAATCTGGAAAGAAACTGATTGTTTAATATGAAAAACGTTAAAAAACACATTTGTTGATTGTTTTTAATTAAAAATGTAAAGAGAAAACATAATAATGAATAACATCCTAAATTTGAAAGAAACCTCTATATGTATAATTTTCTGTGACAATAATATTTTGCTGGTTTTTTTTTTATGTTAAGGAGAAGGCACACGAGCACTCAGGCCACCTGATGGTAAGTGGAATCTGAGACCCATAGACATTTGAATTCTCAAGACTATAATCCTAAGACCTCAAATGCGTTGCCATCCCTGAGGACTAAGATGGAATGCCTCTATGCTAGTAATTTCACCGGTGGTCTTATCCCCACACCGGAACACAACAATGCGAACGCTGTTGCTTGGCGGGTGGTTAATGGATAAGATGGTGGTAGCGATCCGGACGGACCCTGCACAGGGTCCTACCACCACTAAACTACTCACTTTACACTCACTTCACTAGTCACTCACTCACTTCACTTTAGTACTCGTACTCCGATTTAGCAAACGTATGATAATCATGACAATCAGATGTACATATACAAAAAGTACAGTCTGCATCAAAAATGTGGTTCAGAAATAATAAAAAACAGAAACTTATTAGGTACGGTCAAGGACTTTAATTGTTATGCCACTATGGAACCCGGGCATATTGACAGCGTTAATCATTAATTTTAGCTTTCTTTCATGTGGTTTGACGTTGTCATTATGACAGGGTTCCAAAGTGGCATAACAATTAGTCCTTGACTGTACGGCTAGCAGTCACCTAACTAGACTATGATTTAAATGTTGAAATTCATTTGGGTTTGAACCTATTTTTTTTAACCCTGATTTTTCTTGGTCCTCTTTGGTCTTTACTCTAAGGAGGGAATACATTACTCTGTATAATATGTTGGAATATACAGGGTGTGGCGTCGACATTTAATAGATTACTTAAATGAAACAAAAAACCAATTGAATTGATTTATTCAAAACAAAATCAATTAGAGTAATTACTTAGTTAAGCCTTCAACAAACGCACAATAAACCTATTATGGTTAAGGTACCCTTGCCACTACCTGTCAAAATCAAGTGTCACCTTTAAAGATAAGGACAAAGCATACTTTGAGGACACTAGCTATTTGGCGTTTACGAATTCAACCGATTAGGAACATGCCTAAAATGATTGGGCATCGTAAATATTGTAAACATTTGTTTAATATTTATAATCTTTAGCGAAGTTGGACTTGCTAGCAGTGGAGGATGTCACCGAAACCCCCTCGTATTTCCCTTGAGATGCTAATCCATTGGCCTGAAATTAAAAACAAGAACTCTTGTGGGTACTGTAGAAAGCAATTACTTCAAGTCAAATCATTTACTCGTATTGTGTGGAATTCAGGTACAGTACAAAGTCAGTATGATATTGTACAAACTTTAGGAATATCAAACTCTACCTTTTCATGAGTGACAACAATCAAATTAAAATGTTATTTACTTATAGCATAAAAAAGGCTCCATATTGAGTCGTCTATGTAGCCATATGACCAGCTATGCAAGTTGACGAAGTAGCAAAATGTCAATCATTCCATGAGCATGTTGACCATACATACATACATAAATCACGCCTGTTTCCCAGAGGGGTAGGCAGAGACCACTTCTTTCCACTTGCTACGATCCTGACAATACCCTTTCGCTTCTTCCACATTCATACATCGAGTCATGCATGCACGTCGGTTTCGGGTACTTAAGATTCGGCCCTTTTCTAGTATTTCCCCGATTTGATTCAAAAAAGTACGCCTAGGGCGCCCCCTTACGACCCTTCCACTCACTTTAGCACTGTAAATTTCTTTCGTCAATCTTTTTTCATCCATCCTTTCCAAATGACCGAACCATCGAAGCATGCCCTTTTCAAACACCAAGCAAGCCAGCCAAGCATGTTGACCAAGTAACACAAAACACCAGAGTAGCAAAGTGTCCAAAATACAAAATGACGAAAGCTGATTGCCGAAATGGCACGTAATCGCAATCTTATCAAAAGTAGTAAAATAACCAAAAAGCAAATTAAACACGAAGCGAATTTTAAAAAACCTAGCAGCCATGCACATTGACAATATACGATTTGGACATTCTGCTATTTAGGCATTAAGCTTTATCCGGCTTTGGCATTTTGCATGTTGCTTTTTTAATATAAGACATTTTATTGTTATCAAGCCGAGTCACTTTATGGACTGGACTACACTGCCCTCATAAGTTAAAAGGTGGCATCTCAAATTAAACAGCCAAAGCAAATTCAATCCTTTTCCGTTAATAATAAGGTTGCTTGTGCACAGGAGTTTGTCGGAGATACCGCCATTGCAGAGCAGTCATTTGTAAATTACGAGTACACACTTTGGACATTTTGCTACATGGACGATTCAATACTGAACCATCAAGAACGTCATTCAAGACGCTATAGCTTTCTGCGATAGCATACATACATACATACATAGCATCATCCCCAGAGTGGGGTAGGCGGATGAGCTACAGGAATACCAACAACTCGGTTGATAATTCTGAAACCACATTTTGTATAATCAGGCTAAGATGTTTACCAGTGTATTACTGAAAGATTGCAAGCCCATCGCCTTACAGTTCTACAAGCCCTTATTCCGCGATAGCGTAAGAAAATAAAGCAGACCTTGGTCCTCTTCAGCAGTTCAGCTTGAGCTTTCGCCACGTTCTGGTCTTTGCCAGCCCAAGTCTTCCACACCGAGGCCTGGAGCGCGCGGCCGTAGCTGAAAGTCAGGGTCCAAGGCTTTTTCAGCTGAACGCGGTTGATGGCGTTCAGGTTGAGGGTGGCTTCTTCCTCAGACTGGCCACCGGAGAGGAACACGATGCCTGAAGTGGAAAAACACATTAATTAGCAGATATTGGTGTGATGAGATGAGCACGAGTATTTGTTCCTGAATCTTAGATGTATGTATGTATGTACGTAATCAGCAAATCCCGGATTGACAGGGACAAAAATGTACCAACGCTAGTGATTCATTAACTACCGACTAAGTTCATCGACATCGATAAAAAGCTATTTTTAATCATCATCATCATAACTAATGGCCAAGTTAGAATACCTTTTATTTATGTGCTAACCTCTTTTATTTATACTTATTGCAACTATAAACAACCGGTATCTGACATTGATTCTGGACTCGAGTCACTTATGACAACAATTGAAATTACATTGAATAACAATTCATAAAGAACAACAATTATTATTTAGAGTTCCGACAAATTAGGAACCTTTTTGTTTTTTAAGTAAGTATGTTAAAAATACCTGGCAAGAATAAAGATTGTCTACCATTTTGGAAAGCTGATCATTCAGATATAGAAGATAAAGTACGATTTACTTTTGCAAAAAATGAAAAATGACACGAAAAAATAGTCGATAACCTAGTCGATATTTAATAAATCACTAGCACTGGTAATTTTTGCCCCGTCAATTCGGCGTTTGGTAATAAGTATATATTTCTCTATATATGTAAGTTTAGGGATTCCTCAAGGATCGGCGTTAGGAAATAGCCTATTTTTAATGTTTGTTAATGACCTTCCAACCGCCATCACAGCTGGCCTTTCGGTGTTGTTTGCAGATGACACCACAGTCGTGGTAAGTGCGCGCACGTATGAGCAGCTGGACGAAAAAATACATGACGCTTGCGAGCAGCTGCAGGGGTGGTTCACAACAAATGGATTGCTTTTGAATGTTCCAAAATCCAACGTCATGATATTTTCGGGCCGCAGTCTTGCTGTTCCTCCGAGCGTGCGTAACAATCCGATGCCTATATGCGACAAGTGTAGGTTTAATGGCTTCACTCTGGACTCGAACCTTAACTGGAAGTGCCATGTTGATGACCTGTGTGTTAGACTGAGTAGTGCAGTCTTTGCGTTGCGTAAACTGAAAATGCTCATCTCTGATGACGCAGTAAGGCAAGTTTATTTTGCACATTTTCACTCCCTTATGTCGTACGGCACTCTTATATGGGGAAACTCCACGGATGCCAACAGAGTAATGCTAATGCAGAAACGTGCTGTGCGTACATTAGTTGGAGTGAAACCTAAACATTCATGCAGGAATCTCTTCGTGACGCACCGCATATTGACTCACTACTCACTTTACATATACCAAGTTATATTATATGTTAGGAAAAATATTACAATGTTCGCCCGCGTGCACGCAGTCGGCAAGCAGCTCCGCCACTCTGGGCGTTTAAGAACAGTTCGCCGTCGCATGGCACTTGCAGGTAAGAACCCGCGAGTGATTGGTCCCACCTTTTACGAACGTCTGCCCTCCGAACTTAAAAGCGAACCATCTGACAAAGCATTTGGACGCCGGCTGAAAAACCTTTTATTACAAAATCCATTATACTCAGTCAATGAGTTTCTGGACCTAAAATTATAATTGAGATGTGTTTTATGTGATTCCGTATGTAATGTTGCCTTTTAATTCTGATGTTTTGACATATTATTTTAATGATTGACTTATTTTTATTGCTTGTGCTTTGTGTTCCTATTGATTATGTTTTATTTTATTTTTTATTTTTTGACGATTTCAATGTAATTTCTTATACTTTGACATAACACGCAACGTATACTGTGGCTTACTTTGGAAAATAAATATCATTCATTCATTCATTCATTATCGTTGTCTAGTACCCATAGTACAAGCATAGACATAGTTCGGGACAAGGTCAATTTGTGTGACATTGTCCATGATATTTATTTATTTCACTGTTTTGTTGCAGTTAGTAGATTTGTTTATACAAATGTCCCAATGAATGCATGCCGTGAGGACACCTACGTTTTAATTAAACCTAAACTGTGCCGAGGTTGTATACCGTAAAACCAAATAAGAGTTATCAAAACGTTGAAAATACGGAAATAGGTAAGTCAGCGGCAATATCGTTTTTACCAGATGGAATCTCATCCCTGCTGATCTTTTTAATAGCGGTTACGGTAGTTGTTTTTTTTTTATATTAACTGAAATTACACACTAATTAACCGTAATTCAGAATCAGAATCAGAAAAAGCTTTATTGCCACACATAACACAGTAGTTGTACTGATTATTATTTAAAGTAAGATAAATATAAAGTATTAACTACAACAAGTCTCATAGATGCTACGGCAAAAGGTTCAGAACTCAGCGAATGCTGTGAGACGGGGTCTACACAGCGTAACTGTTATTCAATCATTATCCTAGTCATTTAAAATGTTATAAAAAAAAGATATTGATGGAATACCTAGCTTGTCCCTATTTACTGCTGTACGTTTGGTTACGATGTTCGCATAACTTTCGTGTTTCTATGTTGTAGTTTCTTATTTTCCTTTTTGTAAAGTGTTTTTCTTACATAGACCATTAATAGTATATTTTCATCATTAGTAGTGTATATTAGTAGATTGTACAACAAGGGCATAAAACATACCATTTTATCCAAGACTTATGGTATGGATAATTAAGTCGAGGATGAAATGGGTTTTAAGACCGAGTTTATACACTCTGCTTTTCACTTGGATTACGAGGAAATAAAACAGTAATACTATAAAAATATCTTTTCTTTTAATGGATTTAGGCGGCAATGTCTGCTCAACAAGTTCTTTTGCATTTTAAACCATTAGTGTGTTAGGTGTGAGAATTATTTCCTCTTCACTTGACAATATTTTAACAAAATTCCGTAACACAACTTTTGCGAAGAAAACAACTAATTGATAGTCCAAAACGAGACAACAACCTCTTCCCGCCACTGCTTTCTTTTTTAGGGTTCCGTAGTCAAACTAGGAACCCTTATAGTTTCGCCATGTCCGTCCGTCCGTCCGTCCGCAGCCTAGCGCAAAGACTATATTAGTACTAGAAAGCTGCAATTTGGCATGAATATGCATATTAGTTACGTTAACAAAGTGGTACAATAAAAAGTAAAATAATTTTTTTTTAGGGTTCCTTCCCTACACGTAACGTGGGGATGCATTTTTTTTTCTCGTCTACCCTATAGTGTGGAGTATCGTTGGATAGGTTTTTCAAAATATTATGGGTTTGTGAAAACAGTTTTTCGATTAAGTAATCCGTTTATGAAACATTAAGCTTTAAACGCTAATTTTTGTTAGACTCAAGTATAAAATTCGATTTTATGTAGCCTATACCCAGCATAAAGACGGACTTTACAAGCATGAGAAGTGAAAATTAATTTTGTAATATTGTTACGAATTTTGTATGTAGATAATTATGATTATAATTTTCATGTTGCTTTAGAAAAACTTATTGGTTTCTATTGTTTCCTCTCATCCATATTTTGTACTTCAGCAATCGTCTGTTGTTAACTGAGAAAGATCAGTTCGCCTTACATAATATTTTTCTAATGTTATATAATAAAGTCTTTACATAGATACATACATACCATTATTTGAGACTAAAACTCAATCGATGGACTGTAAGCCAAGTGAGGAGGTTTGCTGGGAGTGGTTGGATGAGGGAGGCCCAGGATCGAGCCAGTTGGCGAGCAACGTTAGAGCCCTATATCTAGCAGTGGACTGCAGTGCTGATGATGATGGTGTAGCCAAGTGGATCTGACGTAACTCTGACCAACCTGGAACAGCAGCCGGCACGCCACGCAACAAAGCCGTAACGGTAGCTTGGGCTATTTCTTGCGGAGATGCCTTGGATTTGTACCCTTGTCCAGGAGTCACCTAAAAATATCAATTTAAGGCCTTATTCAAAAGCTCAAGACAAGTCAAAGCAAATTGTCATCTGTATATCACGTCTTCAATTTCGGTGGAAGCAAACGAACACAGGGGCTTTCTACTCTTCAAAACCATGTTGCTTTTGATATGTTATCGTATTGTTAACGTTATAGCTCTTATTTACTTAAGAGTAATGGCGGCCGAGTTAAAACAATACCATAACATGTCAAAAGTAATTAGATTGTACACTTGAATATAGCCCCAGAGGAACTAAAAATTAAATTCGTTACAGCCTGAAGGCCATTGCGCCACTGGAGCAGACTCTTGCAGGTTCTGATCTCCTGGTTATAGTCAATGAACATATAATTTAAACAAGACTTTTTTTTGTGGCATTGAGAAGGTAAACGAGCACACAGCCCACCTGATGTTAAGTGAAAACTGTGACCCGTAGACATTCGCATTCACAAGACTGCAATCCTATGACTGCAAATGCGTTGCCAACCCTGAGACTAACGGCCAAACCCTATATGTAAACCGCGGACAGATAGCCTTACTTCGGATTAAAATTTGACACATTTTGTATGGGCAAATTCAAATTTCAACCGAAGTAAGCCTTATCTATCCGCGGTTTGAATATAGGTTTCGGTTGTAAGATTGAATGCCTCTATGCTAGTAATTTCACCGGCTGTCTTATCCCCAAACCGGAACACAACAATGCGAACACTGCTGTTTGGTGGTAGGTTAATGGATAAGATGGTGGTAGCGATCCGGACGGACCCTGCACAAGGTCCTACCACCCGCGAATTGCGACTGCGTTTCCGGCCTGAACTAAGATGGAATACCCTCATGTTTAGTCATTATACCTACCGATTATATTACTCCCACACTAGACTAAAACCAAGCGAAAACTTCTTGGGCGGTAGATTTAACGGTAAGGTGCTGGTAGCGAAACGGACGGACACTGCACAAGGTCTGCTGGTTACAGAGGCCCTAGCCAAGATGCGTTCGCTAACTAGCGTTTCTATTCGTTGTGTTTTTAAACCAATTGCGTCACTGGTAGATCGCGTCATACGAAAAGTCACGTGGTTTAAAACCAAACGAATTGAAACGCTAGTTAGCGAACGCATATTGGCTAGGGCTTTGGGAAAACGGAAAAGAAGTTTCTCAAACGTACAGAATCCTTTCCACCTACACATGTCCGGTTTTTTTATACAAGAGAGCGGCAAACAAGCTTGCAGGTTTCATGCAATAAAGGTTTAATCGCTTACCATGTTTGGCTTTATCAGTGTCCCTTCCAGAAAGACGTGGTGGTCACTCAACGCCTTGTAAAGTGCTGCTAAAGCCACTTCAGTCACTTTCTGTGCTCTTAATATGTCATGATTACCTAGTACAAACAGACAAAAAAGGTTTTATTACCAGAGGGCTTATTGTCTAACGCACTTGCAATCACGATCGTTTTCATTTTGAAAATCGAACGCTCGTCTGCATACAATATGAAAACAATTGCTCCACTTTGAAGCCGGTTGCGATTGCGAGTGCGTTAGACAATAGCCCCTCGGGTCTACAAAGACGTAAGTAGTTTGACAAAAACGCTTTACCCATTTATATTAAGCACCCAAACAGCATGCTGAGTTTTATTACAAGGTTCTAAGGCTGAGAGAACAACATCTGACTCTAAAATCGGCACCAGACCCTCACTATGGCAGACATCTGTGTACCGTGCAAGGACTCTGACCATGTCAAAAAACCAGAACCAACGCATGTGATCGCCTACCTTCGTAGGGAAGGCATCGCTTACCATCCAACAGATCAACTGGCTCCACGATCGGCACCAGACCCACGGTCCTGTCAGCTGCGTACCTAACCAGTACCTTGGCCGTGTCAGAGATAGCCTGGACTAACGACGTGTTCTCGCCTTTCTTAAGAGAACATGATCACTTTTCTAGCTATCTAGCAAAATGTCAGGCTCTGCGATCGGCACTAGACTCTCGCTTTATCACCAGGACTTCGGCTATGTCAAGAATGGCGTAGATCAAGAAAGTTCTTCCCTGTCTCCTGAGAACAGCCATCACTTACCATCCAGCAAATCGTCTGGCGCTACGATCAGCATCAGACCCGCGGCCCTGTCTGCCGCGTACCTAGGCAGGATAGCCTGGACTAACAACATGTACTTACCTTTCTTCAGAGATCACCATAACTTACCATCTAGCAGAACGTGTGTCTCTACGATCACCACTAGACTCTCTCTCTTTATCATCAGAAGCTCGGCTATGTTGAAGATAGCGTAGGCCGTTCTTCCCTGTCTTCAGAGAATAGTCATCGCTTACCATCCAGCAGAACATCTGGCTCCACGATCGGCACCAGACCCTCGCTCTGGCAGACGGCTGCGTACCGCGCCAAGACCGTGGCCATGTCGGAGATAGCCTGGACCGACGGCGTGTGCTCTCCTATCTTCAGCGGGCAGCGCCATTTTGCGAAGCGGCAACCGAGGCTTTTGTAGGCGGCGCAGCGCTTGCCAAGGTCATCGAGACCTGAAATGATGTGAACAAAATAATGACTTATAAGTTATATATGACCGAAAGAAAACCAATGACCCTAGATAAGATGCATTCAGTAGACGTTTTCGTTATCGAAAAATAGGATTAACGTAAGCTACCAGACGGTCGCATCGACATCGAATACATTATGTCAATTCCATACATTTTGACTGTTTTCGATAAGCGTTTATGTTAGCGTTCTGCATCTTGGCTAGGGCCCGGCCCATCTGACTGCATAGTACTTAGTTATAAGCATTATGCAAATAACTGTGCGATCACTGTTCGGAACGGACGCGTCGCAATTCTTTACAAATCTATTTTTAAATTTTAAATACGCACTAATGTGTTTTCGACCTTATTTATATAAAAGTTGAGCTGTGTCTTGATTAACGGCAGTGGTAACGTTGTGTCATTATCGCGTGTGCATAATCGTATTTGTTACTGCGGTAGTTACAATCTACCTCCACAAGGAAAAAGATACGATTATTGTTTATAAGCAATAAGTGCCTCTCTTGCATACTGTTAAAGTTGCTTATCTTAAATATGAGTGTGCCGCGGTCGCCTATCAAGTTCTCTGGTTCCTATCCAGATTTAAGTAAGATATCTGATACTAACCAAACGGACTCGCTAATCGCGCTTAGAAAACGTAAACAGCCGGACTATGAAAGCGAAATTAAGCGTGATCTGTCGGATTTCCGTCAAGATTTAAAGGTGCTCATGGATCTTAGCAAAGCACAAAATGAAAACATGCTTAGTATGAGATCTGGTATATCCGAAATCAAAGACCAACTTACAAATATCAAAGCTACAACCGAAAATCTGATCCTGGAGCATAACCAATTTAAATCCGACTTAGCTGACCTAAAGGAATCTTTCAACTTCCACTCGCTTGAACACGACGCCCTGAATATCCGCGTCCAGGAGATCTCATGCAACGTGGAACAGATTAAAGTCCTAGACCGTGATGTTATCGAACTAAGACAGAAGTACGATCACCTTCAATGCGAATACGATCAAGTGCAGCAACGTGAGCGGCTTCTCAATTTGGAAATATCTGGAATTCCCGAAAAAAGTAACGAAAATCTTTTTGAGTACCTCGCAGGCATAGCGAAAGTTGCCGGTATTAATATCGATGCAGACTGCGTAAACCACATCAACCGCGTGCAGCCCCAGGTTCCAATAGCCGGGAGGCCAAAGAACATCGTAGCAAAACTAAAACGCCAAATAGATAAGGACAGCATACTGGCAGGGATCCGCCGGAACAGAGGTGTAACGACCGCGGACATCGGTATGCTGGGAGAGCCGCGTCAAATATACGTGAATGAACATCTGATCCCGACGAATAAATTGCTTCTCAAAGAAACGAAGGCAGCTGCGAACTCATCAAAATTTAAATTCGTTTGGGTCAGAAACTGTAGAATTTATGCTAAGAAAAATGATACCTCACCGACAATTTATATTAAAAATAAGTGTGATCTAAAAAAAATTAAGTGACTTTGTCGTATTCTCAGCGAGCCGTGCATAAGCCTACTCAGATGCCAGTTAATTTATTTACATTTAAGTCTTTACAATATATGCGCAGGCATCTTGCACCCACTGTTTATACGTACTATTTGTGCCTTAGTTACGGATTATCGTTTTTGCTATATTAATATGCACGAAGGTAAGCTCATAATAATTAATATACAACTGTGTCTATTTTCCACTCCATGTTGTCATTGCGTTATTTGTGAAAATCAAGTGTCGATATCTGTCAGCACAGAACTTTACGTAATCTGCTGTTTAGTTTTTCGTTGTACTCAAACATCCACTATTTACTCACACACCCACACAAGTGACCAAATATATTTATTTCTAAATACGATCAGGAAATTCAACTGTATTTGTTTGTCTTTATTTGCCAAGTACATACGGAATATTTATTCGGCTTTTATTACCTTTCTATCCGAATCAATTTATCCTTTTTTATCTATAGTTATCACTAATGGCTAGTAATTTCGTTACAAATTCTAAATTGAATATCTTTTACCAAAATGTCCGAGGTTTAAGGACAAAGTGTCTCGAACTTTACAATAACATACTTTTGTACGATTATGACTTAATAATCTTAACAGAGACATGGTTGCAATGTGACATTCTGGATTCGGAACTTTGCGATTTTAGGTATGACGTTTTTCGATGTGATAGGGACCTGACTCTGACTAAAAAGCAATCGGGAGGAGGTGTAATGATTTTAGCTCGCCGCAGCCTGAGCGCCTCTGTGCTCCGCGAGTGGTCGTGTCCGAGCATTGAATCTCTCTGCATAAGCATACCGGCCCGCGCGCTCGGCTCGGCCGCTGAGTTGTTTATTGCAGTAGCGTACCTACCGCCGACGAATGACATCTTACCGCTATATTTGGACGAGATAAAAAATTGTATTACGCGCGTCATTGACAATAACCCTTTGAGCAATTATCTCTTACTGGGCGACTTTAACCTACCGTGCATATCATGGAAAAATGATTGTAGTTTCTCATTGTTAAGTCAGGGAAGAATAGATTATCAAAACGCTTCCATAGCTTTTGTCGAGGACTTGCAATACGCGGGACTTAAGCAATATAATTATATTCCAAACTCTTGTAATAATATTCTGGATCTTTGTTTCTGCAACTTACCGTTAACAGTTACACTGTCGCAACCAATTACAAAATTAGATTTATACCACCCTCCACTTTTAATCGATATCCTTGATCTTTATTTACAACCTTTAAAACCAATTCAGAAACAACGTTATAACTTTTTTAAATGCGATTATAGTAAAGTAAATGAGTATTTGCAGCAAATTGATTGGACACTCTTATCATTGGCTAAAAACGTTAATGAAGCAGTTGATGCTTTTTATAAAATTCTTGAAAAATGTTTCGCGTTGTTTGTCCCGATGTGCTATACTCGGAACGATTATTACCCAGTATGGTACAGCTCAGCGCTAATTAAAATAGTTCGTGAGAAACTTAAGTTACATAGAAAATGGAAAAAATATTGTAACCCGCGTGATTACGACGAGTTCTCACTGCTCAGAGCCAGATGCAAACGAGTTCAAGAGCAATGTTTTCAGCGCTTCACTAGCAACACTGAATTACATATAAGACGCAACCCGAAGGTTTTTTGGAGGTATGTGAAGTCGAAGCGTGGTGGTAGCAACTATCCCAATAATTTTACTCTAGACGGGAAATACTACAACAGCGGTGAAAGTATATGTGGTGCATTTAACAAGTTTTTTCAAAGTGTTTTTGCTGCTCCCACATCCACGAACATCTCAAACAATGCAGATACTAGTTGCCTATACCAGTGTGACGAGGTAATAACTGGTGTGGATATAACCTGTGATGCTGTAGCAAAATTCCTTAAAACATTAGATAAATCTAAAGGACCTGGATGTGATGGTGTACCTCCTGTCTTCTTGACATGCTGTGCTGAAAGTTTGGCTCAACCCTTAGCTATATTATTCCGTCGCTCTTTAACTGAATGTGCTTTTCCATCGTCATGGAAAAAAGCACACATTATTCCAATCCACAAAAAGGGTTCAAAATCACGTATTGACAACTATCGCCCGATTTCCATATTAAATACAATTGGTAAAGTGTTTGAATCTATTGTTTATAATACTATCTATCCTATTATAGCTCGCGGCATATCAGACAAACAACACGGTTTCCTAAGGGGTCGCTCCACAATAACTAACTTAGCATGTTTCTCAAACTTTGTACTTAATGAAATGGAAGGGGGTGGACAGGTTGACGTGGTCTACACCGACTTTGAAAAGGCTTTTGACCGTGTGGACCACGACATCCTTCTTAAAAAACTAGAATCACTTGGAATTCACGGTGATTTATTGAGGTGGGTTCACTCTTACCTATCAAACCGATCTCAAGCAGTAGTAGTTGGTGGCTTCAGATCTGATTTCATTCATGTTCCATCTGGCGTGCCCCAGGGCTCGCATTTAGGCCCTCTCTTTTATAACGCATATATCTATGATATTTATTCCTGCTTCAATAACGCCCACCATCTTCTATACGCAGATGATAAAAAAGTTTACTTGCAAGTTCGCTCACTAGCTGATTGTGAGCTTTTGCAAAAAGATTTGGACAACCTTACTTACTATTACTCACAAAACAAAATTACGATCAGCGTCACTAAATGTCAAAGTATTAGTTTCACGCGCAAGCCTGAACCACTTAGTTTCAAGTATAATTTCCGTGGTGTTGCTATCAATAGAGTTACCGTTGTTCGGGACTTGGGCGTGATGTTTGATGACAAGATGACAATGAGGAACCACATTGATCACATAGTAAGTAGATCATTTAGAAATTTAGGCTTTGTGATGAGAACTTGTAAAGCATTTGAGAGCATAGTCAGCCTTAAAATTGTATATTATTCTTACGTGAGATGCATTCTTGAATATGCCTGTTCCATTTGGTCGCCCTGCTATGCGGCTCATAATAATCGTATAGAAAGAATTCAAAAAAAATTCCTGTCACATTTAAAGTATAGATTTGGCACGACATCTTCATCCTACCTGGATAATTGCCGCAGCCTAAACCTCCTTACACTTGAAAGCAGGCGTAAATTAATGGACATGGGACTGTTATTTGACATAGTCCGTGGTAATGTTGACTGCCCCGAGCTACTAGCTGGCCTTTCTTTTCGTACTCCAAAGCGTCGCACTAGACACACTAATATGTTGCACGTACCATTCCATCAAACTAACTACGGAAAAAACTCTATCCTCACGCGTATACCCTATTTGTATAATACCTACTTTAAAGATATTGACCCTTTTGCTGTATCTAAACATATATTTAAAAACCAAATTTATCAATCTTTGAGCAAATAGCGAAGTCCAAAGGTAAATTACCATATATATATATATATATATATATATATGTATATAATATTATACATATTTAACATACACGTTGCAGTGGGTGTATGAGTATAGCGCCGGTGGGCACGTGGGGTGTGATGACGACGTTTTATCTTGCTCTTTGTTTAGTTAAGTAAGTACCCTCACAAGAACGTCGGTGGCCTGGTGGCTTAGGGGGTCGACTCGTGGTCGTAAGGTACCGAGTTCGAATCCCCGCAGTAACTTGTAACAAAGAGTTTTTCTAACTTAAGTACATTACCTGATGCTCTTACGGGGAAGGAAAACATCGTGAGGAAACCCGCACATTCGAACAGCTGAGTGTATAAAAGGGTAGTCGCACAATAGATCCTAAGGAGTCATAGTGTATCCAAAATGGCCCAATATAGGCCATTTGTAAGATAAGATAAGTTATGTACCTGAGAGTTATACGAAAAAGACAGCAATTAATCCTATTATACTACTTTATACAGAATTAGTATTTTTGTAATTAAAATATAAGGTAAAGTAAACTGTGCATAAAAATATATAACTATAGTAATTTGAAGAGGTGTGAGTAGAATATATAGCACTTTAAGTAGAAATTTAATATTAAATGTTGTGCTAATGATAGCAAACCAGCCGTGTGTATGTGTATTTGTATGTGCATGTATACATACATAATGGTTGCTAGGATGGTGACATTGGTGACTTATAGCATAAGACTGGAAACAGCTTACCCGGATAGTATATATGTATATTATAAGTTTGTTGATATTTTACATGCTAGGTACCAACCATCTGTAACTACTTGGTATTTTGATTTCATAAGTTCTCTTTTAGCATAATTAGTTGTTACTAGTTCGGTTTATGTCGAAATTACCTTCTAGATTTATATTTGTGGATAACTTTTATTGGCCTTACAAAATTGTCTAAACTACTGTATTTCTCACCTAGTATTAGCTGTTGTTATCCTGAATACAATAAATAAATAAATAAATAAAAATAAATTTTAAATTTAATTTGGTTACTATACTAGGACCTAGTTTAACCAGAAATAGGTACACTATTAAATCATTCTTGTAGCTGACCGATTGATTGATTTGACATCTGTCTCAAGGAAACAGGATTGATCATGACGTCGAAAAGAACATTTTGTTAGTGTGCCCTGACAAGGACAGTTTGAATTATTATCTTCTGTATTCATCGAAGTATAATTATGTTCGGAGCGCGGAGCGGACGCGCAGCAGAGCGACGATGTTTTCACCTCAACAGCCAGGAGCGGAAAAGAACGATTTTCGGCGCGCGTCTATTTTATAGGCGCGCGAGAAAATCAAAATACGCTTCTGTGCAGGTCGCCCGCGCATCTCGCCACCTACGCCCCGCCCCGTCTTGCTCTAGACCTCCCACTCTCACTTGTAAATAGTTTACTCGTTCGTTTATAAATCACTTTGTAAATAAATATTCATTCATTTTCTTCTGTTAGAGCTACAAGAAGTGTTTCACTAAACTCCCTCCAATTACCAACACTTCTACAATCTCAATCTTTACAATCCCTTCACTTAATGCAGTGGTATTTTAGTCCATCCCCTCTTCCCACTTCCTTCTCCTACCTTCTTTCTTTACTTCACCTCTTTCCACCTCCCTCCTATCTCACCTTGGGTCGTGACTTCCCCCTCGGACAGGAACAGCGGCACGGCGTCCCGGTCCACTTTGATCCCTGGGATGATGCCCTGCCTCTTCAGGACCTCGATGAAAGGTGTACCATCGTCGGTCTTCTGGTAAACGGTCTCGTCGAAGAGAATCACCCCTGAGATATGCTCCGAAAGGTCCTGTAGCGAAAAAAATAACACTCAACCCAGCTTCCCTAATTTATCTTAACCCCACTAAGATCTTTTGTGCAATAATCTTCTTGCGCACTCAGCTGTTCGAATGTGCAAGTTTCCTCACGATATTTTTGGCATCCGTTCATTTTTCATAATTTCATTTGCACTAATTTCGTTTGCCATAGTGGTCACTGGCAATAACCTTCATTTTCCCTAATATCACATACCATAATTTCATTTGCCATAAAGGCGTTTTTTCTGAATTCGTAAACCTGTCAGGTAATTTTAACATGCCATCGTATAGAGCCCAATAGGTTAGGTTAGGTTTGTTTTATTACAATTCTAAATAGTTCACGGTTTCAGAAAAAATGCCTTTATGGCAAATGAATATTATGGCACATTATGGTTATGGCATATAAAATTATGTCATATGAAATTCGTGTAAGAGAAATTATTGCATATGTGATTCGGTCAAACGATAGAGACCCGATATTTTTCCTTCACTCGGGTAAGTTCAATTAGAAAAGCTCATTGGTACAATCAACAGCAAAAGTTGATCATTTTAGAACCTAGTCACTGTCACTACTTTGCCGCAACGTAATTGTCCTACTTGCAGTATTGTTAAGTTAGTGCGTATTTCATAGATTTTATATGGATAAATATTAGGTACTTGGACTTATTCCTCTGGGATAATAAATTTGGATAACTCAATGATGTAAAAACCATAGCTGTTACTGATATTTCAGTGTCGCGCCGACTTCAAAACCGCAAGGTTGACAATAATTTAAATTACAAATCGCCGAATTGTACCAGTGAAACCGTGGTATTTAGTCCGACGTAGTTTGTCAGAAATTTGAGAGATAAATAATAATAAATAAATATCAGGGGACAATCTCACACAAATTGACCTAGTCCCAAACTAAGCGCTAGGCTTGTACTATGGGTACTAGACAACGATAAACATACTTAAATAGAGAAATACATACTTAAATATTTATAGAAAACATCCAAGACTCGGGAACATCACATAAAGGTCTGCCCTTATCGGGATTTGAACCCAGGACCGCTGGCTTCGGAGGCAGGGACACTCCCAACTAGGCCAACGTATCGTTGCCACGCTGGACAAGGATCCGTGGGGGCGGCCGTACAGGGCGGTGCGCAACAAAATGCGCACCCCCCCCCATGGACTCCTTGGAGCCCCCCCTCCTGAGGAGGGTCATCGAGGGGCTGTTCCCAGCAGCGCGCGATGGCGCTTTTGTTTCTTGATCTTGTCGGTAGTTATGCACTCTGAATCCCAATAACCATTACACCTATGTGTCTGTTCTTTGGATATATTCAATTTGAGCATATCTCCTTGAGACTGTTAAACGTGGAATCACGATTTGAAGCAAAATCCACGATAGTTTTATTGTTCAAACATGAAACATTTTTCGCATATTTTTGAATGAATCTTCGAAACCCTACGATCGTTAAAGATGGCTGTTGATTGAAACGTTGAGTATTTATAACTTCTTAATTCTGGTAAACTATTTTTTTTAATAAATGTTTTGGTTTAAAAGTAAACAGCAATTATTTGAATTGTATGCTGTCAACAAGGCGCGCGCAAACTATCTCCATCTCACGCCACTCTACGCGCGGAAGCTAAAGCGATTATTTTTCAATCAATATGATATTTGGGTAAGGAACATAAAGTTGGACCATTGTTAAGTAGTTAACCTTACAAACAACGTAGGCGAAAAAAGTAGCGTCGCGCGACGAAAAATATCCTTATACTTTGTAGCCTTTTGGCTAATTTTCGTCGCAACGGAAAAGTTTCATAGGATTTTATATCAAATAAAATATATATCACAGGACATTGTCACACAAATTGACCTAGCCAAAACTAAGCTCTAGGCTTGTACTATGGATACTAGACAACGATAAACATACTTAAATAGAGAAATATATTCTTAAATACACAGAAAACATCCAAGACTCAGAACCTAATCCTCGTGCTCATCACACAAATATATGCCCTTACCCAGGACCCCTAACTTCGAAGGCAGGGTCACTACCAACGAGGCTAGCGTGTCGTGTTGTTTAACGATGAGTGTACTATTGTCGGCAAATAAAGCCATTGGATGCATGATACATTTCGGTTAGTCTTTAATATAAATAAGGGATCGAGTACACTACCGTGTGGGACACCAAACTTGACACGACGGGATTTAGACATGTACTTGTATACAGATCTTGACATAATATCTATTTAAGTTATGCTGACTTATATTTCGCAAATAGGAATTTATTAAGTTTAGGATGTAGACAGAAGTACATACATTAGTGGTAAACAGAAGCTGCCTGTAGCGCCTCCGGTTATTCTCCGTGTTGGCCAGACCCACTGCGGCCAGCAGAGCCCCAATACCCTCTGGAAATACAAAGATCCCTCATAATGGCAAAACTTAAAATATTAAAAACTTGATTAGACACTTGATTCCAACAAAAAATAGCGCTTTGAAGCTTAATATTTCTTAAACGGATTGCTAATTCGAAAAATTGTTTCACAAACCCACAAGGTTTTTGAAAGACCTATCCAACGACACCTCACACTGTGGGGTAGACGAGAAAAAAAAATACATCCCCACGTTACGTGTAGGGGGGAGCCAAAAAAAATAATTTTACATTTTATTGTACCACTTTTTTGGCGTGACTAATATTAATATTCATGCCAAATTACAGCTTTCTAGTACTAAGAGTCTCTGCGCTAGGCTGCGGACGGACGGACGGACGGACGGATAGACGGACGGACGGACGGACATGGCGAAACTATAGGTAATGGTTCCTAGTTTGACTACGGAACCCTAAAACGCAAAGCCGCGAGAAAGCCATAGTCATATGTTGAAACCATTTGCATTTGCTCCGTCATAGTCGCTAAACTATCTCAATCGAGACACCACCCTTGAAATAGGTACCTTCAAGGAGTTCCGGTGGCCATCAGTCTTCATCATCAGTTCTACTTCAGCGAATGACTTTTTGATTGCAAATGCTAGATCAAAAGTGTGGTTCAAAAATAATAAAAAACAGAAACTTATTACGTACGGTCAAGGACTATAATTGTTATGCCACTATGGAACCCGGGCATATTGACAGCGTTAATCATTAACATTAGCTTTCTTTCATGTGGTTTGCGCTGTCATTAAAACAGGGTTCCACAGTGGCACAACAATTAAAGTCCTTGACTGTATAAGTTGGAATTACCGTTTGCTTCATCGACTGCCAGGATTCCCTTTCCAGGAGTCACTAAGGCTTCTGCGGTCCCCTTCAGCTCCTCTTGCAGCTCAGGCTTAGGGTAAGAGAAGTATGTCGTCATTGTGCCTGAAAAAAAACAAATATATAAGTTCCTAATTACTTATAAATCCGCCGAGACTTTATGTGTGTAATAAGTAGCAAACTTTAAACACGTGACTGCGTATTATGATGTTGTCGTCTGTATATCTCAATTTAGCTGTGGAACCCCAAAAACGGTCACACATACAAAAACCAGCGTGAGTTGACCTTTGCTTAACTTTCAGAAGGTCATAGACAATCATCCATTTTGCGATCGCTTTTTTTAAAAGTAAACAAACTTAGCATACTAAGATAAATTATTTTCAAGAGGATAAAAGTTAATTCTAATGTGATAGGTTACAAATATACCAACTTTCAATCAAATGTAAATATAATTACAAACTAAAATAATAGCAAATTCAACACCCACTGTCACGGTCACGTTGAAGTAAACTGAGCAGCCATAATTTACGGAAGATTGTATGATAACAAAATATACAGCATGTTTCGAGTGAAAATTTATCTAGATTTTAACAAATGAATAACGTTTTAAAGGAAATAAATAAGTACAGTAGTACCACAAATACACTCGGCGTCAAAAATATCGCCCCTCCGCGAAAATCAGATTCAAGCTAATCTAGACCTTAGCGAAATTATGTTACATAATTAATATTAGTATCAATTAAAAGCACGTTTAATGTGTTTTAAATTAATAATGTTTAATTTAAACAAAACGTAATGGCTTGTGAATTAGAGCGTTTCGAAAAAAAAGTGCACAAATACTCGTTTGAAGGGTCGCGAGTTGTGCCCTTTTCCAGGGATATAAAATGCCTGTACAAGGTCAAATGTCAATCATTCACTATTCAGACGTCGAAGAGAACACATCTAAGGAACTCAAGCAAGAAAACAACCCTCGAACATGGAGACCACCGCTGCTGAATCAGCTCATGTGGTTGCACTACTGCAAGCAGGAGTTCGGCAGTGTGATGTCGCTCGGCAACTCAATTTAAGCCGTCATGCTGTCCGCCGAGTATTTCAGCGGTTCCAGGAGACTGGGGGCTACATCAGAAGACGTGGGGCTGGTCGGCGACGCTGCACATCCGAAAGAGATGATCGCTTCATCGTGACATCATCTCTACGCAATCGCTTCGCTAGTGCTGTTGAGGTGCAACAACGCCTCAGAGAAGCTCGGACAAGATCAGTTAGCATCTTTACGGTTAGAAGAAGACTGCGGGAGAAGGATATCGTGGCTCACAGGGCTGCTACAGGCCCAATGTTGACCGCACAGCATCGCAGAGATCGCTTGCAATTTGCCCGCGACCACGTCGATTGGACGTTTGAGCAATGGAGGCAGGTTCTCTTTACCGATGAGACGAGAGTCTGTCTTTATTGCAACGACAGGCGGGCCGGAGTCTACAGAAGGTCGGGCGAACGATTTGCTCAAGCCTGTATTGAAGAGACAGTGGGCTACGGAGGTGGCTCTTGCATGTTCTGGGGGGGCATGTCTATAGACGGCAAAACCGACCTTGTCTGCGTCTCCAGGACTGGAGGCACTCGCGGCCAAGGGTCCCTGAATGCTCGCCGATACATTGCCGAGATCCTGGAAAAGCATGTGATGCCATATGCGGGTTACGTCGGCTCTGGGTTCACATTAATGCACGACAACGCTCGCTCCCAGACTGCATTAATTGTTCGGGATTATCTGGAGGAGGTCGGGATTCCCGTTTTGCCGTGGCCAGCCAGGAGTCCTGACTTAAACCCGATTGAACACCTTTGGGACGAGCTGAAGCGACGGGTTCGGTCACGAGATGCCGCCCCTAACACCCTGCAAGATCTTCAGGACGCAGTCATCGAAGAATGGGGCAACATTCCACAAGAGGACATCGTAAAGTTGGTGCGATCAATGAAAGACCGTTTAGAGGCAGTGATAAGGGCAAGGGGGGGTAACACTAGGTTTTAAGTTAATTTTAGGCACTTTTTGTAAAGTTTTGTTATCCATTTATTGTTGTAAATTTAAACTTGAATAAACATTTTTCAACTGTTCGCAATGTCATTTCCTTTAATTTTTGACCCCAAGGAAAAATCCTTTTTTTTTTTAATTTTCCTAAAAAAACACTTTATTACCTTTCAAATGATACCTAACAATCATATTGTTGTCCTTGATCAAATAGGGTTTAAAGTCGGTTGTAATTATTTTCCGAGGAGGGGCGATATTTTTGACGCCGAGTGTATAAGTTATAACGATGTACGAAGGCGCGAAAACGTTTTGGCCAATTATAAGGCTGCGTAAGTAGGTATACGTTTGCGTAAAACTTCGACGGCTATTGGTCAAATTTTCGGCAGCCATTGCAGTGACGCCGTCAACCGCCATTTTATTTAAAGTAACGTCAGATGTCATTCGTACACAAGCTGTGACGCACGAGCGCTAATCGCTAATCGCTAATCGCTTATCGCCATGAGCGAGAAAGCACGAGTTTAACTGTCATTTAATATTCTACCTTACGCGTAGCACGACAAGGTTTGTATTGAATTGATTTTTACGTTCGTTTATCTTCGGCATTAGTGAGCACCTTTCTGCGTGGACGAAGATTGCCGGCGTAACTTATATTTGTGGTCTTACTGTATCCGGGACGAAGTCATACAAATTGACCTAGTCCCAAACATTACTGGGTCATTCTTATTTTTTACCGACAATTGCCTGTCCTCATTTTACCATACGTTATCAGTTAGAGTACTGATTATTAATGTTTTAGTGTTTGAATATACGTCCAAACATTTATTCATGTATTAGTACTAAATAATCTTTCACTTTTTGGTTGCAAGCCCATCGCCTTACAGTAGGTACCTACTAGAAGCCCTTATTTCCTTGGTCTCCTCTTACGACATCCAAAGGAAGACATGTAGTGGCAGCGGCACTATTCTAACCCGACAACCTCTTATTATTTATTGGGAATTTGAATCTGAAATGAGATTTTCAATTTTGCAAAAAAAAAATGAACTTTATAGTAACTGGAATATGGTTTAAACTAAATTGCCTTGATTATTGTACCTCACATACCACGTCTCACGAATATATTTAGATCATACTGTGTAGTCGTTAAGTAATATAACTAATATAATGCCAGAGATAACCTACCGAACGACATAAACATACGATAACAAATATTGTATTATTCCGTAGGTTAAGTGTTCAGTGAAGATAAGGATAAAGGGGTAGGTGCTTAGCTGCCAGTCTTTTAGGGGTGGTAGGACCCTGTGCAGGGTCCGTCCGGATCGCTACCACCATCTTATCCATTATATTACCTACCACCAAGCAAAGCAACAGTTGATAAGACAACCGGTGAAATTAACATAGAGTCATTCCATTTTTAACAGAGGAGGAGGTTCTCAACTCGTCGGGTTTTTTTTTAATTTCCCGGATTACACAAAGACCACTGGAGCTGGACTGATTTGAAATTTATTTTTGTTCGTTTTGGTATTATTTCTATTTGGTCCCATTTCCAGCACGTCAAGATCTCATGAGATCTTGGAGATCTCGTGGGAACTCCACAAAAAATATAGGAATAAATATACGTGGACGACATAACAGTATTATTATGATCACTAAAAGGTATGAAATAAAATAAATGTTTATAAACTAACAACCGTCTTCAAAAAGCAAGAAGTCTGCGTCGCACCATATTTACCAAATGCCGAATTCAGTTGGACTGACCTATTACTTAGTACCTACTTATCATTTGACAAGAAGTTATTTCTTGTTTTTTGGAGACGGTTTTTAGTTTTTTAAACCATTTACATATTTTATTTTCAATCAAATCAAATCAAATAGTTTATTGCTAAAAAGTTTTATATAAAATGTATTGATCTATCACAATCTGCTAATATAAGAAATCCACATTTATACCCATTAATGATTTAGTAAACTTAATGTTGCGGACGGCTAGCTTTTAAATTTGTGTAAAATGTTTCGTTGATTGTAGGAGCCAGAAATTAGTTGATTATGAAAGGGATAGCAATTGATTAGCGTTAAGTATTAGAGTAGGATAGCAATTGTATTTAGCGTAGCATACATTAGGGCCGATTGCCGCCGTTGAAAATAAAATACAAGGTCGGATGTTGTTTTATTTGGTCCCCAGGAGTGCTCCACTACTATTAAAGTCTGAACTATAGAGTGGGAGCGCTCCTGGGAGACGGGAGGCGTCGACCTCTGTAGGAAATGAGGTCGGCGCTCCCACAGCTGTGAGAAAGCTGGCCCTGCCGCTATTAAAGTCTGAATTATAGCGGCAGGGACCCCGTAGGAAGTAGGGCGGCAACCCCCTGCATCACTATGGCCATAAAAGAAAAGTCTTGTTAAAATAATTAGGAAATCATAGGCCACAAAGAAGGAATTCCATAGTGAAAATTGTATCAATAAATCATCAAAATTGCGTAATAATTAATAGCCAATTAGAGGCGAGACGTCATGGAGGGAGAGGACTCTCCATGGTAAAGTAGGGCAGTATATAAACCGGTAAGGTTTCATGGAAAATTGTAGTAGTCGATCAGGATCCGCCCTCAAGAAAACAGGAAGAAGTAAAGGAACAAAGTACCAAGTCTGAAAAGTGCATAGTAGGGAAAGTTCCAATAGCTTAGGATCCGCTACCTCGTCGCTCCGCTCACTAGTTGCGACACGTGGGTCGCACTGAGGCAGCCGCGAGCACAGGTCGCCGTACCCCTGGACGGTCGGGGTACTAAGTGTGCCACAAGGGCCACTATTGTGAGAAAAGGGACTCGAACTAGGTTAAGGGACTTGTTAGTGCTAAGTGTTTTAGTTATAGTGTTTTAACTAGTGTTTGTACTTTTGTGTGACGTAATTGTTGTAAATATATTTATAATTTACATTGTGGTTTTCTTGTTCGTGTCTGAGCTGTGTGTTGGTGTACTTTTGCCAGTGCCCAAATCCGGGGGCACTCGACGCCGGCCTGGTTGAGGCCGCGTCCCCCACACTTAAGTTTAATGTTAAATAAATTTATGTATACAGAGTTTATTCAGATCTTGCAGTCTAAAACTGTAGTTTTGAGAAAACAATGAATGTCTATGGGTCAATCCCACTTACCATCAGGGCTGGGCTGGAATTCTACATGGTAATAACGATATCGTTTTTGACCTGGGCTGGGATTCTACAAGGTAATAACGATATCGTTTTTGACCTGTTTCCGTATTGTCAACGTTTTGATAACTCTTATGTCATTTACAATAATGGCGACTGTGACATTAACGATTCTTAAACGTGCCAAACAAGATATCGTTTTAACGCACCTGAATAGAGGCCCAGGTGGACTGTATGCTCGTTTGCCTTCTCTGAAGTTAGAAACATTAATTTACTGAACAAAGATATTAAATAAATCTCTTTGTTACTGAAATATCTTTCTTATATGATGTAAAGAGATTATTCACAATGAAACCAGTTATTCTTGAAATATTTATTACACTGCCATCTGCAGTAATTACAAGGAACTAAAGTGTACACTACGCGTAGAAAGGTTCAGCTTTGTACAAGGAATTCTGACGCGTTAGCTACGTAGTTACTGGGCAACCGTACAGATGTCGTTGTAGTTAAAGTGAAGTAAAGGGGCTACTCAGAAACCCTACTTTCGACTCTCGATACCGTCAGATGCTCTATCTTTCTCACTCTAACGTCTTGATGGTACGGTATAGACAGAGACAGAAAAAGTGTAATTGATTTTTGAGGTAGAACCCCTAGTTTAGAGCTGTCTCGTTATCATTGGACCTTCAAATGACCTTTATTCGTGTCTTCTCCGTACATTTTGACAGTAGTAACCGCGTAGCAGGTCGGGAGTGTCCGTGTTTTACCAATTGAAAATAAAAACTAAAAATGTAAGTGGTTTTAATTACTAATGGTTACTTTTATACATGAATCGCGAATTTTACTTTGAGGATTTTAATAGTAAAAATATTTTTAATTTTTTATCGACCTATGAATAACCTCTGATTTTTTTTGCCTTTTATAAATTGTGAACAGGCACATCTCTATTTTTGAGTAATCGCATAATTTTTGGTGGTTTATTTTGATGAGTGGTTGCCCTGGTGGCTGGAAATAGTTGATTTCACAATATGTCAGTTCCTTACATTATATAACTAATTACTGTTATATTCTAAAAGCTTCCAATTTTATTGCAACAAGAATTCAAGTAATAAATTACCGTTTTAATGCTATGCAGGGTTTTAAAATGCAAATAGATGTCATAATCAGGTTATTGACTTTACTCAATAGGTAGGTACTTCATTATAATAATCAACTGCAGCGTGTCTGCATAACATAAATAAATCTTCAAGCAAACTCCGACGGTTCTATTTTCATTGGAATTTTATCCTGTGATCCGGCACATGACTAAGAACACGCCTGTGACGCTTTGTTTTCAGTGACCTTTGAAGGTCACCTTTTAATAAATACCGACCTACGTGCCTGCACTCAGGTCTTCGTGATTTCATAATTCCTAATGAACGTAGGTTGTAGATTCTTCCGGCGAAAAACTTTTGGTGGGTTAAATTATTTTTATTTAGTTTGATGTTAGCTACCATTGGAATTGGCTTGTCAATGGATCCCTGCAGATCTAATTGGATTCTTTTTAGTATTACAAAGTTTTATTGTTTGTGTTATCTTGGCAAAATCTCATTTATGTCAAAAATCTTTGACATAATGTTTTTATTTGAGTTTATAGTTGGTACATCCCTATATGACCCAAAGGCAATGAAATCAAAATGGCTTAAGATTGTCAAATTTGACGTAAGTTGATATTTTTGAAAGTCGAATTTTCTTTTTTGATTAAACAAAATAGTAAACTGTCAGCTCAACGTCAAGCTCGGTGAGTAATGTGTTTTTGAAAAATTTACAAAAAATGTCGATCGTAGTATTTTCCTTTAACTAATTTTTAAGTGAAAGTATAACGGTTATTTAAAATGCCGCCCAAGAAGGGAAAAAATAAGAAGGGTCCTCCTGAATCAGGATGGATGCCTGGCTTCGGGACCAAAGGTACCAAACCCATCAGATACTTAAATAGAAATAAATAAACAATACAGAAACTTATATAAAGGGAGTAAGTACATACATACATACATAAAATCACGTCTTCATTCCCAGAGGCATTTCTGTAGGCAGAGCTACAGAAATACCAACAACCCCAAAAAGACTTGTATGAATTCTGTAACCACATTTTGCACAATCAGGCCCAGAAGTTTACTAGTGTATTAGTGACAAGTGAGTAGTGCAAGCCCATCGCCTAAAAGTAAGGGAGTAAGTACTCTAGTAAAATTGTTGATAATTAAAATTGGCACAAAGATGAAGTCTAGGATAGTACTAAAATGTCCCGGTAATGCCAAGACTAACTTCCTAATCTATATTTCTGTAACAGGTAATTGTTAAAGCAAATATGGTTCTAAATAGTATGAAAATCTTATTTATTAAATTATGTACTGTTATGCAAGTGATTAAATTAAATCAGGACTTAGATCCTTAGGAGCCTACTCTCTTGTCAAAGGCCAGGAATGCATCTGCGATTCTTCTGGGATTGCATGTGCCCAGTACCGTCCATATTCTTGATGAAGCGAGATCGAGTTATCGTGCCATTTTCTTGACACAAATTTTTACCATTTACTTTTCTTTACTACTGAGTCATCACCACGGGGCAGCTCCATTTGCCCTTTGGTAGAGCCAGCTCTCGCCTCTGATACAGAAAATTTTATAATTTCAGATTGGTTATAGGTTTTTGGTAAAGCTTACATCAACTGCAAATTAATTTGATATAACTACCTGTTCGAAAGATAAACAAACCCTTATATCATGGTGATTCCTTTTTTTAAAGCTGTTATCAGGGCTTGGATTTTTCATCGCACGGTAAGATGAAAGAAAATTATGGAGTCGATATTAAAATTAAAACTTAAGCCATATTCATACTCATACTTATACTCATTCTTTACTCATATTCTTAGCCCCGTTTTTTATGTTTATAATGCTGTAACTATTTCAACTTAAGTACCTATGTACCTACCTAGTTTTACAGACTATATTGTTGCGATAGACTTTATCAAGCTGGCCGATTAATCAATATTGATTTATTTACCATGTCAAGATTTTGAAATACTAATTCCTGTACCGAATGCTCTATGGATATTACAAACTAGGAGCTTACTTAATGTTCATATTATTTTTATTATTTAGCCCATAATGTAATAAATATGGCGTGGCGTTTAACATTTTATTTATAATGTAATCTTTTAGTGTTACTTAAATGAATGAGCCTGAGTATGAATATTACTAAAGTTTTAATTTTAATATCGTCTTTCTTTCATCTTACCGTGCGATAAAAAATCCGACCCCTGGCTGTTATCTCTTACAGGCCCAACCTTAAAATTTAGCCAAAAACCATCTGGATTAAAATAGCTTTCTTTAAAAAAACCTGTGCAATTTGATACATAGTACATACACAGATACACTTGTTAAATTTATATAATACCTCTCATTTTTGCTGCAGGTTGAAAAACAGATCTTTAAAAGGCTACTGTATATGTATGCCTTAAATGTGTTTTGTTTGACTCTTATGAAATCTTAGAATAGTTAATAAAAAAATATCACGGGAAAATGTCACGCTAACCGACCTAGTCCCAAACTTAACTCTAGGCTTGTACTATGGGTAATAGACAATGATAAACTTTTTATATAGAGAAAATATAAACTTGTGAGCAAAGAAATCGAGCGACTTAGTAGTGAATTTCCATAGAAAGTGGCGAGATTTCTATATACTTAAATACATGGAAAACAAGACTTAACTAATACCTACACAACACAACACACACGACACGCTAGCATTGTTGGTAGTGACCCTGCCTTTGAAGCTAGAGGTCCTGGGTTTAAATCCCAGTAAGGGCAGATATTTGTGTGATGAGCACGAGTATTTGTTCCTGAATCTTGGATGTTTTTTATATATTTCTCTACATAAAGATGTTTATCGTTGTCTAGTACCCATAGTACAAGCCTAGAGCTTAGTTTGGGATTAGGTCAATTTGTGTGTCATTGTCCTGTGATATTATTATTATTATTATTATTGTTATTATTACCTGTGCTCATCACACTAATATCTGCCCTTAGGGGGATTTGAACCTGGGACGGCTGGGAAGCTTCGAAGGCAAAAACGCTACCAACTAGACCAATGTGTGATCAAAATGTCTGTAGCTTCTGTAAACTATTTATTCAATAAAAACTATAGTTACCCCTAAGCTAATCATAGCCATCAGTTTTTACCTTTACAATGCCATTGACGGATATTTCCGTCAGGGTTGACAGCGCAAAATAGACCTGAGTATCTATGAGGCAGAGTTAATATTCGCCTGCTTTTGCATTTGAAATAGTGTTGAAAACGTTAATGAAACACAATTGGCTTTATGGTTTATTTACTTGACTTAAAATCCTATGTCCCCTGGATGGGGCAGAGGGCGTCCACAGTATGTTGTCATCCTGAATGGTCTTGGTCATGCTTTACTTTGCTCCAGCCATTCCTATCGCCTTCAGTTCTGCAGTGATCTATGTGGCTATTTCGTTAACCCTGTCAATTGCTTGATGGGTAAATTCAAGTCAATAAATAATCAAATCTAATCATCTCTCCCTATGTTTGCTTAGATCTTTAAAACGAAGCACCGGATTTTGATGTGGTGTTTTTAATAGATATTAATTAGTTTTTTTAATTATATTTTTTAATAGAAGACTAATTAAGTTGCTTGGTTTAACTATAAAGTTTGTTTCAGCCACAATGAGCACCTACTTCCAGTACCCGACTCCCGAGCTGCAGGAGGAGCTCCGCAAGATTGCCCAAGCCATCGTAGCCCCGGGCAAGGGCATTCTCGCAGCTGATGAATCCACCGGTTAGTAACTGGGCGGTTTTCAAAATAACTGTACCTAATTAAGGACTAAAATAAGAAACGTCAACTTTTCACGAGTCACGAAAATTAACCAAATGTTCGACTAATTTTTGTTACTCACATGTAACAGTTACTATTTCTTAATTCTAGTCCTTAACTAGGTACAATCATTTTGAAAACTTTCCAACTATATCTTGATTGATTTTATTTACTGTATCCCTAAAAGAGATAAGCTTTGTACTAAAATTCTTTTGTAAACCTGTTTTTTTCTTGTGTAATTTTGTTTACACTCGACCAATAATGATTCATAGCCCACAATGGAACTCTGTGGAAGTGTTGTAATAATTAAATTCTAATGATTTGAATCATTGACAATGACATAGTTCCATAGTGGCTTATGACTCAAATTGGTTGACTGTACAATTAAGACTTTATATACACACATACATTCATAAGTAACCACACAGTAAGATTCAACTCAAACACTGATTTAATTTCTATCCTTAAATCCTTAGTGAGAAATGATGCTTTTCCCAAGACACGTCGGAAGTCCTTTTTCTATGATAAGTGCTGTCCGCGTATAAGTCGTTTATTAGGGTTCCGTAGTCAAACTAGGAACCCTCATAGTTTCGCCATGTCCGTCCGTCCGTCCGCAGCCTAGCGCAGAGACTCTTAGTACTATAAAGCTGTAATTTGGCATCCCCTACACGTAACGTGGGGATGTATTTTTTGTCTCGTCTGCCCTATAGTTTGGGGTGTCGTTGGATATGTCTTTCAAAAACATTATGGGTTTGTGAAAATAGTTTTTTGATTAAGTAATCCGTTTATGAAATATTAAGCTTTAAAGCGCTAATTTTTGTTAGACTCAAGTGTCGCCGCCCCCGTACAGCCAAAACTACAAATATTAGAAATCGGAAAACTATCATGACTAAGTAGACATCATTGGTTCTTGAGATACAGGCGATTAAAGTGTTTATACACCTACTAAAATTGACTTTAAATAGAAAAGTAGTTATAACTTGTTGTTTTTTATTTTTGTAGTACTTAACGGCTTCGGAACCCTACACTGAGCATGGTCCGACATGCTCTTGCCCGGTTTCGTTACTCGTCCATCCCTGGGACTTAAGCTATTTTAATACCAAATTTCATTGAAATGGGTTCAGCCGTGAAAGCATAACAGACAGACTAGTGCTTAAACATGGCGCTCTTTACCTATTTTTGACTACATTAATTAATATTATAAATGTGACTTTGTGTGTATGTTTGATACTCACAAAGTCACATTTATAAATTCACTTCATATTACCGACGTGTAAAAGAGCCCCATGGGGGCCTATTTACTGAATAAACATTTTGATTTTTGATTTGATTGACTCTTTCACTCTGAAACGACGACTGAATGGATTTGGATGAAATTTAGAATGGAGATAGCTTACACCCTGAATACCCTGAAAAACAACACATAGGCAAAATTTATCCCGGAATACCACTACGTTTACGTGGGATTTCTCGTATTTGAAAATGTTACTTTTAATTGAAGGAGGGAAGCAGATGTTAATTTGATGTTCTATTGCACAGGCACCATGGGTAAGCGGCTCCAGGACATCGGTGTGGAGAACACCGAGGAGAACCGCCGCCGCTACCGCAACCTGCTCTTCAGCACTGACACTGTGAGTCTACCTTACTTCTTATCAAAAGTTTTTATTTTATACATATTCCTAGTAAAATTTTAAGAGGCCATATATGCTGCCACGCCCACATAAGACTCAAAAGGGATGGCTTTATATGCCTCCGCGCGAAGAACGTGAGATGCAGATAGTTTATGCGCCTTGATTGCAGCGTCAACTTCAAATTGCTGCTTACTTTAAAACGACATTTTTAAAAAAAAAGGACTAAGAAGTTTAGTACTTGTACTCGACTATTAATCAAAATTCGTAGTGTTTCGAAGACTAAACTCTCAATAGAATATCCCACTAAAATAATAACCTCTTGGAACGAAATATATGACCAGTTATTTGTTAACTAACCAGTAAGGGACTTAACAGCTAAAGCACAGATAACCCTTATATATAGCGCTTTAAAAAGCATATCGAACGGCTTTTATAAGTAAAACCCTTATAAAAACCCATTCGAAACCCATTGAATGAAATAGCGGGCCGGTCCCTGGACGCATCTAGAGGATTTTGTTTCTATTGCGTTTTCACTTTTAACAGTTTCAAGGAAATATGACCAAGTGTAATATATCCAAAGAACAGACACGTGGGCGTTACGGTTACGAGTATTGAGATCCTAATTTTAGGACATTTGCCAAAGTGACTTCAGACTTTAGTTGACACACAAAAGTTTCTTAAGTAAAATTTGACGTGGGCCTCAGGATTAACCCTTTTCCAGGCCTTGGTAAGTAAGGATACAAGCAAGAAATGGAATAGAGCCACTAATGCGTAATGCCCTGAAGAATACTGATTGATCCATGAAATCGTATTTCAGGAAAGTTCAATTAAATTTGTGTCATAATTATGTTGGAAGTTAAGTTAAATTTTGAGCGACATAAATGTGGTTTTGATCACAGATGATGCCGTTACTATGTTCGTGTATACATGAAGGTTTCCTGTTTTTTTACCAAGGACTTGGTGAAATGAGGAAGGTTCCTGTTGTTGTGTTTTTTACGTTATTCAATGTTAAAACTGGTATGGGCGACTTTCAGTACCCGCCCGTACAGGTTCATTGGAATTTAAAATGGTATATTCATTTTGTTTGCGAAGTTAATGCCAAGGTTGAACCAATGTACTTTCAACAAGTTCTGATTGCCTGGTACTCGGAATTCAAAACAGATAAATTACTACGAATTTAATGCCAAATTATTCTTCACGTTGGAACAATAAATATTGTGCTTTCGCTATTCCTCGTGTTTCTAAAGCTGGGTACGAATCTGAGCGGCTCAGCCTGAGGCATGCTCGCCCCGCGCGGCGAGCTGCTCGCGAGCCAAATTGTTGCATGTGTGAGTGAGGCAGCGTGCTCGCCGCGAGCCAACATTTCAAAATGGCGTCGGACACGATGACAGCCGCGGCTGCCTATAATTCACCGAATTATTAACAAAAATAAGAAATCGCCTCGGTGGTGGAACGGCTCAGCAACTTTATCAAATTTGTACGCGCATCGCCGCAAGCTCGGATAGACGTCCAAATTACGCGAGGCACACACACCGAGGCGCCTTTGAGCACGGTCAAAAGACCGACGCCTCGCGGCGCGCCGCTCGCCCGCTGCTCGCGCACAGCGCGTGAGCGCGTACGAATTTGAGCAAAATAGGTAAGCTGTGCGTGCCTCAACCCGAGGCTGCTCTAATTTGTACCCACCTTAACGCGATAAACAGCTGATTATTAAAAATAATCAGACGCTATTTGAAAATCATTGTGATTGTATATTTGGAAAAATTCTCCTTGCCTCGCTGGTGGAATTGTGCAATTGTTCGTCTGGTTTAGGGTCAGAAAACATCACTTTAACGGCATGCCGTTTTCATACAAAATAAAAATATTCTTGGCTTATTTCATACCATTGACGTAAATTGTTAAGTAATAAAAAAATATCCTCGCAGTAGTTGAGGAAACCACCGTCTGCCTCGGCAGAAAGTGCAATTTATAGACTCAAAATGAGGGCCTCAACTACGTTACGGCTCTATATCGTCACTAATTTGAAAAACCTCGTATCTCATATTTCGTGATGTACGATTATATACTTATTTCTCTTCATGGTTAAGTTTATAGTCATACATCACGAAATATGAGGTACGGGGTTTTTTCAAAGTAGTGACGATATGTATCGTCCATAATTCGCGTACTTTCTACCCTCGGCAACAATGTACACGGACCTTATTGCTAGCGGCATAAAGGTGTATAAAGTGTCATTCTATGGAACTTGCTAACTATGTAAACAAGCCGCCATACTAAAATTGACATTAGATGTCAATTTCAATATATTGTTTGTTTACATAGTTAGCAAGTTCCATAGAATTACAGTATAGATATTTTTGACATCTTGGGAACGTATGTAATGCCCTTGACTGTGTACTATTATTATGACAATTACAACACACTTATGTTAGTTGTAATTTTTTACTGTTTTTTTTTTTTAAATTTCAACCTTCTTGTCATTTGATTGACTTGAAATTTTGGATGCTTATTAGATTTCGATGACAGTAAAATATGGTACCTTGGTAATGGTGTGATGGTAAAGAGATAAGGTACCCCTCAATGTCTAATAGTAATTAGTTGTTTAGTTTCTTCCAATAGCGAGTGGATCAGCAGTTAGGAGTTCAGTCAGCTAAATTGATTATAAAAATATTTTTGTTGTCTATAGGCCATCTCCGAGAATATTTCCGGAGTGATCCTGTTCCACGAGACCCTGTACCAGAAGGCTGATGACGGCACACCCCTGGTGAGCCTGCTGGAGAAGCGTGGCATCATCTGCGGCATCAAGGTCGACAAGGGTGTCGTGCCGCTCTTCGGCTCTGAAGACGAGTGCACCACTCAGGGTAAGCTCTTTACTTTTATGTGCTCCTAGTAGCAAGATGCGGATCCAGGTTTTTAACATGGGGGTTAAACGGACTACCATATCAACTCATGTTAGGTCTTGGTTTAGGGTTGCGTAGTCAACACGGAAACCTTATAGTATCGTCATGTCTGTCTGTCGGTTTAACTCTGAAAGTCTTGGTACAATTATACTATCTCGTCGAACACGAAACGTTTTAGATTTGGGCTACCCTTTAGGAAATACTGAACCCGAAAAGTGTAATTTGCGTTATTTACGTGTCCCCCCCTCCAGCCAAAACTAAGTAATAAAAATCTGAAAAATATCTGAAATGAAAGCTCATCATAATGAACTTCAAAGAAAAACTATCACGACCAAGTAGACTTGATTAGTTATATGCGGCTAGTGTTTATAACTCCTAAAACTCACCAAATAACTTTAAGTAGAATATAAGTTCGTACCTACTTGTTTTACGAAATAGTTTTTTGCGTTTTTAGTTACGTACGGCTTCGGAACCCTAAACTGAGCATGGTCCGACATGCTCTTGCCCGGTTTTCTTTATTTAAGGTTAGCTTTGGATTCAGCGTCGCGAGTGTGACGGATTTCTTTAATTTAATAACAACACACTTGGCTTAGACCCGTCCCAATTACGAGTAAATTAGCTTTCTATAAAAAACTGCAATATTTTGATTATTTTCGGAGAAAGGTGACGTTGCCCTGGGGCCCGACCAAGGTCGAGTAAAGACATTTTATCTGTAACCCAATGTCTAGATAAATTGGCTAGCTCCGTTCGAAGGAAAAGGTCGAATAGGTCATATCTTTAACCTTGAAGCAGTGAAATTCTCCTTGACTTTGAGCTTGAATTTTATGTAACAATTATTTTGGATGTTTTAGATTATAAATTGCATCCTATAATTCTGTTATTTGTTTGTTTGTTCCATTTTCACCGAAGTGAACGAACCGAATCGGGTTACTTTGGTATTGTTTTTTGATATTGGCTTTTGACATATTTCAATGTTTGGTCATGAGTCATAAGTAGACCCCGGATTTTTGTCGCAATGACGTCACAATAGGGTAGTTTGGGGAGTAAATGGAACGGTGTTAATTAATAAAAAATAAATACGGTTTTTAACCTAATAAATTTAAATAGCTAGGCATTGACGACAAAAAATATCTAGTCAATTGATCAAAATTATCTTTTGGTATATAACTTCAAACCATACATTTGTACGTTAAACTGCTTTAGACAGACAAAAAGTGGGCGACCGAAAAAAAAGCCGACTTAAAAAGTAAGATAAATACAAGCTTAACCGATCAAATACGATATCGTTTGTTAATTTGCTATATCTGTGGGTTCCTATCTAACTTCTTTGCACACGTCGCCTTACAAAACTGCTCCAAGCCAGTTTCAATGATTCCAACTCGGCTGATAATTGACGATGTGAATGTACCTTGCCAAGTTCATCACGAATATTCAACAATCTTTAGATACTTTTAACACTTGTGGCGAATTTATAATCTGACGCAACTCTGTATATGAATGTGGGTAGGTGTTTAGGTATGTAGGTAACTATATAAATTGTATACACGGATTTTGTGTTGTTGAAATTCACACGTCACTGGGATTGTTTCTGTGTAGGGGCTCGACCAGTTATCTCGAGATAGCGGGGTCATAGTCCATATTGATTGTCTGTTTAATTTCTTTTCAAATATACTATGACTTCATATGACCGGTGTTTAAGAATTGATAACAATTTAGTTGTGATAATGTCAAATGTTTTCAGTTTGTTGGCGTCCGTTGTTTTTGGAGAATTGTGTAATTATTGATGTTGTTGACTGCGCCTTGGTTAGTGATTATTAGAATCGAATTTTATTGAGTATGCTGCAATATTGTGTAATATCTTACTAAGTTAGTTGTCGCCTACTTAAATATTAACTAAGCCTGCAATTGAGTTATTTGTTAATGATTGTCTCAGTAATTTGATAACAACGATCTTGCTTATTATAAATAGATTTGTGTGTCAATGTTTGGCTTTTTAGAACTGGATAATTTAGGAGTCCGACTTTTAAGATTAAAGCGAGTCTTGTAAGGGAATAAGGGTTTTTAGTACTATTAGGCGATGCTTGCAACCTGCCACTAATACACTGGGAAACATCTTAGCCTGTTTGTGCAAAATGTGGTTACAGAGTTGTTGGTGTTTCTGTAGCTCTGCCTACCCCACTCTGGGTATGAAGGCGTGGTGTTATGTATGTATGTTGTAAGTGTGACTTGCGACGAACCTGCTTAGGGGTTAAAAGAAAGAATGATATTGTGTTAGATGGCCTATCAAACCAATAAAACTGGGAACGGCTCACAATATCGTCCCTTTACTTTCTTAACCTCTTATCCGATTACAATGTTGATATAGTAAAGGGACGATATATAAAGTTCAAAATGCATATTGGTTCTATTTCTGAAACCTTTAACTTTTCAGAATTGTTATAAAACAGACCTAACCTAACGCAATGGTTTGTATAACCTTTTAAAAAAATCTCAAAAGTTTACGGTTTCAGAAATAAAATTATATATTATGTATTACTAGCGACCCGCCAGCGGCTTCGCCCGCTGCAATTTTTTTTTTAATGTCTGTTAGGGGTATGAAAAATAGATGTTGGCCGATTCTCAGACCTACCCGATATGTACACAAAATTTCATAAGAACCGGTCGAGCCGTTTCAGAGGAGTTTAATAACGTACACCGTGACACGAGAATTTTATATATTAGATAATAAGCTGCACCAAACAATCACTTCAGCTTCCTCTTTGCTCTGTTTTAAAGAAGGCTTAAGAAGTGGCTTCTCGAGCACACATTCTACTCTTATGTTGAATTTCTACGTTTCCAAGAAAATATTTACTAACTTTATGTTATTAGGTACTAGTTTATCTTTGTAGCTATTGTAGATACCTACTTTTAATTATAAATTTTCATTTTTTATTACCTAAATATGATAAATCGGATAGGTGTTATGATATGTAATTATTAACAAATATTACGAATAAATTAATGAGTATTATTATTTTGTATTAGGACCCATTATATATGTATTATGTTATACCCATATTGCCTTAAATGGCATAACAATCCAATGAAACTCCTCCGTTGTCGTTAAGATAAGATCTCTCAAGTGTTGTATTTGAAAAAACTCACTGCGTACTTTACCTTTGTGTTTTCGATCGCGATCGATCTGCTGATAAAGCTAATCGTTTATCACCTTGTTCAGTTGGTTGTAAATCGATAAGTACGGATAATAGGTACGGCTCTATCGATATGGACGACTTCAAAAGAATGCGGTCTACGCGTGTGAATGAAAGTATGGGACTAAATGAAAGACATAATATTATTTATTTATTTATTTATTTATTTGCACACATGATACACACGATGATAGGTACATGGGACCCTGTCAGGGTATTGCAAACATTTAAGTATAATTTTAAAATTAGGTATTACAAATTACAATAGATTATAATTATATCATTAGGCGAGTTAGTGCATGCACTGCTAAAATTATCTATTACATCATTGAGGGCATGCGACTTTGATAAAAAGAGATATAACATAAAAACAATAAATATCACAGCACAATAATAAGTCATTTAAATTTTACTCGGGTGTCAACAATAGGTTTAAAATAATACATGTCATGTTAGTGTTCTAGGGTCTGAATCTGCCATAAATTCATTCCAATTATAATAACATTTGTCAATAAGTATTATTTTTAATTTATTAGAAAAAATAAAATTTTAAGAGGGCTACATTATGTTATGATATAGTAGGTATTGTCCCGCGGTCTGGATCTCAATAGCCCATAAAGCCCATATGTCTGTTCTTTGGATGTATTAAACTTAGGCATATTTCCTTGAAACTGTTAAACGTGAAAACACGATTAAAACACAATCCTCGATAGTTTTATTTTACATGACCCCCTTTAACAGGGTTTTGTTTGAATCTTCTAAAACCTGCGCTCTCTAACGATTATTTTTGTTTCAATAGTTGAGTAATTATAATTTCTTAATTCTGGTAAAGCGAAGCTACGTCATGTTTTCTCGTCACCCATACCCCAAAGCCTAAAAACAAAAGTTTTTGACCAGTGCGTCCTACCCGTGTTGACATACGGAGCCGAAACGTGGACACTGACGGTGGGACTGGTCCGCAAGCTAAAAGTGGCTCGGCGAGCTATGGAGAGAGCTATGCTTGGAGTATATCTAAGGGATAGATTCCGAAATGAAGTAATTCGACAGATAACTAAAGTTACCGACATAGCTACTCGAATAAGCAAGCTGAAGTGGCAGTGGGCTGGTCACATCTGTCGCAGAACTGATGAACGATGGAGTAATCGAGTTCTGCAGTGGAGACCGCGCATAGGCAAACGTAGTGTTGGACGCCCCCCTGCTAGATGGAGCGACGATCTGCGCAAGGTGGCTGGCAGCAACTGGATGCTCAAAGCTCAAGATCGAGGAAAATGGCGTGCCTTGGGAGAGGCCTATGTCCAGCAGTGGACTGCCGCAGGCCGATGATGATGATGATGATGATGATGATTTTTTTAATAACTGTTATAGTTTAGAAGTAAACAGCAATTAACTAACTCCATCTCATGTTTTTTTGCGTAGAATCATACAAAGCTATCCTCTTTAATCTTGTGTGCGCGTGGCAGCATAATTATGTGGCCTCTTAACGGCCGCACACAATCAGTAAACTCTTATCCAGACAGAGGCTCTATATTGATCCCATAGGTTTATGTAAAATTTCAACCTTAATACCCTTTAATTAGGGTTCAAATTTAATTGAATTTACGTAACATTTGCTTGCTCTGAAATTAATTCCCAATATGTAAATAACTTGGATATGTATTGCATTGTATGTTAAACCATCTAGATTGGTGCGGTCTGATTGGTTATTTCTATGGCCCTCGAAGGAGAACAACGATCGGTAGTCTAGGTGCTCGCTCTCTCGAGTTCTTGCTATTCAAAAAGGTTGGGATTTGATTGAGGACCCCCCCGTAAACCTGAATTATTTATAAGTTAACAGCGCTACATAAAGCGTGACGAGTTGCAATAGCTTTGTGTTGTTTTGTATAGGTGGCAATGGTATTGTCAATGAAATTTCTCAACTGCAACGTTTAAAAGGGAAATCAACCGAGTTAGTGAAGCTAGCTAAAGGGCTTAACCTTTTCAACGCTATGTCAAATACAAAACCAGAGCGAATGTCAACTTTCCCTTTTAGATACTACAGTCTATTTTGCGCCATCAACCATGACTGAAATATCCGTCAATGGCGTTGAAAAGGTTAAATATACGGCGTGCTGTTGGCAAATATTTTGTTGAACGTTTTTTATCACTTACCCGTTAAACTAAGTCCTTCGCTTTATATGGTGATCGCAATCGGAGTCAACTGTCTTAACCTCGTTTCAATCCTTGGCCTTATAAGGCGGTCATATTTTTAATCACAGTGTTTTGTTACCTTAAACCAGAATTCAATTTCACGAGCAGCTGGACAATTTGAGATCAATGTCGGCAAAGGAGTGCAGTTCGTATCGATATTAAAAGTATTAATTCATAATAAGTTGGGATATTAAATATCTATGCGTCTTATTTATCGAAACTTTTTAAATTATTACTAGGGGGCAATCATTCGCAAATGACTTTAATTTCGTAGACCAATCATCAATACACAATAAATATCATGGGACAATCTCGCACAAATTGACCTAGTCCCAAACTTAGCTCTAGGCTTGTACTATGGGTACTAGACAACGATAAACATACTTAAATAGAGAAATACATACAAGACAAACAAAAACATCCAAGACTCGGGAACAAATATTCGCGCTCATCATACAAATATTTGCCCTTACCGGGATTTGAACCCAGGACCGCTGGCTTCGGAGGCAGAGTCACTCCCAACTGGGCCAACGTGTCGTCAAATCGTATATACAATTTGTCATTTCTGACGGTAACGGATATAGTATTATTGTGCACTATAATTCTTAAACATTGACATATTATCTGGAACATGTTGTTTGTAAAACGAGTCTGCCATGTTATGGATTCTAGTTTATCAAGGCGATCGTGTCTGTAACGATCGCCCGACCGACGTCGCCTTTTCGTATCCGTCGACATCATACAAAACGTTTCAATTTCATTGAGCCATTAGTATTAACAGACTCGTTCTATTCCAGGTCTCGATGACCTGGCCCAGCGCTGCGCTCAGTACAAGAAGGACGGCTGCCACTTCGCCAAATGGCGCTGCGTGCTCAAGATCGGCCGCAATACGCCGTCCTACCAGGCTATCCAGGAGAACGCCACAGTGCTGGCACGTTATGCTTCCATCTGCCAGAGCCAGCGCATCGTGCCTATCGTAGAGCCCGAGGTGCTGCCCGATGGTGAGTTGAACTCTTTGTAGCGTATGTTGCCCTAGTACCTTTTGATATTGGTTAGTTATATAGGACGTCTAGAAAAATGTTACAGTTGCTACTGGTGAGTTTTAAACTCTTGGCGTCGTATGTAACCCTAGTCCCTAATTGTGACATTGGATATTGGATAATTAGCCCATCTAGGAGAGAATGCTAGAGCCAGCGCATCGTCCTTATTGTGGAGCTTTTGAAGTGCTGCTTCATCTCGCATGCAGCCATTGTGCATCCCAAAGCATTATCTGCTCGATGACTTATGCGGCCTTGGTACTTTGCAGAGTAATTGGACTATTATCGATAATCTTCTTCTATCATCTGTGTTGTAGCAAACATCAGTTGTTCGGTTATTTTATGAGCTCCTAGTAAATCTATCTTCTTCCACAGGTGAGCATGACTTGGACCGCGCGCAGAAGGTGACCGAGGTCGTCCTGGCCGCCGTGTACAAGGCTCTCAGCGACCACCACGTGTACCTCGAGGGCACTCTGCTCAAGCCCAACATGGTAAGCGCTTGCAGACTTTGATATCCTGATGACTTTATTTTATTATTTTAACAATACTTCAAAGCACTAGGCGGAAGTCAGGGAAACGCTTGTATGCGTTACCGGTATGAGTGAAGATACTGATTGAGTTCCCTCGACAGGTGACCGCCGGCCAGTCGTGCAAGAAGCAGTACACCCCCATGGACATCGGCCGCGCCACCGTCACCGCTCTGCTGAGAACCGTGCCGGCTGCTGTTCCTGGTAGGAACCTAAATGTTTAAAACTGTCTTCATTTAAGTTTATTTTTAGGGTTCCGTACCCAAAAGGTAAAAACGGGGCCCTATTACTAAGACTCTACTGTCCGTCTGTCTTTCAAAAGGCTCTCATGAACCGTGATCCCTAGACAGTTGTGAATTTCACAGATAATTTATTTCTGTTGCCGCTGTAACGACAAATACTAAAAACAGTGTAAAATAAATATTTAAATGGGGCCTCCAGGTAGATGCTTGAAATGTTCCAGAATATTTCGTTGTATATTCAATTAAAAGTAAATAATGAAATGAAAGTAAAATAAATATTTAAGGGGGTCCCATACAACAAACGTGTAATTTTCTTGCTTTTTTTGCAAGATTTGGTTACTGACAACACCCCATGGTTAGAGACTGACACCGAGACAGGTGAAACTAAAAAAAAAGGTTGTACGCGAGTCAGAATTGCACTTGACCGGTTTTATTTAACAATCCTTGGTCATCGGTTAATACATACATATTATGTATTCTTTTTCCCGATGGTCTAAATTTAAAGGGGTACTTGTGAACTCAATAACGAAAAAGTACAGCTTTTGCTTCCTAGTACTGCATAACATACTTCTCAATACTTGGACCTCCCCCTTCCAGGCGTGACGTTCCTCTCCGGCGGGCAGTCCGAGGAGGAGGCGTCGGTGAACCTGAACGCCATCAACAGCGTGGAGTTGAAGCGGCCCTGGACGCTCACGTTCAGCTACGGGCGCGCGCTGCAGGCCTCCGTGCTGCGCGCCTGGGCCGGCAAGCCCGAGAACGTGCTGAACGCGCAGATCGAGCTGATCAATCGTGCTAAGGTACTAGGGGTACAGGGTAGGAGGCGGTTAGTTTGGGCGGCATCAGGTCGAGGAGGTGGAGCGTCTGGGCTGACACGCCTTAGAATGTGCTGGCCCCGCAGATGGAGCTGATCAATCGTGCCAAGGTAAAAGGGCACAGGGGATACGAGGCGGTTAGTCTGGCCGGCATCAGCTCGGTGGAGGTGAAACGTCTGGGCCGGCAAGCCCGAAAACGAGCTGAGTGGCGCAGATGGGTACCAGGGGCACAGGGGTTAGGAGGCGGTTAGTTAGGACGGCATCAGTTCGGTGGACGTGAAGCGTCTGGGCTTTAGAATGTGCTGAACGGCGCAGATGGAGCTGATCAATCGTGCTAAGGTACCAGGGGCACTGGGGGTAGGAGGTGGTTACTCTGGACGGCATCAGTTCGGTGGACGTTTAGCGTCTGGGCTTTAGAACGTGCTGGTCGCGCAGATGGAGATCTGATGAAGAGGTCCTGGGTGCTTGAACTATTGGCATGCACAGGTCTCATCAAATGCGCCAAGGTACCAGGGGCACAGGGGGCAGGAGGTGGTGGTCGACGCCGTCAACTCTGTGCAGATGAAACGCGCTCACGTATAGTATATTTAACATTTTCAGGATCCTGTAGTTTTGTTTTTCGTGCTTGTCCTAGTCTAAGGGAAGTCGCTTACTGCGGAGTTGAGGCAGCGGCGTCGCAAGCTCATTAACCTAAAACAAAAGTGTACGATAAAACAGAGTTAATAAGCTACAAGTACTACGATTACTAGACAAAAAGACTAATGGAAAGGTTGTACGCGAGCCCTTAACACTGATATAACTGTTGTTGGGAGTAAATTTATAAAATATTGGTACTAATACGAACAAAAGAGTTTCTATAAAAGTAGGTGAACAAATATTAATTGGTGGTGGTTCTTGATACGTTTGTGTTTCAAGTCTTAAATGGTGGTAAGTATTATATAAAGAATGTATTGATCGCCTAGATATCTCTAGTAATATCATGTAGCTTAATGGCAAATATGGTAGTGGTAAAGTGAAGTAACTTTTTTATATTAGATATGACATTGGTAGGATGGTTAGTTTAACAAATAACTTAGTCATTTAAGTATTTCGTTCCAAGAGGTTATTCTTTTAGTGGGGTATTCTATTGAGAGGTTAGTCTTTTATAGGTGAATGGTTGGGCCCTGCGTCTGACAGAGCTCCTATTTCTAGGTATTTATATTTATTTAATAGCTATTCTTGGTATCAAGATATTTAGGTTCCTAACTAATCAGCCATATCTATCTCCAAGCCAGTTTCAATGATGATTCCAACTTCCGTTCATAATTGATGGCGTGAATGTACCCTGCCAAATTTATCTCGTATATTTTATTTTATTTTATTTATTTGGAAAGCAAACAGATATAAGTGAGCAGGAAATAAGGTTTCTGATACATATTATAAACATTCACTTATTCCCTTAACAGCTCTCACTGAAACATACAAAGAAATTCATTATACTACACTTAACTTATTATCTAAATAACAAGAATGACAAAGTGCAAAATAAGTACCTACTAGACTATACTACACTACTACTACTACTACTAGACTGTACTAGTCTATAGATACTTTAAATCTTGTAGTGGATTTAATAATCTAACTATTCTACCCCCAATTTCACCATCGTGACAATGACACATGACAGGTGACAATTCGGTATACATTGCAAAATTAACACGCTGATACATCACCGGGTTTCATACAAGCTGCGCCATGTACACTGAAATGACAATTGTCACCTGTCATTGTCAGGGTAGTGAAATAGGGGGCTGGTGTTCGTTTGTTGTGTGTACGTCTAAAAAGAGAAATAATTGCTATCCTCCCTGAATATAATTATAACGGCGGTCATCTATTAAAAAGTTAGTAATACTATTGCTATTTTATTGTAGAGAGATTAAAAACGATTAAGTACATAATTTTCCACTACCATATTTGCCTTCATGTAAAATATGTAGATAGTATATTCGCAATTAATAAATGAGAGCGTAGAAAATGATCATAAATATCTAAACACTAGTTCAGATTTTTTGAGCACCTATGTTCCGATATATTGGCGAGTTAGGCGACTAATGTCAATATTGAAAAATGACTAGGTATAAAAATGTCGACATCTTATATAATGTCGAAAAATAACAAAGACTAGAATTATTTTTGTCGATGTATAAAAATGACGACAGTGGGTAGTAGGAGCTCCGTCGACGCTCTTATTTCAAATCGATTAGACAGTGTCGGCGGAGCCCCGCTCACGCGGAGCTCCTATTACTGGGTGGTTTGGCCCTCCGGGCCTGCTGCAAAACTAACATAACCTAAACCTACCTAGCCCCTGTTCCACCAATCCCCCCTCGTCTTATTCCATTTCGACATTATTATACTTCGTCATTATTATACTTCGCCGTTATTATTACTCGACATTTTTATACTTCGCCTTTTTTATGTTTGGAAAATCGGCATTATTATATCTCGTCATTTCTCAAAAAAGACCGAATATACCATATTGGCGACTTATAACAACATTACCATTTGTGTTTGTCCCGTGTTATTTAATACTAAGCTGAGATTCTACACGGTAATAACACTAATAACGATATCGTCTTTCACGTGTTTCCGCGTTGTAAACTTTTTGATAATAATGTACCTGACAGTAATGAAGGCCGAGTTATAAACGATACTAAAACACGTCAAACGCAATATCGTTTTAACGCAGTAGAATTAGAGGTCCTGTATTGTTTCCTAAAACCAGTTTAACATTACTGAGACATTACTAAACAAATGGAAATAACGGGTTACGATGATTCATCAAAAACTGCCCATGTTTCGGAATGATTGGAAATACTTGGAGTGAAGTTCGAGCCGTACAGCTCGGCAAAAGAAAAGTGACAGATGGAAGTGCGTTAGTCACAAGGGAACACACGTCGAGTACATATGTATTGCGTAATCCATTTTTAACCCAAAGATTACTACAGTTGTATTGCTTAATTGTTTTCGTACGTATTTTCACGGAAACGTACGAACGTGTCTTGCCATTTTAAAATCGACTGAAATAGCGATATGTCTGTAGTAGTTTTTGGGTAAAAATTGGATTATGTTTCGACTAATGGGCGGACGACGGATGCAAATTACGTCAAAATCATGTCAAACGATTAACCTAATATATATTTTTATACATAATATTACTCGAAATTTAATAAAAGTCTTATCCATCTTGTGCTTTTGTATCCATATTGCATCCATCGTCCGCCCTTTAGTTACGACGCCTCATTAACTCTTTTTGCCAAGCTTAAGGCTGACGAGCAATCGTGGGAAGGGTAGTCCCATCAGTGGTTTGTTAGATCAATTTTCTAAGAACGTTATTTCTTAGCAGAAGTTCCAAAGTCGTGTTTTTTTGGACCCGTTTTTTACCGTCCCATTCCAAAAATCACTTTAATAGTCCTGAAGTTCGCGGAGCTCTTATTTCGGGGTGCTTAGGCCCTTCGGGCCTGCTGTAAAACTGTCACAACCACGGCTCGGATACTGGTTAATTTTTTTTTTTTTTTTTTTATGCTAAGGAAAAGGCACTAGAGCACTCAGGCCACCTGATGGTAAGTGGAATCTGAGACCCATAGACATCAAACCATTCATTCATTTTTTCATACCATTGTTGTGTACTTGACGCAAAACCTTTTCGGTTCCGTTCGCATAAACCGGTTTTTCGAGAGACCTTTATATATGAAGTTCTTTGAATTAAGCAAAAGTGTGTGTGCCTGTAACAGATGAGAATAATCAGTAATCAGTTATTTCCGTTTTATCTATACCGGGGGGCCTAACATGGTCGTGTTTATCGATATGAATAAACGTGGTCACTTTCTGACCAGTATGTCAGTGCGAGACTGACGGAAACCTTATCTACATTTATCCACATCGATAAACACGACCATGTTAGGCCCCCTGTTTGTTTTAACCTAGACAACTGCATTTCAATTTAAAATTTCGTTCATTTGTCGGCCTTGGAGGGCTTATTCCATTATGAAATATACAAATTGTATGTGGTGGGAACGTGAGAATTGGAGTGGGACCATGATGGAATAAGCCCCTTGGAGTTATGACTTTTAAATATGCAAAATAAATCAGTCTCTCTCTACATTCAAGGTAAAAACCTTCTGCATCATTTTAGTGTTGTGTTTCGAGTGCATATTATGTATGTCTATTTCTGTGGCATGCTATGCAGCCTGAATTACACAATGGATTTTAACATAATGTCGTCTCGTAAGGTTGTGGGAGAGTGACATGACACTAATGGGGGGAGGGTAGTAGACTTGTTTGTAGAATTATTGTTCCTGTTGATGATCCACATGGATTTAATTTGATAGGTACTGTGGTTGGAAATTGATTTACATCACGGGCAAGTCTGTTCGAACCGAACTGCAAAAGCTTCTTTTTGCTTGGCTTAACTCAATTCGTGAGGTTGTCCCTCTATATTTATTTATTTATTTATATAAAGAAGCTGACAGATTTATAATAATAGTTTGTTTCATACATAATGTGTTTTGTGTTTGTGACTAGTTGCATAGTATTCATGTTATCCGTGCATCGTTCTGCCCTTAACACAAATGGCAGTATCTCAGACCAAACTCCTGTAGCAAATGCAACCTTATTACCAACAGGATAGGATTGAATATGCCTATTGAATTTGAGATACTGCGTTTTCGCTCAGGAGGGCGGTGTTGTTTGCAGTATTTTGTCATAGTTTAGTGTTCAATTCAAGAAGTTTCCGCCTCGAGTACAGTCAAGGGCATAAATATATACATGTACGTTCCCAAGACGTCAAAATTTTCTATACACCTTTATGCCACTCGCAATAACGACGACACGTTGGCCTAGTAGGGAGTGACCCTGCTTCCGAAGCCGGCGGTCCCGGGTTGAAATCCCGGTAAGGACAGATATTTGTGTGATGAGTACGAGTATTTGTTCTTGAGTCTTGGATGTTTTCTATGTATTTAAGTATATATTTCTCTATCTAAGTATGTTTATTGATGTCTAGTACCCATAGTACAAGCCTAGAGCTTAGTTTGGGACTAGGTCAATTTATGTGATATTGTAAGCGTGTAAATTTCATACGGGCATATAATTTATCTAGGCGTAGTTAACGATCATACAAACAATGTCAGAAAGATATTTTGTTAGTAACTTTTATTATTAAGGCGCATTAAAATAAAAGTTTGTCGTAGGAGCAATGTAACGCGTGCAACTTCCTATTACAAAACGATATTACGTAGATGATTTAATTTAATTGGCGAAATGTGTGATACATTGCTTGCTGAATTAATTAGTAACAAAAAATAAAATACAACTAATGTTGCTGTTACACAAGTTTTTACGTTAATTAGTGTGTATATTAACTGTTGTTAATATATATGCTCATATGAAATGTACACACTGTATATTCGACGAGGTGGCTTTATAGATATTAATGCCGTTGACTGTACATTGATGAAATTTGAGTGATGTCAATTTGAGATGCTGCGTGGATTGACCACTATAGACGCGATGCACGGGACTAGCTTATTAGTTCATTAGTTAAGGGCGAACGACGGATGCAAATTACGTCAAAATCATGTAAAACGATATACATAATATGGATATGACTACCATTGGTTTAAAAAACAGAATATAATTGCAAAGTAGTTATATAACTTTATTGTTGTAGTAAATAATCAATGTCCAAGACGTAATATATTTAAACACTTTATAGTATTTAGACTCAAGAGGTGATGATTTACAAGAGGCCAGTACTTTCTTAATATACTGATTATGTACTATGAACGATAGAGGTATTATGCACATGCTGACCAGAAACTGCATATATTTTTTTAATAAATATTTCTTGAAATTTAATATAAGTCTTATCCATCCTTTGCTTTCGTCAACATATCGCATCCATCGTCCGCCCTTTATTCATTAGCTATTGTGTTCTAATATTGTTGTTTTTTTTTCCATCCTTTTCGCACGTTGTTGTCATCGCACCGACGACGCCACGCTGTTGCTGCCCTCATCATCTGCAATCTAATTAATCTTAATTATAATCTTGCTTTAAAAATCATCTAATATTCCGTAACTCCAAATCCCTACTCGAACATGTGTCTTTGGAATTGGTCATGTGACTGCCAATTTAAACAGGCCAACGGTCAAGCAGCCACAGGGAAGTATGTGGCAGGATCCGTTGCATCCCTGGCCGCTGCTAAATCCAACTTTGTCAAGGCGCATGCTTACTAAATCGCTTAATATTAAAAAAAAGGAATTAAACCTTTTCAACGCTATGTCGAATACAAAAACCAGGGCTGGGATTCTACGCTGTAATAACGATACCGTATTTGACGTATTTCCTTATTGTCAACGTTTTGATAACTCTTATGTCGTTTACAGTAATGGCGACTGTGACATAAACGATTCTAAAATACGACAAACGCGATATCGTAATAACGCAGTAGAATAGAGGCCCTGAGCGGATGTCCACTTTGAATCATAGATACTCAGGTCTATTTTGCGTCAATGGGCATTGGAAAAGGTTAAACGTTCCAGAGGCCCTAGCCAAGATGCGCGTACGCTAATTAGCGTTTCTATTCGTTTTGTTTTTAAACGAAAACGCGTCAAAAGCAATTCGTTTCACCGCGTGGAATAGTCCCTGTCTTCCAAGTAGGTTTAGCCATTCTAGCTTTTATATAATTTGAGGTTATAGGGCTGGGATTCTACACGGTAATAACGATATCGTCTTTGACGAGTTTGCGACTGTGCCTAACGATTCTAAAATACGTCAAACGCGATATCGTCATAACGCAGTAGAATAGAGGCCCTGTTCAATGGATAAGAGCTACATTGACCTCAACAATATGACGATATCGGAGGATGGGTTAAAGCTAAGTGGAATTACGAGTAGTATTTAACATGGCGTTGAGAAGGTTAATAATGTTTGAACTCTGTTTAAGGTCTTCACCAAGAGCATTTTGTTCGTTAGCGATTAAAGCATTCAAACTAACGTCATTCGCGCGATATATAATACAACTGTTTTATTAAATGGAATCAAAGCAAACCATGTGACTCTACTAAACAGCCAATCAGAACTGTTTTGTCGAGCTTGAATTTGAACCCGGGACCGCCGGCTTCAGAGGCAGGGTCACCTCCCAACTAGGCCAACATGTCGTCATATCAGTGTTCTGCTTTTATTGGCTGGCGAATTAAATCAAATTATGGTTGTTTTTGGCCGCATTTAGTTATTTAACACGTTCACAGTTTCCCATACAAAATGTTTCAATTTCCCCCTACTTGACAATGACATGTGACAGGTACAGTATTGCAAACATTACTGCGTTTCGAATAACCTGCGCCTATCATTTCAACTGTAACCTGTCATTGTAGATAATATGTACAATGACAGGTTACAGCACAGAAGAAGACCATATGTGATATGATATGATAGATTAGATGACTATATTATGGTTATATAGGAGGCTGGTAGTTTCTTAGTGACCCACTTATGGGTCACTGGAATGTAAAGGTGTTAAAAAAAGTTCAGTTAGGTTCCATCTAGCTTGATTCAACGATGAATGCTCTTGGTGGAGATGTGCCTTTATAAGACTTACAAATTGGCATTCTAGTCTATTTATAAGAGCAATTTATTTTTATATCTTGATTTATACACTAAGTAAACTTTAAATCAAGTTGAAGAATCACATTCTGCATGTTTTGCAAAATTAGAATAAAATATTATAGATATGATATGACATTGTGTCACGCTTTCAACCCGTTTGATTTCTGTGAAATGTGAAAATAAAATTATTTACATACTGCCTTTAGTTTTCTTTAGTTGTAATGCCATGTTCCTGTCGAAGTAGATTTCTTTTTAATGGAGTGTTGTGTGTTGTGTTGTTACTAAACTCTGACTGTAATGTTTATCACTTATCATACATTAGTAATTTAGCTAATACACTAGTAAACTTCTTGGCCTGATTGTGCAAAATGTGGTTACAGAATTATCAACAAGTCTTTTTAAAGTTGTTGGTATTTCTGTAGCTCTGCCTACCCCACTCTGGGAATGAAGGCGTGATGTTATGTATGTATGTAATACAACGCATCAGACTGTTTTTGACTTGTAATAAAATTGTGAGTCTAAATCGTTTTATGTCCATAAATTATTACCCTGGGACATTTTTTACGTACCTACATTGAATTACTTTGTCACGAAAAAAAATCAAATATTACCTGTGAGCAAGGTTCATCAATCAACAAGGGCGTAGGGGACCCACCTAGATTATTCTAACCATAGTTTTGTACTAACTATTCATTTAAGAATAGCAATGTTCTCATATGTTTAATTCTATTAGTAAAGTCAGTTAGGCACGTTAGCTAAAGGTCAAGGTCTGTATAAGGGTAATGATATAAGGATATAACATTAATAATCAACAGAAGACTTATTTATGCTCATCGCGGTGTTGCTATATTAAAACTTTAAAAACTCGTTTTATTGACTGCGGCAGTTAGCTTTTTTAAACGAGGAACTGAAATAATCCTAAAAAACTAAGTCCCTACTTTAACAGTAGAGGTTCTAAATTAAGCTCCTTCCCTTTCTCGTAATCGCGTTGCAATTTATGGATGAAAGAAATGGTGTAAACGTATCTGAAGTCTAAATGTAGGGTACTCGAGCATTATTTAACCCTACGTTGCATGGCGATGGAATTTTTCATCACGATTTCAGCTCTATTATTTGTTTTTTTTAATTGCTATTTTTTATGCTGATTAATAATCAAAAAGGGTTTGAATTGACAACTTTTTTCATTTTCTTGCAAAGAAGGGTTAAATGCTGCGGCCACAACTTCGGGACTTTGTGATGCGTGTTGTAGTCTTTCTTTAACATGAATAATGAACGAGATTCCATCACGAGTATTCGCCGAATTCCGCAAGTGTGGCCCACGCAAAAACCTGACTGTTTTATTTTACGTTCAAGAAAAAGTGTTGCCACTTTAACACTAAAAATAACTGTAAATTATTGTTTCTTCATAACGTAAAACTTTTTTTCCGTTGAAGCGGTAACGTCGCCAGTTGACACTGAATAGCTTACACGCGTTTTCTACACCAACCGAACGAATTGACAAAACCTCATTCCAATTAAGCAGGGCTCTTAACCTTTTGACGGTCACAAGTCGCTTTAACTCTTCGTTCCCCTGACGCCAACGACGTCATATGCCGCAACCGCGCCGATATTAAAATGCGCATGATTTTAAAGGGTTAAAATTGCATTAACGTTGACCCCGTCTTTTTCTCTCGATCACGTATAAAATGTAGAGGATAGGAAAAGTTCCCTAAGTGCGTGTTTAGTGCACCATTTAAAATCTCCATCTCTTTCTCATGATTCACATTCGATTGACGAGTAAAAGGGTTGGGGCATCCCAAATTTCGAGTTTATTGCTTTGTAGTACCCACTGTAGAGCTTTAGTTGCTCGTATGATAAAAAATTGTATTATCGCACCTTAATAACGCACGTCATATCAATGCAATAAAACGTATTTGAAACAAATAGGAAAAACACCAATTTAAAAACTAGCAAGAAATCACTTTCTCCGGTGCTGCTGATCCAATAGCGACACGTATAATGCTATAATATAAAAATAAACTTAATATTGAAAAACTCCAACATTACGCCACACCGCACAAACAACTAAGTCATCTCGCGTTATGAAGCGATGCCAGTATCAAAGACCACCACGAATGTTTTTTTTATTGACAACGTTTTAAAAACAATGATAATTTTATATCGCATTTTTATCAATGTCTCAAACGTCTTCACTCACGCGGTTTGCGTTTTTGTGACGTAAACGTGCCATAATAGAATAAGCCTACGAAGTTGTGTTACAATTCATATGATAATTATGAATAATATAAATTTCCTTTTTCTTTCCAGGCCAACGGACAAGCTTCTATGGGCAAATACGTAGCGGGCTCAGTAACAGGTGCGAGCGGTGAATCAGGACTTTTCGTTGCCAACCACGCTTACTAAACACAAACACCCTACACAAATATATTTTATATAATAATTAGAACAAACTGGCATATAAAAACCGGTTTTAAAACACGCCGAGTAACGCACTGGCTGGAAAGACTATTCCGATGCCATTTAAAACTATGCAAGTGACATTTGTCGCCATATTGTTGTTTATAAAAATGGCGTTTTGGCGCCAAGTCATAGTTTATAAGCGTAATTAGAATGTTACTCGAATAATTTATGCTTCAGAAATATAGGTGTTGTTTTCCAGTTGAAATTCGTAGAATCATTATCGTATTATTGAGACTAGAGTGTAGAACGTATCAACGTATTATTAAATATTTGCTTCTTGTGATTGTGTAGTAAATGTAAAACGTTGTTAAAGGGAAGTAAACTTCTTAGTAAATCAAAATTAATAATGAGATTGTAGTTTAATGTTGGTATGTCCTTTATTAATTATTATATACAGCGAAATTATATTATCTCGTTACATTTATTTATTTTTATGAATTTATATACTTGCATACCTATTAATTTAATGTTGTAAAAAACACGTTTAGTTTGTAATGTATTTTGATAATTTAAGAGTAAAATGTATTCTTGATCACCATTTTTGTAGTTTGCTTTACTTTATTTTGTAACCCACCTGCCTCCCTTATGTACCTAGGAGGGCGTTTTCCAAAAAAAAATACCTAAAGTTGAGGACAAAAATTAACAACGGTAATTTTTCCATTACTTCACTAAAATTAGTCATTTATTTATTTCAAATTAAATAAGTATAGCAGATTCACACCTCGCCTGTTAGTAATCTGGCCGAACTTGCTACAGGAGTTTTGTCTGAGATGCCACTATTTCTCTTAAAGCAGTAATAGTTCAATTTCGTGAGGTAATGGAAAAAATACCATTTTTGTCCTAAACTATAGGTACTTTTTTTGAAAAACGCCCACGTACAATCAAGTGTAGGTACATTCTAGAGTAAAAATAAATATCCATACACACAAGGTTGCAAAGAATATAATAAGTACGTATAAGTATGATATTGTGATGTTTTTTGCCGTAGTTAATAAATTGGAATAATAATATTCTCGAGGCTCTGTAGTAAATTGGTGTATACTTGCATATTGGTTCCTATGAATGTATGTACACAATAATTGACCAAAGTAGGTAAACTTTCTACTCTGTCTTATCAAAAAAGACAAACAAAACTTCATCCTAAGCACGAAATCAAGAGGACGAATGGTAAGTAACCTCATTATGTAACCAATTTACAACAGTATAAAATGGCAACGCCTTGTTAGTACAGGGGAGTTATTATGACCTAGCTACGCATTTCATTCTACGGTGAGTGTAAAGGACAGAGCTATGGCAGTCGTATAGCTCTGTCCTTTTCTCTGAGCGTGAACAGAACTGCAAAGTTATGTCATAAACTCTACTCACTTTGGAGACCAAACGTTATTTTATTATTCTATTTGGGTAAGGACCAAATAGTTGGACACAAACAACAAAGGTGAAAAAAGTTCCGTTGTGTCACGAAAATTATCCCTACAAAATGTATGGCTAATTTTAGTGTCATAACGGAAAAGTTTCATAGAAAATTTAATGAGTGAGTTAGCGTGGCCAACTTTTTGGTCGTTACCCATTTTCCCATTGACCCGTATTGGTCGCACAAAAGTTAAGGACAGATCGTATCAATAAGGCATGATGGACCTGACTACCGCTTGGGTTATTGTATTGCCCGCCATTACTTTTATGCCACCAAGTATTAGCAGAGGGCCTACACAAGTTGCATTCCTCCTGTGCCACCTCTGAGCCTCCTTGAGTCTAGATAATTCGGTTATTCAAAACCAATTTCCTTAGCTGAAAAAGGCTACAGCCTAACCGGCTATTCAATAAACCGAACAATGACACTGGGTTCCTATAATCAAAACGTCTCGTTAAAATTAGACATTTGCTACATACCTACATAATGTGTTAAATTTTAACGAGACGTTTTGAATAAAAAGTGTACATCGTTAAGGACAAAGTTAAGAAAATTTAACTTTTTCCATTTCGTCACGAAAATTAGCCATAGGTACATTTAAATACATTAATTTCCGTGACGAAATGGAAAAAGTTAATTTATTTTAATTTTGTCCTTAACGATGTACACTTTTTTGGAAAACACCCAGGAACTCGGGGTAAGACTACATAAGGCTCAATAATCCGGTAGCCCAGGTACCTACCGCACAAACTAACCGACCTTCTGTGACTAAAGAGTTGCACTAACATCGCTAAGGACGGACGGTAGAAATCTGTCAAAGCGTAAGCCGACCGACGCGACCGCTTTGCCAATTCTTTTGATTAAGTCTATAACAGTTGCCGAATGCAACTTGTGTAAGCAGCTGTATGCCAAATCCCAGAGATGGCGTTAATCCACGGTGAAACTGATTAATCCGTCGCTCAGTATATCCCAAATAAAAATACTGAGCGAGAAGAGAGAATTTGCAAGATGTTTTTGCCGTATTAGTTCGATATTTAGAACTTTTCAACACGTTGACTGCGGCGACGATTTTGGCTGACTTTCCGTTGGTACGTTGCAGGATATAGGCAAATTGTCTAAGTCCTGTATCGCAAAAAACGTGGTTCAATCCTTTCCAGGAATTCAATGTTAAAACGTGATAAAACATCGAATGGGACAGGGATGGTACGAGAACGTGACAGAAATATATGCATTTTACGCACAAGACAAAGACAGGACAACATTCAAAGTAAAGTAGACTATGTGTGCACTCGCACCAAAGCACTGTCCCATCCTCTGTTGACTAACTTTTATACACATAAAATTGGCCCACTCGTATTTCTCTATACAAATGTTTGCAAACGTAGTTAATATTAGAAATTGAAAATTCGCCAAGGTCCACAATGGTTTAGATGCGCCTAATTTTAACTGCAAAGCAGAGCTAGCTCATCGTCACTATTATGGGGAATGCCGCGCCACACGCGTACTTTAGTATGTAAGTTCCCAGAACAATTGGGCTGGGGAGACTAAATTAGTAAAAATAATCAACGTGAGATTCAGTGTAGCATACAACCAGCAGTTAAGTATAAGTAGGTAGCTTGCTATAAATTCCAAAGACCTAAATTAGCAATAGGTAATTAGTATTTAATTGTAGTTTTGTTTCCTAAATTGTCAATGCTGTTTACTACTCATAGCTAAGTACCTAGGCACCTATTACTATTTAAAATATGTTTATGTAAGGTGTTATTTTATTAAGTAGGTGTTTGTTTAATAGTAAGTAATTACAATTTAATTTATTCATTACTTTGTGCAACGTTCCGTCCGTCTGTCACACTCGGTGCTGGCTGAAAATTAGCGCTGCAGGTGCCTAGCATCTTTGCATTATGCTGAAGTCAGTATCCGGTTCACTGCCACGAAGACACCTAATTACCACTCTGTCTTTTACTTTAATGTTTTAACTTTGTATCTTGTGTTTAGTGACTAAATGTTTTTTTTCTTCTTTTTCAATAATAATAAAAGACATTAGTGGCATATGTAAAAACTTCATAAGTATAATTATGGAAGTACAGCTTTTAAATATAAAGGTTGGATTTTCAAGTTGTGTACATGCACATACGATCTAAGCTACAATTCGCTACTAACTGATAACACTCAGCGGGCAAGAGAGTTGTGAGAGTGAGGGAAAGAAGTAGTTAGGCTTAAGTTATCATATCACACCCATTTGTGCAATGGAAGGAACACGTTCAAAATTGTTTACCGAACTTTGCGGCTTACTTTGAGGCCAATCACCCCGGGGTCAGCTGATCCGAGCTGCAGTCAACAGAAGGGATACTCGTAGCAGCGTTGCATCCGGACTTGGCCCTCTTTATCCTTTTCAACACACAAAACCAGAGCGAATGTCAACTTTGCCTCATATATACCTACTCAGGTCTATTTTGCGCTGTCACCCATGGCGGAAATATCCGTCAATGGCGTTGAAAAGGTTAAGTTCTGGAGTTTATTAATTTGTACAGAATCGGCTGAGCCCATACAGGGATCAGTAGTTCGCTTAGTGACTGCAAAAATACAGAGAAATTGACCTCCTCCTTTTCATCATCATCATATCAGCCGAAAGACGTCCACTGCTGGACATAGGCCTCCCCCAAGGCTCTCCACTTAGACCGGTCTTGTGCCTTCCGCATCCATCGCGATCCCGCGATCCTTACGAGGTCGTCGCTCCATCTTGTTGGAGGCCTACCAACAGCTCGTCTCCCGGTCCGTGGACGCCATTCAAGAACTTTCTGGCCCCATCGGCCATCAGTTCTGCGAGCAATGTGCCCCGCCCACTGCCACTTAAGTTTCGCTATTCTTCGGGCTATGTCGGTAACCTTAGTTCTACTGCCTCCTCCTTTTAGAAAGTCTGTTATAAAAGGGATACTTGATTTTTGAGCGTTTCATGAAGTGTTTTCTAACATTTGATGGAACAACACATACATCAGGGAACGTATAAAAAGATGTAGAAATCTTTTCGTGTTGCCAGTCATTCATCATCATTTTCTTGCCCTTGTCCCATTGACTTGGGGTCGGCGTGGCATGTCTTTCTTCCATATCTCCCTGTCACTCGTCATCTCGTCACTCACTTCCTTCCTCTTCATATCGTCTCTCACGCGGTCCATCCACCTTTTCCCTGGCCTACCTCGTTCTCTTCTATCCCTCCACGTTCATACCCAATACTCTTTTAGTAGCATGACTGTCATTAATTTTTGGTCACGCGTTGCCAGTCATTAACCAATTTATTGTCTCTGAAGAAGGCTCAGTAGTCTGTTGGAATCTGCTGAACTACAGAGAGGGCTCAGTTTGATAGAAGACAAACTACTTACTTTTTGAAAGACTGAATCTGCAACAGCGCAACGATTCCTTTCAAGAATTAAAATTTAAACGCTTCACGCTCTGCGTTGACCGCAATTTGGTAGCTCCTTTTAATCCTCCCGTCAATTATGGACCGATTTTGAAACGAGTAGAGTATACTTCCGAGGAGGTTTCATTGTCACCAAATCTGAATCTGATGAGGGGATCAGTGAGGAATTGAGGGAACTCCTCAAATATTGTAGGCAAACATATAGCGATTTTAGTATTTTTAGTAACAAGTCTAGCAATTGCATTCAAAAAATATCATTTGGGGAAGTGGAACTGATGATGAAGACCACAGATAGCCATCGGAACTCCTCAACGGTACCTATTTCAATGGTGGCGATAGGATATCTCGATTAAGATAGTTGAGCGACTACAACGAAGAATATTTACTTGTTGAAATAATAATATGACTATGAATTTCCGGCGGAGTTGCTTGCGGCGCGCTTGAAACTTAAAGTTTAATATCAACTAAAAAGTATAAAATAAAGTAAATGTTTTAAAAAACATAAAACCGCCTTCAAAATTGCAAAAAATAACTTCTTTTAAAATTGTAGGCACCTACCTAACAGTCCAACTAAAGTCGGCGACCACAATATTTTCACAAAAAAGCCGACTTCAGTGGGACTAACCTATTAGGTTTTTTGGGTTTTTGAAGGCGGTTTTTATGTGTTGTACAAATGAAGTTTATGGGCACGATTAGGTAATATTGCTTTTCTCTAAAACTGATTGCAGAGTTGATTCTCTGAGAGGTTAGGCATGGGGTTAGCCATCGAGGCGTGCTGGAAGACTGACTCAGCGGGAGGGGTAACGCTACCGGGACGGAGCGCTCCCAGAGTGGTCAGAGGACCGAGCTTATACGCGAATAAAGTGGTAAATAGTGGTATGAGGTCACGGTTGTAGAACAGCATATTACCGAGCTTCAAAATAACGTGCAAATAATTTTCCCAAAGGCTTTATTAATTTTCTCATCCATTGAGAAGGATTTTTAAGTGTCTTGTTTAAATACTGAGGCTTTAAAAATGATTATTTGTGTCATTTTGGACGTTGGTATATTAATTGTTAGAAGTTCAAGATACAAGTAGCAAGTAGGTAGTTAGTTTTGTTGTTTAGAAAGTTGTGTTTAGATAATGCAGAATGGGACGCAAAAGTTTTTTTTTGTAGAACACCCGCGGCCTGCTCTGAAAGTTTGTTCCTTGACCTTATTTAAGGATTTTTTTAGTTTGCTTAAAGTGTTATATATATATTTATTCATGATGGTGGGATTTTTTTGTAAGGACAATCCACTAACGGATTCATCAAAAAACTAGTCACGAAATAGGCATCAAGTAAGTAAATGTGGTAAGCAGTTTTATTATGAACTACGACGTTTGAATCATTATACGGGTATGGATTTATAGTAATGTAGAAAGTACTCGCAGAATAGATAGTTGACCCACTTAAAAGCTATTTCTAGAGAGGTTAATAATTGATAAATAAATAAAATAATTCGATAAATTATAATGCGGCCTTAATAATGAAAGTTTAATAGGAATATTCGATGGCGTGTGATACATTGAATTGTGGATCTAACTAACAAAGAGAGTAATTTTCGCCATAAACGGAAGATATTTAAGTACTTGCGCATAGTCAATTTATTTGTAAACATTTGCAAGGAAAAAAAACGCGTGGGCCATATTTTTTCATCTTTAAGTACCTACCCTATATGTAACGTTTTTAATCCCCTCCTATCCCATATTATGTCCCGACCACCACGACCCCCTGATTCAATAGAGAATCTATTTCTAACATCAAAAGCTTTAATTTAATTTGCTAAGTACCAACTTCACCATACGATGTTAAATTTAATAAATGTTAATCGACTGTTAGTTCATATATTTTGACAACTGTTAACGCTCTAATCGTCTGTTAAGTGGTTAACATCGTATAGTGGAATTGGTTCTAAAGCAGATGAAAATACAGAACAAGACAAATACACAAGTTGACGAAAACCTGGGCCTCTATTCAACTGCGTTATAATGATATTGTTTTTGACCTGTTTCCGTATTTTCAACGTTTTGATAACTCTTATGTCATTTACAATAATGGCGACTGTGACATAAACGATTCTTAAACGTGTCAAACACGATATCGTTTTAACGCACCTGAATAGAGGCCCTGATGACACGAGCAAAGATGTTACCCGGTTAAAATAGCATGTGATTTAAGATCTGTTTTCAATATGAACGAATCGGGGGAATGTGGCGGTAGGGATAGACGGTAATATAGGGGTAATTGACACATTTTTTTGATAAATATGTTTTTTTTTTTGGATTAGGTAAAGGGAAAAAGAAATGATTATGTGGCGTAACGTGTTTTGCGGAAGGGACGTCGGGTCTGCGCTGACCACTAGTCATTACCTAATTTTTAAGGTCTCAGAGTCAATTTACCCATTATATTTATTATTTATTATTAATTATTTATTTATATTTCAAATGTTTTACGTTTATGATTTTGTTCGCGTTTATAGGAATTTATAAATGTGGTTGAAACATCTGTCACTCTCATGAGAGTGACTGATGCTTTATCCACATGCGATGAATGGGACCACACTTTACACGGGCCTAGTCGCAGTTAGCTCGTTTCTTTAAAAGAGCGTCCCCATCTGACAGCAATCGCGTGTAATATTAGAGTGGTGTGGACGTTGAACCGAGCGTTACTGTGGTCCACACAACTTGAATATGCTCATTTTAGTGGTGGCAGGACCCTGTGCAGGGTCTGTCCGGATTGCTACCACCAACTTATCCATTAACCACCCGCCAAGCAACATTGTTCGCATTGTTGTGTTCCGGTTTAGGGATAAGACCACCGGTGAAATTACTAGCATAGAGGCATTCCATCTTAGTCCTCAGGGTTGGCAACGCATTTGAGGTTTTAGGATTATAGTCTTGAGAATTCAAATGTCTATGGGGCTCAGATTAAACTTACCATCTGGTGGCTTGAGTGCTCGTGTGCCTTCTCCTTATCATAAAAAAAAATACGCGAATGCTCTCAGTGAAGACCTCAGATCGTAGAAGAAAGGGAGATATGTTATGGGGGCGTGTTCCGTGACGCCACTATATGGTCAAAATGGACATAAAGCCTCAAGGCACGACAAACGTCGCCTCAGTCGCTCACTGATGGTGGAAAAAAGCTACCTTTCAGCATAGCGACCTTGCTGAAATTAAATAAAGCTTTTAGGTTCGTAACCAATTATGAGAAGCTTGTTTTTGTAGTAGGTCATAGAGCGTAAGCGTAAGCTGCACACATTTTTAAAAGTGGCGATGCCGGGTCCAATTCGTCGTGAATTTGCACACACGAGGGTCATGGCATCCCCATTGTTTCTATGATCTGAGGTGAGCTTAGGTTATTTTTGACAGCTATGCGATTTACGCATCGCTTCACAACACAATCCTCTTAAGGGGCTGCCCCGGGCCAACGGCCTTGAGCCGCGATTTTCTATCATTTTCCTCAATATTTCTCCATCGGAACACAATATGAGAAAAATGTCTGGTAGTTTTATAGAGGATAGCTTACTGGATTTTTTATATATTTTTTCAAAACCTTAAAAGGAATACTTACTAAAGGAAAGGTTGCCGTAGGTAAACTTTGCAAAAGTATCCTTTCTTCCTCTTTTTCAATAATATTAAAATGTATTACTTGTATACTTACTTAATTGATTTGTAATGTAATGCATAGCAGAAAATGTAATGTGAGCGCGATCTCGCCAACAAACTGTTTTGTCAGTTGAGCGGGTTAATTTGTAATGTTTACTTGTTATGCACGCTTTGAAACAATAAAAAAAAGTCATTTTGGAGGAAAATCAAAAAGACTCGAATTTGCAGTTATTTTGTTTCTCCTCCAAAATGACTCTTAACTTTTGAACAAATATATAAAAAATCCAAAAAGTTATCCTCTATAAAACTACCGGACATTATTTCCATATTGTTTTCCGTTTGAAAAATATTAAGGAAAATTACAGAAAATCATGCGTCAAGGCCTGTTGGCCCAGGGTAGCCCCTTATTACTCAATAATAGTAAAGTCTAGTAACTCTAGAACGTATAAAACTCTTGCACCTTATTCCAAAAGAGTTACGGTAAGTGCACTATGGTTAATATTTCATAATTTTGACATTTATATTTCGCATTGTCGATTTTATCGTCATCACATTGCAAATTTTATGAAGTCTTATTTAGAGATAGAGCTGTCATAAGGTCAACAGTGGGGTTACGATACCAAAGCGAGATGGGCTTTATCAAAATAGAATAAAGGTTATCGTTTAATAAAGATAAAGAATAAAGGTGCTTCAATCAGTACCTACAACTCTTCTAGAAACAAATAAGCAAAACCTAGGATTTTAAAACGCTTATTGCTTTTGTATCGTATACTGATTCGTTATCGTCATATCAGTTAAAAGACTCACCCCGTACCCGTTGTTTTTGTCCCTACAAATGTATGCGTGATTTAACTGCGGGTGGTAGGACCTTGTGCAGGGTCCGTCCGGATCGCTACCACCATCTTATCCATTAACCACCCGCCAAGCAGCGGCGTTTGTATTGTTGTGTTCTGGTTTGAGGAAAAGACCACCGGTGAAATTACTAGCATAGAGGCATTCCATCTTAGTCCTCAGAGTTGGCAACGCATTTGCAGTCTTAGGATTGCAGTCTTGTGAATGCTAATGTCTATGGGTCACAGTTTCCACTTAACATCAGGTGGCCTGTGTGCTCGGTTGCCTGCTCAATGACATAACAAAAATAAAAACTAGGATTAATTCACTCGTACATTTCAAAGTAGGTACTGTAAGCCTGGTAGGCGCCTATTCCTAAGCGTAATACTTTACGCACTTTTAACTAAGCTACGTAGAATAAAAGTATACGTCTTGCAGTGTTAATATATTCTTTCATTTATTTTAACGTTTAAATTTACATTAATTCACATGTGAATGCCAACGCGGTCCGTTGGAAGTTTGCAAGTTTGTCGGGAATTTTGGGATTGCAGTCAGTCAGTTTTTTTGCCGACCTCCTTTAGAGCCTCCCCCAACTTCGAGCAGTTCGAAGCAAAGAGTTATCCCCACTAAAACTACCACGATTTCGTACCAGGAGAAATACTAAGAAAGAATAAAAGAAAGTAAAGTATTCGTTACAAGGAACAGGGAAAGACTCACAAGAAGAATGTTGTCACGAAATACTGGGTTTTTTCCATGAACTACCAATTTTATAAGGGTGTGGACCGAAAAGTTGGACCATAGTTAATCTTTCAGAGCCCATGATACGTTTTAATTGAATAATTAAATTTCGAATTTAAAATCATCAAGCTCCAAACAAGTATTCCTTTAAAAAGAAAGTTCGCGAATTTCTTAGCAGGTCTGTACAATTGTCATCATCTTGATATTTTGATTGTTATATCTGTATTATTATTTGCTTATCAATTTTACAGCGTGGACTCCCATCAGGAGTCCGCCCTCTCTCCGGCGAAGTAGTCAAAGCCAACAGAGGCTAACTACGTAGGTCCCTCAAAAAAAAAGAACAGTTTCTTTTCACGCTTCTTCCCGGAGTGGTCTTACTAAATTTTTCCGAAGCGTTTGAAGCGCTAAACCAAAATCGATTGAAATTCTCTTTTCTCCCCTAGCGTCCTAAGTCCGAGGTCGGCCCAATAGGGGCGCCCTTAGGCATGCTAGTTTAGAAACCCTTTACTGCGTGGGCTCCCATCAGGAGTCCGCCCTCTCTCCGGCGAAGTAATCAAAGCCATCAGATGCTACTACGTAGGTCCCTCAAAAATAAAACTAAAGTTAGCGCTACAGTCGTGCCGCAACGACGCGACTACTGGGATTGCTCGTTTTATTTTATGATTGTCAAATCAAAGAGAAAAACCAGATTAATCTAAGCAGTTGGCATTGTGGCAATACGTTTGTAACGGAAGTTTTTGGCTTCATATAAAATGTATTCTAGTCAGCCACGATACGCAATTCCTTCAATGTCTATTGTATGAAGGAATTGGCTCGTTAACCTTTTCAACGCCGTTGACGGATATTTCCGTAATGGTTGACAGCGCAAAATAGAACTGAGTTATGACGCAAAGTTCACATTTGCTCTGGTTTTGTATTCAATCAACATCTAGCGTTGAAAAGGTTAACCGTTTGAACGACAAGGATGCCTAAAGTAGTCATGAGCTGTCGTGCCTATAATGCTACAGACACTTATAGTTTTCACAGGTAACTACAGTTTATAACGGACGTTTTTCGTATGGATTGAGTTAAATTTCGCATAACTTTTAATACATAATAAAAAAACAGTAAAATAATAACAGGGGTTTTACGTTTTTGCTCTGAAAACGGTAATGCGTCAAATCAAGTGGAGTCCGAAAGAAAGAAAACAATAAATACAAACTCGCCAAGTGAAGCGGGTGATACGGAAACAGGGGGTTTACTATGACATAACTATGCAGTTCTGTTTACGTTCAGAGAAAAGAACAGGGGGGTTATCATGACATAATAATGCAGTTCTGTTTACGCTCAGAGAAAAGGACAGAGCTATATAACTGTCATAGCTCTGTCCTTTTCTTTGAGCGTAAACAGAACTGCATTGTTATGTCATGATAATCCCCCAGAGCTATACAGTGTGTGACATCCATACGAACATATATTTTGACAACAGTTTATACCTACTATGCATCCTAATTAACATAAAAAACATGTGTATTGTTAACATAATGTAAACTTTTTTTTTCATACCAACTATTTCGCAACGCAATGTACCAACCTCGTTTGCCTCTTTGCATTACATTGCTGGACGAGATTTTTTTTTAATACAATAACTCTCCATTAGAAAAGGTAATTGTTATATTTTTTCGATAAAACCGTTCACAGCATCTAAAGCTAACGTTACTTACAATTTGTGCTCGTATGGATGTCACACACTGTATTACTGCCATAGCTCTGTCCTTTACGCTCACAGTAAAATGAACTGCAAAGCTAGCTCATAATGACTCCCAGATGGGAAAAACCCAGTATTCCTACTGGTAAGAATTCGTGGAGTAACTGGTTGCAATCTTAACAAACGAATGAATCCTGGGTTAATTAGCTGAGGTACAATAGTTGTTCCCAGTAGGTATTTGAACCGCCCTCTAGTCCCAGTAGTTTAATAGGTTCACATTTCGATGAAGGCACATGTGCCTCGTGGGGGCCTTTACTGGTACTTCCACGGTACGTCCATGAGGCACATGTGTCTATAAATTCATCGAAACATCTTTCATCGATTGTATCATTTCATCGAACGGTAATTTCTTCTGGAATCATAGTTTTTCACGGATAACCAAACCTAACCTACGTAATTAATGTTTAAGATACCCTGACAACATTATAGTTTCAGCGGAAAATAGCGTTTCATATAATGAAATTCAATGAAGTGAAATTCGATGAAGTGATGAATTATCATGAGGCTCATGTGCCTCGTATACAGGGTGTAAGGGACGGTCCAACGAAAACTGAAACTGTGGTTTCAGACCATTATACTGAACTGAAATCCGTTGGAATTTTTTTGCGGAAACGTAAGGTTAAATTTTGACTTTTTCAAACAAAACTCAGCGCGCAATGAAACCGTCACTTCTAGTACGCAGAAGCAACGCGATAGGTAGTTATAGTACGTTTATCAATGGGAGCGGGCGCGGCCGCGCCGGCCGCCTCACTCGTCGATCGCCGCCGGCGTCGGTCGGTTCATTCACCCGCGGTCACGTGTCCGCGCGCGTGATTCCCTACATAACGTAGAAATAATCTCTCCCTGTTTAAAATAATCAACAATTACCTACTGCCTTCAGTGTCTACTTATTAAACGACATCAATGGTAACAAGGTTTTTTAAAATTAATTAACTTGCCTACCTATCTACTTCTTATTTTTTTTAAGTACCTGATGATAAGAGGTTATCGGCATTGAGTGTTTAACATGCTCGTGGTTATGGGTTATGAAGGCACCTACCTACTGAGTATTAAACTTTACAGTTACCTAGGTATGTTATGATGACCTTATAAGCAAAGTTAATAGGTACATAAGTTTACAAACTTATGTGGCAGCAACTAACCATCATCCAAACTCCTTTTGTCTAAAGTTTAGCGTTATTAGCAAACAATCTCTCTCAAATCTAATAACGTTAAATACCGTAGGGACCTACCTACCTACCTACCTAATTTAATTTTAAAGCCTGACAAGATTCTATTTGGCCCTATTTCAATACAAATTAGTATTGAAATAGGGCCAAGAATCTTGTCAGGCTTTAATGATGGATTACTTACCGTCCGACAACTTCTTTAACTTTTTATTTGGTAGTAGTAAGGTGGGTAGGTGCCCTATTTTTGACTGGAATGGTAAACAAGTGGGTAGTTAGGTAGGTAATTTTTCATGCGTAGAATAAACAGTTTTTATTGTAGGTTACTCTTAAAGTTCATCAAAGGTTATCCAACGAGTTGGCACAAATCACAAGACAGAAATACTAGCTAGCACACGTACAATAACACACGAAAGAACAGACTCATAAACCAACACTCGAGCAAAGGAAATCAGTAAGAAAACAAAAACGCATTGCGCACACCAACAGGTAGGTGCCTACGCACACGCACAGCCTCGAGAAAAATAAGATTAGGTACCAAGTTCAGATTCAAAGTTTAAATCTATCGGCGGTTTGAATATTGGTTATTTAATTAATAAATTGCAGAGCTATTAACCGCCGCGCCGCCCAGAAGTAAATACCTACCTACCTACCTAGTCCAGTCGAAGCATTTATAACATTTTAGTGCGTGCGGCCGAAGCACAAGGTTCGGCAGTAGGTAAGTTTAGTTTACCTGTTATTAGTTCGATAACGAATTGAAAAGTGATTGGTTTCAAATAATAACATTCCAGGGCTGGAATTCTACAAGGTAATAACGATATCGTTTTTTACCTGTTTCCGTATTGTCAACGTTTTGATAACTCTTATGTCATTTACAATAATGGCGACTGTGACATAAACGATTCTTAAACGTGTCAAACACGATATCGTTTTAACGCACCTGAATAGAGGCCCAGGCAGGCATTTGTAAATTCAATTAAACAAGCGTTGTTTCTACTTAGATAAAGATAGTGGCAGGTAGGTACATACCTACTTATCGGGCTTAGGACCGTCAAAAACACCGATTACAGTATACTTAATAGAATAGCACAAACGATTCTAAAGTAAAAAAGTGATATTTGCGACGTCTACCTATTTAAAAAAAAAAAAACAATTATTAAAGTTATGTAAACGATTGTAAAATCAACCTAATCACATCGATGAAGCTTCTTATAAGTTTTAAATTACCTTGAGTGTTGTTCGAAGTGTCCTCCTCTGTTTGAGTGGCACACCAAAGCACGTCTTTTCAAATTGTCTGACATTTGCGACAAAAGTGACAAAACAAACAAACTCATCACTTCGCACAGTACCAATCGAATGCTGATATTATCAGTCGTCTTAAGCTCACTACCTAATATTGTTTATTTATTGCACACTTTCGATTTGCATAAACTTAACCGTTTAAATTCACCAACGTTGGTTATGTACGCTGCACATTGGTAGGTAGGTACCTACGCACCTAAAATTGTCGCTCGTGAAGGCCGGTTCGGGAATCTTTTCCGATACGTAGTTTAAAGCTCTTAGTTAACTATCACCACACTCATTTGAATTCGCACCATGTCAGTGTATTCCCGAATTACTTTGCAAACATTCGATTTTGCACCACCGGCGGACTATAATAAAATACGGACGTTACCGTTGCGCGCGGCGTGCCGTCTCAAACTGTAAAACAAAACAAATACTTAAGACAAAAAAAACATAAAAGTTCGCCAAATTTCAAAGGGTGCGAGTGAGAGGGCATCGGGGCGCATCCGCTAAGTACCTGCTTAGTTGCTTACCTAGTTAAAAATGATTTAACAAAGCCGAGCCGCGCCGTGTTAACAATTCTTAAACATTAAAAGGATACTTAGGTACGAAGTGTGTCATTAATCAGTTACGTTACATTATTCACCGGGCCAGTAAAACTTACCAGTTTAAGATAACGGCCTCTAGGTACTCATGGAACCGATCAATACTGATTTTGATTTGAATTTTAACTTAAAAAAGAATAAGTAGGTAATAATCTATGGCCTTAATAATCGCTCGCCCGGTCGACGGTTAGACATAAAAACCGTTTTTAAGATATAACAGCTACGCCCCTCCAATGTGTGTACGGTGCTGCATGTGGATGCATTTTTAATAGGTCGCCTATCTAGTGTGGTGTAAATAATGCACATATCGAACATACCAGTCTTTCCTCTGCTCTTACCATGTAGCATCTTGTGGCAAGCGGCGGTCTAATAAAATTTTAGAATAATCATTAATTACATGGCGGCAAACAATTTGTTTTCCCGAAACTTGTCTTTGCTGTTGAATTTGACCCTTTTTCGGGTCCGTAGCTAACTGTGTACTGATTTATTTATTTTCTACTTCAAATTACAGTACCTACGGTTAGCCATTTAAGTAGCTTTACACTCTTGGTGCTTTGTCACTTTAACGTCATGTTTAAACTACTGCACTGATATTATGAAGGTCTTAAACCGACAAGGTACTAAAGTGTGCAGCTACTTATAAGGCCAGCTACCACAGCGAAAATCTTGAGCACTTTGGAGCCTTTTCATAATAAGTTTCTAGCTCAACGTCAAATGCCTACGACAAGCATGACAAGGCTCAAGTATGCTGCTTTATTTTATTAGGTGACTGTATTTGTGAGACTGTTATTAAGTAGGTACAGTCAAGGACGTTAATTGTTATGCCAATATGGAACCCTGTCACAATGACAGCGTCAAACCACATGAAAGAAAAAGGTAAAATAATTATAGTGGCATAACGGCATTAAAGTCCTTGACTGTACGAGAGGTTGGCACTCTTCTTCTACTTTTGGGTAAGTACACAAGTAGCTCCAATGCTGCCGATTATCTGAGGTAATTTCTACTGCTGTGATTCAAGCAAACAAGTTGGCCTCTATTCTACCAGGTTAATTTTATTTTTCGGTGTGTTCACCGGGTTAGAATAGTGCCACTCCATGTCTTCCCGTGGATGTCGTAAGAGGCGACTAAGGGAATAAGGGCTTCTAGTATTGTTAGGCAATGGGCTTGCAACCTGTCACTAATACACTAGTAAACATCTCAGCCTACTTTTGCAAAATGTGGTTACAAAATTATTAACATGTCTTTTTAGAGTTGGTATTTCTGTAGCTCTGCCTACCCCACTCTGTGAATGAAGGCGTGATGTTATGTATGTATGTATGTAATTTTATTTTCAGTCTAATAAAACCTACCAGTCTGTAATCGTGGGAGGAGCGCATCCAAACTGCTAACGTTACCGTTTCTTTTTGGTACTCGTATCTCGAAGTGGTGGCGCGACGCGTGTTTGATTTTTTTTTTCATCACAGCACCTCAAAAAGGGTGGTTTTGCTGTTTAAAGACAGAGAGCAAAAGTCGATTTTGCTACGAGCGTGAGCGAGCGTGAGACAATTATAGGAGATTGTACAAGAAGGGCATAAAACCAACCATTTTATCCAAGACTTATGGTACCTATCCATCCGAGCCAGCAGGCGAACTTTTTCTTGGAATTAAGGCAGCAAAGATTGTTGCATTTTTTCCATTAGTCCATTAGGTGTGAGCATTATTTCCTCTTCACTTGACGACATTTTAATTAAATTCCGTAACACAACAAATTTTGCAAAGAAAACAACTAATTAATAGGCCCAAACGAGACAAAAACCTGTTTCCCGCCACTGTTTCTTTCTTTTTTTTGTTAAATGTTGTGCATGAGATTTTTAACTTAGGTTCAACGGAGTGCTGCCAAGTCATACGTTGATTTTCTAATGTTTCTGTAAATAATGCTTGCTTTTAATAACAAGTTTACTTAGAGCAGTCACCTCGTCTGTCTGTCTGGCTGTAGTAGGGCTTGGTTGTCAAATAAAATGTTATTTTATGCAGTCTATACCCAGCATAGAGAAGGACTTTAAAAGCATAAGAAGTGAAAAGTAACATTTTAATTAATTTTCACAATGTGTAAAGGTGGTCGTGGTGTGGCACCATGCGGGCGGCGGGGTGATGGCGTTTAATGTTCACCATGTGGTCTTTTTTACCTTAAGGTAATATTTTCCCGCTGCTGCGGTGAAAAGTAGTATGTGCAACAGAATTCTTGTTTTGCAGCAAAAAACAACTTTGCTCTCTTGCACAAATAACTCTTATCTATCTCTCATGTTCGGAGAATATCTCAATGGCGGGATGAGAAAAGAAATTACATTCCCAGGTACGTAAGTCATTTTGAAAAATAATAATTAATAAACTCATTTTTTTAAACTCGATTAAGTTAAACAACATTCGGTTTAAAGAAATCATTTTTGCATCACAATAAAATTGAGACGAAGTAACATTAACTATTTCGTCCATATTATTTGTACGAGCAACGCAAACGCATTTGAGACGTTTTTTTGAATTAGCAACTTACACTAAGGTCTCTGAAGTTACGTGCGTTAAAGGGACTAGTAACTTTGAGCGGACGCATAAAAGGCATCGTGGTTTATTATTATTTTATGTCTATCTTTAAATGTTACGTTGTTATGTTTGTGTAGTTATGGAATATCATAGCTTAAGATGATTCTAGTAAGAGTTCCAGCAAGAAACGAAACTTGACTGATATTGTCAGCAAATTTAAGAACAAAAAACTAGAAAGGGTTCTATTTTAGTTGGTTTTTCCCTCTATTTCAATCGTATCGCTTACGATTTGGACGCCTGTACTGTCAAGTTAAATAGTAGTAGCCCGCCCCAAACCTACCTCATTAGTTCCCTCATAAATTGTCAAGCAAACGTACGAGTGTACAGGTTGATAGCTAAATTATTATTGATACAAATTTGTCATTTGCTGAGAAATACTAGTTTATTGTTTTTATTCTTTCAAGTAAACAAATCGTACCAACCCTCTTACTTCATGGTTTCATGGTTTCAGTGAGAACGAGCAAGTGAAAGTAAAGGTTCTTTATTTTCCCAGGGAACTTAAGATTTCAAACAGTGATCAGTTAAAATAAAATGTGGGCCCGCGCTATTTTTTAGTGTGCCGAGAACAATGCGTTCTATGTACAAACAACCACGCGCGGATTCGCATTTAATCTGCATTACTCCTGACACGCATTCAGTGTGTCGAAGCCTTTATATCATGAATGGAAGACAATCTGTGCAGTTTTTTATTAAAACATTTGAGATACTAATTCACTGCCAATTAAAATCACTGCTAATTATAAATAATGACCCTGACACGATACTTACACGTAATGAAACTAATGAAACCGACCAATATGACATTTGAGTTGGTGTCACGACGACTGAATTTCGTACTAATCTTTAAACCATATTTTCTCATTCAATGAATCATAGAATTATTTGAATCCAGATCATCTCAACGGCAAAATGTCCGTCTCAAAATGTCAAGTCAATGAGTAGGTTCCAAATAACTGAATTTCATAATACTGTGATATTTAGATCCTAATCTCAGATTGACTTAGGTACCACGTGTTTTTTAATCGACAAGTAGTGAATATCTGACAAATAAATGTAGCCCTTTCCCTTTCTTACACTCGAAAATAGACAAAATGAGGGCTGTCGTTAGTTGAAAGATAAATCTACTTGTCGATTGTGAAAAAGGTCTTATAATGACTCGCACACATACACATAACATCACGCCTTCATTCCCAGAGTGGGGTAGGCAGAGCTACAGAAATACCAACAACTCCAAAAAGACTTAATTTGACGATTCTGTAACAACATTTTGCACATGTAGGCTAAGATGTTAACCTGGGCTGGAATTCTACATGGTAATAACGATATCGTTTTTGACCTGTTTCCGTATTGTCAACGTTTTGATAACTCTTATGTCATTTACAATAATGGCGACTGTGACATAAACGATTCTTAAACGTGTCAAACACGATATCGTTTTAACGCACCTGAATAGAGGCCCAGTGTATTAGTGACAGGTAGCAAACCCATCGCCTAACAGTACTACAAGCCTTTATTCCCTCTTTAGACGTAGTCGCCTCTTACGACATCCACTGGAAGACATGGAGTGGCACTATTCTAACCCGGCAGCCACACGGGGTATAATGACTAAAATTTAAAAATTGACAATTCTTATAATACCAGAATCCGGATTATTTGATTAGATTTGAACGGAGATGGCAGATAGCGAACTAAGACCAAGTTGTTTGATCAGTAGTTAACTGAAATAATTATTTAAAAGAATAAGTATCAAAATTTTTACATATTTCGTTTAGTTTTTTTTTTTTTTTTATGTTAAGGAGAAGGCACACGAGCACTCAGGCCACCTGATGGTAAGTGGAAACTGAGACCCATAGACATTTGAATTGACTTTTTTTTTTTTGTTTTAACCATTAGTTACGTTTTTTAATAATTATTTTACTTAACTACTAACTGATCAAACAACAGGCCCTAAGCAAGTTAAATAAAAGCTTGTAAAACAGACAAGTGCGAGTGTCACTCGCACATTAATGGTTCCGTAAAACCCTGTATGAAGAAAGTTTCACTTTAAGACAAATTAAAGAAATCTGTGATGAAAAAATATCACCCACGCGTCATTTGACCCAGAATCATTTGTTTATTTTAATAATTTTCCGTTACGTGTAATTCATTAAATTAACCAAAGTAAATACAGCTGATTTTCATGTCGAGGTTGGAACATTTAACGGTATTCCAATGATTGTAGTGATTCAAGCAAACAAGTTGGCCTCTATTCTACCAGGTTAATTTTATTTTTCGGTGTGTTCACCGGGTTAGAATAGTGCCACTCCATGTCTTCCCGTGGATGTCGTAAGAGGCGACTAAGGGAATAAGGGCTTGTAGTACTGTTAGGCGATGGGCTTGCAACCTGTCATTAATACACTAGTAAACTTCTTGGCCTGATCGTGCAAAACGTGGTTACAGAATTATAAACAAGTCTTTTTAGAGTTGTTGGTATTTCTGTAGCTCTGCCTACCCCACTCTGGGAATGAAGGCGTGATGTTATGTATGTATGTATGTATGTAATTATACCAGCAGTTTCCTGCGACTCCGTCCGCGTCGAAGTCGTTAATCGCGGGTAAAAACCCTATGTCCTTGGTCGGGATTTAATTTATCTAGCTCCATACCAAATCTCATCGAACATCTATTCAAAATACAAATAGGAAAAATAGTTCCGCGGTTTTTTTGTAAAGTGATGTTTTTAATGCTTGCATATTTAGCCAACAGATTCAAACTTGGAAACCATTTTAAAAGTAATTGGACCACGCATAATTAAAGAGTTCGGCCTTAATATGATTAAATAGATTCATATTCGAAATAATTAATCGTGTTTCACGAAATTAAATCCTTTTTTTTTAATATTTGCACAATTGACATTTTGAGGTTATTTCGACACCCAAAAATATGGTCCATACACAATCACTGAAAATGGCGATAATCCTCCATTCACAAACACCGTGATTGGTTGTTTAGGGGTTTCCAAAGTAAATAAATAAAAAAACTTTAATCCCTAGATACAAGGAGCTTTAGTCCCGATTCGCAGAGATTTAAGTAGCATTTTAAGAGCATGAGAAATGAAAAAGTAATTTTATTTCTATGTGCAAGTAGGTAGCGAAGTGAAGCGCTGCAGGAACAGGTACCTACTGGTGGTACTTGGTGACCTCGCGCAGAATATGGCCAGCGCCTCCTTATCGAGCCGGCAGTGGTTGTGCTCGACCGCGTTGAGCGTGCGCGACACGCAGCTGACAGCCCGCTCACTGCGGATGGCGTACCAGTGCGCCAGCACGGTCGACATTATTTAAAAATTGTGTAAGAGGAACAAAAAGTGCTCAAGTTCGAAATTAAGTGACCGTAATACTTAAACATTTCCAAATACATTTTTATACGAAACATTGTTTGACTGAGGTGCGCTAGATATTACATCCAATTAGCTCTACGCCGTCTTTATTAATTATGTGACTGAGATAATTTACACTTTCTTGCAAAAATCTACATTTACTTAACATCCCCCAATTCCCTATTATTGGAACCTGTAATCTACTTTATACGTATATCGCCGTTGGATTTCACTACCGGGACAATGGGGGTGCCGTAGTCGGAATAATCTACACGGTAAATAGACCCGCCCGCCTCGAGACGACTCGTCGCCGAGCTCGCGCTCGACGCGCTCGCGGCTGGCACGGCGCAGCTAGCGGCGGCGGCGGCGCGGGCCGTGCGCGCACATGAACCGGTTCGTTATCAGACAGCTATAGACCGCTTACAGGTACCTAGTTAATCACGAAGGGTGAAGCCAGGCGAGCGTAATTTTTCGAGTTGTGAGTCACGTAATTTCGATCGCGTAATTTCTGCCTTTACAAAAGTCCAACTCATTTTGCGTCGCCGTGTGAACAAAACAGTAGTTTTGTATGAAACAGAATGCAGTAGAAACTACGCGACTCACAACTCAAAAAATTACGGACGTATGCCTTCACTCTCAAAACACCATAAAACTCATTGCATTTGGCTCACAAATTGATCGTTCGAGATTGAATTAGGGTTTATTTGTAAACTTTTCAAATCCCGCATTAATCATCCCCCTAAACATTAATTACGTAGGTTAGGTTAGGTTACGTTAGATGTTTAAGATACCCT
>OX438783.1:15976431-16177165 GCA_949316455.1 Acleris holmiana
AGAGCTTAGTTTGTGACTGGTCAATTTGTGTGAGATTGTCCCCTGAGATTTTATTATAGGGTGTACTTAGTTGGCATTCGTATTGACTTGAGTATCGTTGATCTGGTCCCTATTACATTTTATGGAACATTAGTTGAGGCAGATAGGATTAGGGAGGAATCCACGTAGTCCGGGGATTTAACTTCTAGCCATTTTTTTTTCTCGTGGATCCATGAAATACTGACCTGTGCCGTCACAAGTCTTTATTGTCAAATACCACATTCCTAATATGGTTTCGGATACATGAAAAATCATAAAAAAACACAAACGTAACGCTTGCTTGCCACCTCTAACTTATGTTAGAAGCTTATGTGTGTGTGTTAAAATATTGTAACTTTAACATTTGAGTTTAACTTAATTTTTTTTTTCAACAAATATCACCTGCTTGGCTGCAACATTTTTTTCATATTAAAATATAATTAATGCATGTATTTTGTTACTTGAAATAATAGTAGATAATTACCAACCACTGATTTTTCGTCAAGGGCTGGTTTATTCTACAGAAATAGCGGCGTGGTTGATAAAATGGATGTTGATCGACCTCCATCTCTTAATAACAAATAAAACAATAATTTGTGATAAAAGGAAGTTCAATAATGCCATAAAAAACTGACCATGTAAATTGTGAATAATATGTTAACGACTTACTTAGTGTTGTCGATAAAAAAGCTGTAATATCGATAATAACGCTAAAAGTGCGATGAAATCACTTCACGGTTGGAAGATTCAATGTTAATTATGACATTAACTTAAAAATAGCGGCAGTAAAATTGCGAACATAAAAAATATTAAAATTTAAGAGGACTTGTGAAGCACTTTACGACAGATATTAAATTCAAGATCATCGTTTTCGCATTTAGTGCAAGGTTCCCTTAATTCATAGTACTAGTACATTGTTGCCGAGGGTAGAAAATACGTTATTTATGGACGAGTCATACATTGCACTTTCGGCCGAGAAATAGTGTTGTTCTAAACTACTGCGAGGAAATAAAATATTATTTTTTAGTAAGTAATTACTAATTAGTATAAAATAGGCAAATAATGTTTTTTTTTTATTAAAACGGCCTGGTCGTGAAAGTGATGTTTTCTGGCTCCAAACTAGATAAAAAAAAACATATTTCCAAGCAGGTATAGTATAGTACAAGCGTACAGCTTAATTTGGAACTAGGGCAATTGGTGTGAAATGGTCCACTGATATTTAAATTTATTTATTTTATTCATTGGTGGTGACTTTCATATCGTTATCGTAGGCAAAGATTAAATCAGCACTACGTACTCTACCTAGCGTCACTTAATTAGCACTCACCAATTTATATAAAGGAGCGTCCCAACTGGGAGTATTCGTGTGTACACTAGAGTAGTGTGGACACCACTTGAATGTTCGACGTCGAATGCTCATTACACGCGAATGCTCTCAGTGAGGACGCTCCTTTAAAATATAAATTGGTGAGTGCTTATTAAGTGACGCTAGGTAGAGTAGGTAGTGCTAGTAGCACTACCTGGCTAGCTACCTTTATTTCATTACAAATTTAGTGCGCTATTTTACCTAATGCTCTGCAATATTTGTATGTATGTGGAATGTAAGATGTATGTAATAAATAACTGTATGTATGTAACCTTTTATAACACAAACAGAAAATAACAAAGTAAAAACGAAACAGAAACACAAAAGGAATGTACAAAGTCGTACTTATCTCTTGAAGACATCTCTTCCAGTTAAGCTTTGAGCCATTGAGAGATTAATACAACAGCGAATGGCTAAACGTACAAAAATTTACGAGACAGAGAATTAAGATAAATATAGCAAATAAATACATATAAATAAGAAACATAGGTGTTTAATAAGATAAATAATAACAATAATGTAATGCCCTCTCGTTTTAACATAGTAAAGCCGATTCAAAGACTCGACGTATGATTGAAAATGTTTGTACTAGAGCTACAGAATCATTATCCCAATACATCATTAACTATCATTGTAAAATTTCGCCATCCGCCTCATTGCAAAATAAGTATGTGTCCCTTGTTGATACATTTTGCAACATCCCAACATTTTCGTTCCGTTGCAAAACTGCGAAATGAAAATGATTTCCGTCAACGCTCGGCTGACGACGTGATCCGGCGAGTATTTACGTATGCACTTATTGAATAGAGACTGAAATGCATTCATACGTGTACTACCTACAGCGGGCTGTTGGATGGTCTAAGTTAAGAGCTACTTGGTTTCTAGATTTTTTGGTTAAAATTTTGTACGATTGATTGCTGCTAAAAGGTCCCTGTCAAAACAATTGACAATAGGTTTTTATGAAAAGGTTTTCTAAAAAAAATAAAAGAGGTTTGTCTCAAAGGCAAACTATTTTTTATTGGTCATTATTTACTGATAAAATAAATAATAAAATTTATGGCAATGGCTAAAAATCGAAACGCGGTCACAAACATAATGGCTTCATTCCGAATTTCTGACCAATAGGCCAACAGGCCATATTTCTGAGGCGTAGCAATAATTGATAATATTCCATTATATTTTTTAGTTAAATAATATTAAAAAAAAAAACAATTCACACAGACTCTCTTTACCAATACATTTCTTGCAAAAAGTAGCAAAATAATATAAGTCAAAGTTGTTCGCCGGAATAAAAAAAAATCGCAAGATGTACCTACACATTACAATTACTTTGCCCGGTGAATGATAAAAACCATTAATGTATTTTATTTAATGGTTGGTGAAGGTATAAATATGTTTTAGGTGAAAGGATAAGCAACAAAAAATATAACAAAATAATCTAGACAAAGTCAAATATAGACCCTGTAAAGAAAAGTGAAAAATTATAAACTTTGTATATTTTCTATTACATAGTAAAAATGCATACATACATGCATAACATCACGCCTTCATTCCCAGAGTGGGTTAGGCAGAGCTACAGAAATACCAACAACACTACAAAGACATGTTAATAATACTCTAACCACATTTTGCACAAGTAGGCTGAGATGTTTACTAGTGTATTAGTGACAGGTTGCAAGCCCATCGCCTAAGAATACTTCAAGCCTTTATTCCCTTAGTCGCCTCTTACGACATCCGCGGGAAGACATGGAGTGGCACTATTCTAACCCGGCAACCGCACGGGGCCATAGTAAAAATATTTTCTTAATTTACGCATACGAAGGATTACCTTATAACAGCGTAAAACCAACTTAATTACATTTCCCTAAATTTCCTGATCGATATTATTCTTGCATCTTCCGCGCCCGCTACCGCTTGTCGCGTGCGCTTACTTGTTGCAACAGGGCATCGACGCGTGCGCCGTTGCGTGTAATTGTCCACGGCGCATGCGCGGTAATTGAAAATGAAAAGTTGTTGCCAAGCGCGACTATCACAACGGACAAATCGAATGAAATATATAATATGTCGGTTTGTATGTTGTTGTTCTTGGAAATATACATACTCGTACCTATTAAAATGGTCAACAAATAACGTGACTGCCAAGTAATAATATTAACAAGTTTTTTTTAATGTTTTAGAAAAACCGTCAAAAACTTCTTGGCCTGATTGTGCAAAATGTGGTTACAGAATTATTCAAAAAGTATTTTTAGAGTTGTTGGTATTTTGGTAGCTCTGCCGACCCCATTCTGGGAATGAAGGCGTGATGTTATGTATGGATGTAAAAACCGTCAAGTAATTTAGTTATAGGCAGTTAAATGTGTTTCAATGCCGACTTAAATGTGTTATATTTTTGTGGTTCAAAACATCCTAACTTAAGCTGTTCACTAAACTTTTGTTCGCTGTTTGGCTTATCATTTAGAAATTACAATAAAAAAATATATATAAGGACTTGTAGTACTGTTAGGCGATGGGCTTGCAACCTGTCACTAATACACTGGTAAACATCTTGGCCTGATTGTGCAGAATGTGGTACAGAATTAACAACAAATCTTTTTTGAATAGTTGGTATTTCTGTACACTCTGAGAATAAAAGCTTGATGTTTTTGTATTTGTAATTATAAAAAACCGGGATAGTTTTCCTTGAAAATTCGTTGTATGCTGTTCAATTAAGATTTTTTCACATTTTTAGTATTTGTAGTTTTGTAGTGAGTGGACGACGACGACGACACTTGAGTCTAACAAAAATTGGCGCTTCTAGCTTAATATTTCATAAACGAATTACTTAATCTAAAAACTGTTTTCACAAACCCATAGTATTTTTGAAAGAACTATCCAACAACACCCCACACTATAGGGTAGACGAAAAAAAAAACATCCCCATACACTAAAAGTTTTTTTTTTTACATTTTATTGTATCACTTTGTTGGCGTGACTAATACGCATATTCATGCTAAATTACAGCTTTCTAGTAGTATGTCAAAGCCACATAGTAGATTTTTTATTTTGATTCTATCCTTCTTAGCACCAACCTTATATTAGCACACTGGTAGAGAATGACTCATGGCATTAAGTCCCCTTTATATATTTTTTTCTTTTTTTTATGTTAAGGAGAAGGCTCATGAGCACTCAGGCCACCTGATGGTAAGTGGAATCTGAGACCCATAGACAATTGAATTCTCAAGACTATAATCCTAAGACCTCAAATGCGATACCAACCCTGAGGACTAAGATGGAATGCCTCTATGTTAGTAATTTCACCGGTTGTCTTATCCCCACACCGGAACACAGCAATGCGAACATGTTTTGTTTATTGTGCAATAAAGTTTAAATAAATAAATAATACAAACAGCTAGTCATAAAAACATCAGCACAGAATTAATAAACAAACTACCACACTCGGAAAAGGAAACCATAGAGGTGACATCTACTTTTAAGGTATAAAGCAATAGCAGCGCCGCCGTATAAGGCAGTCCAGGAACCGAAGACAAATATGACGGACGGCAGGACATAGATGGCGTTGTCTATGGTTTAATAGCGCCATTTGCTGGTAATGGTAATAATTGGTTAATTAGGTTAGGAATGTTAAAAGGTTATATGAGCATAGATTGTATGTTATTATAAGCTTAGCCTGCACATATAGTATATGATTCGAGTGTACCACGACCTTCACCGAATTGGCTAATGGTGAAAAGTATATTATATTAAATGTAATATGGTAATAAATGGGTCTCTATCATTTCATCGAAACACCTTTCATCGAATGTATCATTTCATCGCATTTCATTTCAACGAACGCTATTTTCTGCTAAAACCATAATGTTTTTTTTAGGGTATCTTGAACATCTTACCTAACCTATGTAATGTTTAATATACCCTTCGAGGTTTCGATGAAATAAAATTCGATGGAATGATGAGTTACCGTAAGCAATATTATTGCAAGTGGAGATCGACAAAAAAAAACAGTCCAGAATATAATGCTTATTTTTTTTTTTCTTTTTATAGCACTGTTTCGGTTAATAAACAAATGACATACCAATGAAAAGTATGAAGCCTATAGAATATGCAATAGTTAGGTTGACTATTTTTTCCCGTCATAACTTTTGGGTAGGCAGGTAAATCGATATTTAGTAATTAGCACTGGTCTGGTTGGTTAATAAATTGTGTCAAAATAAATGTGACATGTTATATCACGCAAAAACAACCAATCACTTTTAAACAACAAATAGCATCCGTAAGATAGATGTTAGTTAGTAAAATTTTGAACGAAGTTCCTTTTTTTATTGGTCATTCATAGCTTGGTGAAAAAGGGTAACTCATCATTAGTCATCATTTTATCGAATTTCACTTCATCGAATGTATATGCTATTTTCTGCTGAAACCATGTTTTCAGGGTATCTTGAGCACTAATTACGTAGGTTGGGTTAGGTTAGAAGTTTAAGATACCCTGAAAAATATGGTTTCAGCAGAAAATAGCGTTCGATGAAATGATATATTCGATGAAAGGTGTTTCGATAAAATGATAGACACCGGTGAAAAAGAGTTTTCAAAGGTAATGATAGGCGGAATTACGCAGTGGTGCGATTTTTGAATCTCCACGACGAAAAATGAAAAACTTGAAATCAATTTAAACAGCAATTTTATCTACGAGCAGGCCTTCCTTTTGGATTTGATATGATAATGGCGTTATAATATGTAATCCAAAAGGAGTCCCCTAGTCATTTTTAGTCTGGGAGATTCAAAAATTGCACCCCTTGTCATATTTTAATAAGCATCAGTTTTTAGGTAAACATTGTATTGTTTCGAACTTTACTGCAGACAACGACCTTATGTTCTCCAAAATCTATGTAAACAAGCTATTTCTGTCTTTCATCAAACCAACAGTAAATAAAAACGTCTCCATCCCGCTCACTCCATATCCGTGCCTTCAACATTCTTTGCACATAAAAGGAGCCTACAAGATCTCTGCACCACTTACGCCTCGTGTCTAACTTACTTGGCCGCCTCACACTACCTTATCTAGTTCTAATAAAGTTTGAAATCGTTTAAACCACACGCCATTTTCTAGAGACGCCATGTTGAATCAAATCTCGAAGCGTAGGCGCAAGTTAAATGGTAACAAGTATATTTGTAAATGATTGACAGTCGGGTATATTAAGTTGATAATGGCCGATTTTATAAGGACTTCATTGTGCAATGGCAGCTATTCGAAGGTTGAGCTTTTTATTTTCAAGGCTGTGCACGTGTTCATCATGTTGAATGATTGCAATGTCGATGGTATTTGGATCTCGTGTCTGTTGCTTGTACACAGGTGTTTTTGTTATTTCTGGGCGATTTTCAAATCCTTCTTTTAATATTGTAATGTTTAGAATGCCATTTGCATTGGGTCTCAAATCCCACTTACCATCCGGTGACCTGGGCTGGGATTCTCGACGGTAATAAGGATATCGTCTTTGGCGTGTTTCCGTATTGTCAACGTTTTGATAACTCTTATGTCATTTAGAATAATGGCGACTGTGACATAAACGCGATATCGTTTTAACGCAGTAGAATAGAGGCCCCGTCACCCCGTGTGCTCGTTTGCCTACCATTACTCATAAAAATATAATTATCTTACTATCTTACTACTTTTATAAGTACGAAAATTTGGAGAACCAGAACGGCTATACGGATCTACATGAAATTCGGCACAAAGATAGATTATAGTCTAGAATAAGGGCTTCACTGTTTCACCGACACTAATTTCATAGAACGTATCATTTTGCAGAATTTTCATTTTGTAGAAAGCTACTCTCTGCTGAAACCTTGTTTGAAAACTATTTTTTAACCTAACGTTACGGTCTAAACTATCGTTCCCTTACCCATGTTTAAGATACTCTGAAAAGAGTAAGGTTTCAGCAGAAAGGACCATGGGCAGAAATGTCCCCCCCCACCAACAGAAATGAAACATGTCTCATTTAATAGATCTCAGCAACATTATGTATTTTTACTATGGAGACGATCACCAGATGTATGGGGTTTTCTTGGAAAACCATAATCGTATCGTATGGAATTTATTTGAAAATGAACACATATATGGATGATTTGCCTTATTTGGCCCTTGTTTTCATTAAAAAAATCCCATTGATTTTGCTACTAAAATAAGTATTTTGTCTTTTTTTGGGTCCTTATAAACATATAGACATGCATCCCGTTACTGTTGGTGGGGGGGGGACAGTGCCCATACAAATTTGCCCATTGTCCTTAGATTTCTATATAATGAAAATTCTGCAAAGTGACGCGTTCTATGAAATGATTGTCGGTGAAACAAGGGGACACCCTGGAATAGAACATTGGGTACAGTGTTATCCCGAAATGAATTTGATTTGATTTTGATTAGAAATTTTGGACGGTTCCTAAGGGAATAGTGATAAAAAGGACGGAGTCGCGGGAAACAACTAGTATGCTACAAATGTGAAAGGTTGTGTGGATGTTTGCATGTTTGTGTTTCAATAACGCCTAAACAGCTAGATGAATTTCAATGAAATTCGTCGCACGTCGTAGGTTGACACAAACACGTAGGGTACTTTTATCCTAAAACATTTCATAGTTCTTGAGGGAAAAGCGAAAAAATAAGTATATAGGCATGTAGGTATATTATTGTTTATAACCCTAGGACAAGCCTAGAGCTTAGTATGGGTATTTTTTGGTCACAAATTTTAATAAGTAACTAAATAAATAATAATAAATAAATAAATATCAGGGGACAATGTCACACAAATTAAACTAAACCCAAACTGAGCTCTAGGCTTGTACTATGGGTACTAGACAACGATGAACATACTTAAATAGAGAAATACATACTTAAATACATAGAAAACATCCAAGACTCAGGAACAAATAATCGCGCTCATCACACAAATATCTGCCCTTACCGGGATTCACTCCCAACTAGGTCAACGTGTCGTCAGCAACTCAATAAGTAAACTCGTATATTTTGAACTTTTAACACGTTGACCAATTTTAAAGTGTGTTCTAAAAAAATGGCAATCATAGCAAGATGATAATAGCGAAACAAGTGAATTGAATAAGACCGTGTAAAGACAGACAGTAATAGAGTTTGTAAATACTCGCGGCCTGTCCTTGTAGACGAAACAAACAGCATAAGCGCATTTTAAACATAATAATATTGCGTTTGCTACTACAACACAAACAAACATAAACACATTTAAACAGTTCCACCTCCTGCCCACGATAACTATGTTTTCTTAACCCTACTGAAGTTTAACTTGAGAGCGAACATGCAAACAGTAGAAATAGCAGCTTACGAAGTGCACTTCAGTTTACCAACTTACAAATGCGATCGAATAAAAAGCTTGCGTCTTATTTTAAACTATGTATTTTCAACACTGTTGCTCAAAAAGGTGGTACCTTTCGCGCGGAAAGTTGGATATTACGCACTAGTGCGTTTTACTTTTCCATTTTTTTTTTAATATAATTTTGTTTCAACTGTCGTGCATCCAACCAAGGAGTTTGCATGTTCAACCACTTTTTGATTACGTAATTTAGCAAAGAAACTATACAAGACAGACACAGACTTTATGAAATGGCAACGGTTGTGACCATTCAGCCAAATAAAAAATATGTCACGTAGTAATTTACTTAGTAATTACCTCTATTAACCAGCGGTAATGCATAAAGATGGATTCACATTACGCCGTGTTGGGCTGGGCCCAGTTTTATTTTTATTTTGCTGAATGGTCACAACCGTTGCCATTTTATAAAGTCTGTGCCAATTAAAAGTAAAATTGTTTCTTGTAATACTTTATTGACTAATTTATTTTTGATTTATTGATATATTTTCGCAAATGTATTAAAAAATATACGTGCGGAACTGTCATTTTAACTCGTCCCGTGTCTTGTCCCTCGCTTGCAGCTCGAGCCAAGACACCTTGGGACTCGTGTAAAATGACATACTTTCCGCACTTGCATCAAAATGTACTATTAAAGTCGTCAATGGTTGGTATTTACTTTTAAAGTTTTTTGGTAACTTCCAAAGGATATTCTTCATACGTAAGAGGCCACAATATATGCTAAAGTCGGTTCTGTTCCGCGATCTGGATCTCAAAACATAACGCCTATGTGTCTGTTCTTTGGATATATTAAATTTGATTATATTTCCAAAAGACTGTTAAACGTGAAAACACGATTTAATTTATCCAACGTGACACCTTTTTAACATGATTTTGTTGGAATCTTTGAAGCCCTACGATCTTTAACGATGATTATTGATTAAAACGTTGAGTATTTATAACTTCTTAATCCTTTTAAACTAATTTTTAGGGTTCCGTAGCCAAATTTCAAAAAACGGAACCCGTATGTCACAGCCACTTTTTTCCGAAACTTGGTAAGGTGATGTATTCTGTGAACCGCATTAGGATTTTCACACAAAAATAGAAAAAAAAAAACAATACATTTCAGGGGTTCCCCATAGAACTGAAACTCAAAAATTATTTTTCATTAAACCGAACGTGTGGGGTATCTAATGGATAGGTCTTCAATAATGATATTGAAGTTTCACATATTTTTTTTCTAAACTGAATAGTTTGTGCGAGAGACACTTCCAAAGTGGTAAAATGTGTGGCCACCCCTTCTAACTTCAAAAATAAGCGAATGATAAAACAAAAAAAAAAAAATGATGTACATTACCATGCAAACTTCCACCGAAGATTGGTTTGAACGAGATCTAATTGCAGTTTTTTTTTAATACGTCATAAATCGTCTTTCTGCTACGGAACCCTTTATGGGCTAGTCCGAATCGCACTTGGCCGCTTTTTTTTTAATATTGTGGTGTTAAAAGTAAATAGCTTTTTTTCTATTTGATGCTGCCAACAAACGCGTAAACTACTCCATCTCACTTTCTTCGCACGGAAGCACATAAAGCCATCCTGTTTCATTCTTGTGTCCGTGTGACAGCTTATGTAGTCTCTTAACCGAGTGAAAAGTAGAGTGGATCCAGATATAAGTATCTCGTATGGACATATTACGTGAGAGAATTTTAAATAGATGATTCGTCAACCTTTTTAAGGGCATGCAAATATTATTTTCATCGTCGAGTGTTGGAACTTGGAATGTGACTTGATGATTTGTTATTGGTATGAGTGATGCTTTAACTTACACGGTACTTGACGAATGACGATGTCATTTCGTCATCGCAATTTCATGTAAGGATCGAGGTTTTTGTCTGTGGCTATCTTTGAAAACATCAGCGAAATGTTGGGAAATAACCTTCTAACATGGCTGTTGCACCCACGTGTTTAAGAGTTCGTGTATTTTTGTCTCATTTGAATTGTTGTAAATTTGTTGGCAAGTTATTATTATTAATGAGTTCTAAAGGTTTTGTCCAAGAAACGTTTTTGTTAAAGGTTAATTTTGATTTTGTAAAACTTAAACAATACGCGATTCTGTGTTCGGTGGGAAATTTGTATTGCGTTGTTTAAAAAACGTGGACATTAAATTAAACTAAGTCACCTACAAACCTTAACGCAGTCTACAAATATAAATCGTTAAACAATGAAGAAGGAAGTCATTAGAACTCGTATAATAACGTAATTCAGGCCGTCGACCTCAGAGACCAGCTTGTTTGGACACCTGGACTCATCACACAATGGGGTCTAAATAAATATATTAATAATAAATATTTCTGGATAATCGGTCAATAATTGACACAGTTCTAAACTAAGCTAGGCTTCTTACATGGGTATAGTCACCAGCAATAATATATTATCCAACATTGACCTCAAAAATATCTGACACCAGTAATAAAGACGTGTCATATATTTTTGAGCCCAACGTTGAATAATATGTAATTGCTGGTGACTGTACTAGACAACTATTATTTAAGTGATTTAGAGAAATACATAGGTGGGTAATTATCTCAACCACATTTTTTGAGCGGCGGACGTGATAATTGGGGTGTAAAGTACATGTATTGGAAAACTATTTATTTTATAAATAACCTACTCAAAGTACCATATTGAGCCAAAGTTAAAATTATTATTAACTTATTATATTTATCGTAAAAAAATATTTTCAATCCAAAATCAATTTTGGTGTCGTGTCCTGTACTTCCCGCATATACTGATATGTCGTGGTACAAACTTATTAAGCCTCAACTAGACTTATATTTTAGTTATCTGTATTCTTTATTAGTTGAGGTATTTTAAAATGTATCAATTATTGCATTTGCAAGTAAAAAGAAACTGGGAGCAGTGTAAATAAAACTGTCCAAGCGAAATAGTTAATTTTGGTGGTAAATATTGAAATTGATTTTATGATCGAACGAAACGTGATTAAACAAACAAATATAGCGTCAGATGTTCGTTCAGTTTCACTCCAACAATAGACGGTAAAAGATTTGTACCATCTTTCTGCGTCTTCCCGCTAAGCACATAAGTATCTAATTTTGGTGGTATGAAATACACTTTATTAATCGTGATAACTTAGATAAGTCATTATTTCGCAAAAAGTTTTGTTGTGTGATAGTTTTTTCAAGTATGTTTATGGTGTCTTTTTAACTGTAACGAGTTAAGTTTTTGTTAAACTAAAACATTTGTTTTTAATTTAAAAAAAATGTTAAATTTTATAATTTTGGTGGTACAATTTTGGTGGCTTTTGCGAAACACCAAAATTATCAAAATTTCTGGTCTCCACCAAAATTATTTAAAAAACAAATAATCATTATTTATAATATTAGAAACTTACGTTTTGGATTTTCAAAAATAACAAGGAAGATTCCCTAACGATTATATTTTAATTAGCCTGATATGTTATTATTGATCGTGAGTTTTTCTAAGAAAAGTAATTTTGGTGGATAATAACAATTTTGGTGGTACATAATTAGTAAAATCGTTATATCTTAAAAAACACTTGATATAATAAAGGGCCATTTTAACACTGTTTTTATAATGACTAATGACGTCACTTAAACGTTTAATTGTAAACCCTACTATGAAAATAAAAAATACCACCAAAATTAGGATAATTTGACGCTTGTTGAAATTCACCCAGGTAGTTGAGCGCCTGATTACCCTAAGTGCCTCCCTTCTCCATTCTATAAAAAAACAACAAAGAAACCTCCAACCAACTAGGCGTGAACTCTGGTTTAATATTTATTTGGCATTACGTAACTTTTTGTATTACTAACGGATGTTATTTGAAAATAAAAATAAATAAATGTATATATTTTTTTTAACTTTACCTTCATTGCTACTCAGGCGAGAGAAGATGAATGAGTATAAAGAATCCGACTTTTGGAACAGAACTAAAAATAACGGATTAAACTTAATAGGAATAGGTATTTTTTAAAATATTGTACTTCAGGGTAGTGATACCTTTTTCTTGTTTTTGACCTACTTTTCTGTATTTAGATTTGTTATATATCATAATAAACCTAATTTTTCGTTAATATCTAATTTCAGAGCGTCTCGACCAAGACGACGGCTGTCACATGGACCGGAACGACCGCGTGGACGACTACGTGAGCCTAAACACCGGCCTGCGCAAGACCGGGTACGCGGACACCTTCTACGGGGGCAAGAAACCCTCCTCCATCGAGGATAAGTCCAACAGGGCCAGCCCTGAACGCATCGTCGTCACGGAGAACAACAGCTCCCCAAGCATGAGCCTCAGAGCTAGCAGGGAACCGGAATCCCCCAAAAAGACATTACGCAGCCGCCCACCCAGCAGGATCCCACATTCACCAGTTCGCACCAGGACTCCAAGCCGTGGCAACACTCCCAGTCCGAAACACAGTGCCAACCCTGTTCAGACGTCTCCAAAGTTAACGCCTAAACTGCCACCATCGGCTCGTAACACTTGGAGTGGACGCACTGCTCCTAACCAGAGCAAGTCAAAAGCCAGGGCTACCATCGGTGCTGATACATTCGACAATCCTAACAAATCTCCAAAGGCTAGACCAAAAGCTATGCCTCAAACTGAGGCCTTCAAAAGGAACTCTCCGCTTAGGGCTAGCAGCGTTACGCTAAGATCCCCCCCGAACCAGAAGCCTCTGAGCCCTTTATTAGAGCACATCTTGAGGTCCACGGAAACTGCAAAGGACGACGCGACAGTTCTTGAGAAGATGAAGGAAATCATCAGGACTTATTCGAAGGGAGATGACTCCTTGTCCAGAACGAGCTCTAAAGATTCTGATTACGCTGATTTTACTTCAGCTTGGGTTATGTCTGATGGCAAGTTGGAGAGGTCTACTAGTACCAGACAGCTTGCTGCGCCTCGTAAGGATCCCAGAACTGGAGCGTCCAGGATACCAGCGCCGGTGAGCCTTGGCTGCCGCAGGTCGACATCGACCTCCCAGTTTCAATGACAGGGTTCTCAGGACAGTGAGGAGTTCAGTGACAAGTAAGACTGAAAATGCCGCTGCGTAGGAGGTGTGAAGTGCTGAGCAGGTTTCGAGTGATAGAAAAAGTTCCGATGAATGGCAATAATTAGTTTGTATGGAGGACGTTTAAAAGAAGGTTTCGAATGGCCTGGCATAACTTTGTAGCTATAATTTATGGCGAGTAGCACTAGTTAGACATGCTAGTTGTATGACATATATCTTTCTATTTATCGAATATAGTGGTAGTTGATCTACAACGTATTATATTATTATCTTTTAAATGATATCTTAATGTGAATTACATCTATTTGTAACAAGTAGGTAAAGTAGTGTTTTTTTTTAAATTTTTCTAATATCTTCTAATCGGCTTTCATATTTACACTAACACAGTAGGGTAAAAATATTGTAAAACAACAATTGAAATGATAGCTATAAGGAGATCATCAAATTCATCAAATCAATTCATCCTTAATAATTTGGATTAAAATAGTCGACCAAAAATCTCCTCTACTGCTTTTCGACTATTTGTAGGACGCTATGGTCCAAAAGTAAAGGAATGTCTTGGTCGACTATACATGACGATGTCTATGCGTCATCAAGATATTTGTAAGATATTTTGTCTTATCTAGAGGTAACATAATGGTTGTTTTAACTTTATAGCACTAGAGCTGTTTAAGAGCTAAGAATGAGGATCACTCACGACCGTACCTTGATCGAAACTAAGCCGTAATCGAAAGAAACGAATTACCTTACTTCTTTGCGGGTCAGTAATCTGCCGTAATATTAATGAAGGTAGCTAACTGCAATGTAATAGTCAAAGCATTCTATACTTTATTTGTAACCGTATTCAATTCAAAATGCTTATACTATTACTATGTAGTTAGCCCCCTTCTTTAGTATTAAGGTATAATCAGTGTACGGTCCAGTGTTGGTGTGTTGCGACCCTAATGTTGCGCGGGTCGATTCACAAAATATTGACAAAAGGTGCTAATTATAAAAGTTAGATTAGTTACTTTAATGATTCTTTAATATACAAATTCATTATCATTACTAAAGGTTTTCAAAATGTTGACTAATTAATAGATGGCGCTATCTTACTATTGGCGCTAGCGCCATCTAACATTACAGATAGGAAACCAACAGAAGTATTGGTTAACAATGATTCAAGAGATTTTATTTAACTTTAAGTTTTTGAATTAATCGTGGCCCAATTAAAATAATTACGAAAGACAGGTTAAAATAAGTTTTAATTTGAAAATGACATAGTTGTTAAGATTTATTCGTGACTAAATTTGATTATGTTTTAATCCCGGTGGTAAATAATTTGATATTTATGCTAAAAAAGCATTTTAACAGCATTTATCGGTGATCATTCCACAATTCGAATGCCGGGAATTTGGGCTTTTTTCTACTAGTAATCTCATTTATTCTCTGAATGTAAATAGGTTGTGAGGAGAGTAGAGCTTTTAATTATTAACATTGGTGGTCATACACGTAGGTTACGTGGCAATTAACGAAAACATCCAAAATCGACCTCAACTAGTATACCGATAGATAAAAAATATTTTTTCACTGGCTTAAATAGAAAGATGTAGAAAGCTTTTAGTAGGTACAGTGGGGTTAGACTAGATGCATTCCGCAAACGTGGTCGTTGTCGAAAATCTATAGGATTGAAGTAAGCTGCCGTTTGCAGTGTGCTCAACGCTAATGTCTGGCCCTAGAAGTCATCCCATCCGACCGTCCAAGAAACAAATATTTTTTAAAACGTTCTTTATTCCGCGAGAGTACCTAGTAAATACGTTAGACTAGGCATTAGGCAATTCAACTAAGGCTTGTCAATGTAAATTCAACTCTTGTTAGTTGTTCATAACAACCATTATAATGCACGTTTCATTTAGAAGAGGCTTTTGGAATAATACTTGTTTCTTTTATTGTTGCTTTAACTTTTTCTAGCGCGTAAGGTAAATTAGAATAACTAATTACTGTTTTTTACATAGCCTAAATATAGAAACGTCTATTATGTTTGGGTCGTGTCGATTGTTTCTCTGTGTCCAATTAATAGGCGCCGCCTAGCGTGTGACAGAGACTGAAGCTACCGCCGATTCTTTACTCTGACGAACCCCCGCATTCGCAATCAAATGAAACCTATTTCTAATATATTACAACTTATGCAAACATTGGATTTAGTAATGTTTTCTGTTATGATTCAATTAATTAATCAGAAGAAGATCAAGAAGAAATAAATCGTTAGCAAAATGGTGAATAACTAACTATTTGGACCACTACCACAGATACAAATGCTTCTACTGAATCCAACTTAGTTCTATTTGGGCGATGAGGTAGACTAACGAGAGACATTTATAACAATAATGTGGAAATAAACAATATCTGAAAACATGGTTCGAGAGAACTTTAGAAAGTATTTTAGGGTCGAGTTAGATTGGCATAAGACCGAGTGCACATATAACACAAAACACATTATAAATGTCTGTCATTCTGTCTCCTCTTTTCTTTTGTTTAGATATGTCTTAGTTTTGCTTAGTTTTAGACTAATAGAGGCTAAGTGAGACTTAGTTGGTTCGATGGTCGTTACCAGTGACTATGCCATAGACATTTTTTATTATATATTTCACTGAATAAACTTGATACAAGGACTTATTTTGTATTTTATTTACCCAAAACTGCATGTCGTGAGTAATGGAACGTAATTCAAAATATTCAGTAAATTGGCCACACACAGGGTTCTTTTACATGTCGGCTATTACTACTAGAGTTTGAGACATGACTACCATTGCGGAGAAGTGCGGCAAGAAACTCTAGCAGAAGGTAATTTTAATAATTATTAAAACTAGCACAAATAACTTAATTACAAATGTAAAGTCAATACACAAATAATAACTAGGAGATCAGCACGACGACGTCTACGTTAGAAACGATATCTAAAATAACTAATTGGAAAACAGGTCCTGCAAGCGTGAACAGACGGACCCCACAGACAGCGTTCACGAGTATGACGCGTATTAGCCGTCGCCTCCCTCAGTCATGTTAATCCGGAAGGTGGCGCAGACGAGAAAAGGGCCACAATTTGAATTTTAAGAATCTGCAGAAGTAATATCTAATAATACAGGTGGACAAAATCTATGGGCCCTGGTAGGGAACTTCCTTAAATCCTTTAGTTAGGTCATTTTACTGAAAGGAAACATTTCTTTATTTTTTAAAAGAAACTACTGAATTGTGGTCACTGTTTTAATTACAGACCAAATATTTATCAGAAAAAATCATCCTGAACAATAATCCAGCCGATTCGTACCGATAATACTTGGGTTTTTTTTGGTCGGTTCGATTGCCGGTTGAGACAAGCGAAGTTTAGAAGATCGTTGAATGCCGTTTAGTTTCTTTAAAAAATAAAATCATGTTTCCTTTCGGTAAAATTAGCTAACTAAAGGATTTAAGGTAGTTCCCCTCCAGGGCCCATAGACTTTTTCCAACCTCTATAGGACATCACGGACTTTCTTGCCAAAGAAGTGCTGGCCGTTTCTCAATGTAATAGAGACATCATCCGTCGGTCTCTCACCTCAATAAACGTGCCAGCCCTATTAGAGCCGACCGGCATCTCCAGAAATGATGGCAAAAGATTTAATGGGATGTCAACGGTTCATTGGAATTGGGGCGGGTGCTAAAATGAGATGCAACATGTGTGTGTAGACACGATAGCCCCGTCTCATCTCCACTGAACCTCCCATAGGGCTGGTGCGGCGGCCGAAGCAGCTAAAATCGGGTGTCTATCATTTCATCGAAACACCTTTCATCGTTTTCAGAGTATCTTAAACCTAACCTAACCTACGTAATCAATGGTAACCTACGTAACCTTTTGAGCGCCACAGTCATCTAGTCGTGCCAGTCAATGGCAAGGCTCACACGCCAACGCCATCAATACACGACTAACATTCAACTCGAAATTAATCCTTCTGCTATGGAATTAAGGCAGTTATTTTTTTACTAAACGGTTTGTTCCGTGGCGTACAGAGCACGACACTTCATTCGTAGTGTGGCGGTCAAAAGGTTAAGCTGCCCTGAAAACATTGTGGTTTCAGCAGAAAATTGCGTTCGATGAAGTGAAATTCGAGGAAGTGATGAGTTACCGCTGAAAACATTAAAGTAGGCAAATATAGTGGTTACGGCTCAGAATATAATTTCATTCCATGGTGTCGAGACCCTGTGTTCGTGGTCTCCTAAAGCTAAACCTTTTAGAATAAATGTCAAAGAGAATCATTGACGTCACTGGAGACCGAAGAGCTGGCATTTTTCTCGCTCAACAAATTAGTTAGACATTTAAAGAGGCAATGCTGCAAGCATCTTTGGCACTATGCTGCAGTGGTCATTCTAGATTTCATGTTTTTCTGTTTATTTTTATATCTTAGCTTAGTTTTAGTTATTATTTTATGTCGTTTGTCGAATAAATTCAATATTTATATACAAAGAATCATATTCATGAACTTTTAATAAGATTAATGTATCTTCTCGCACGTGGCAAGTTAGAGTAAGACAGAAGTCAATTTCAGCAATTTTAAAAGACAGCTTTTTCCTCGTCGACAACGGCCTTTACACCCATACAAACCTCTCCTTCTTTTTTATTAATGGCGGTCCACCGCGGTATTCCGCAGTGATTTCGCCAATGTCCAGTGAATAAAGTAAATCAGTAAACAGAATAAATCAAAAATAAAAGCCGGACATATTTCAATCGGCCATCTTCCCTCCCCGAAGGTTACCGGAAGACCCACCCATACGAACCTTCTTGCCAAACCACTTGCTAGCAAAAATAAATTAACCTGTCACCTGTCTCACGTGACACAAAAGCAAAATTCCGTGTAAACTAACATGGGTAGAACAGCCGCAACTGGGAACCACAGCCTGGGTTTGATAGCGGGACACTTTTGGGAAACCGCGTTTTTCCTGTTGATATTGTTTGCTACCTATTTGTCTCTCCGATGCTTGCTTAGGTGCGGGAGAACTGCGAGACCTTAGAAGAGGTGGGTGCCTTAGTGTCAAATAGTTATGTGAAGCCAAGGTGACACGATGCGAGACGAGGATTGAACTCTCGCCGGCCTATTTCAACTAAGAATTGCCAGATTAATATTTGTCCCGTGGGAGCGATTAGTAAAGCGAACGATTAGATTACCTACGCTTATTAGAGTTTACTCCAATACAATCTTCTCCTTGCCTCGCTGGTGGAAAAACACCTTTGATAAAGCTGGGTACGAATCTGAGCAGCTCAGCCTGAGGCATGCTCGCCCCGCGCGGCGTTCTGCTCGCGACCCAAATTGTTGTAAATAAACATGCGCGGGTAAGACAGAGTGCTCGCCGCGAGCCGACATTTCAGTGGCGTCTGTCACGATGACAGCCGCGGCTGCGTTTATCATAATTCACCGAATTATTAACAATAAGAAGAAGAAATCACCTCGGTGGTAGAACGGCTCAGCAACTTTATCAAATTTGTACGCGCCTCGCCCACAGACAAGATAGAACTGATCGTTCCGCCCGCGGCACGCTCGGGTACACGTTCAAATTATGCGAGGCACGCACACCGAGGCGCCTTGGAGTACGGTCAAAAGTCCGACTCTGAACGGCTCGCCGCGCGCCGCTCGCCCAGCGCCGCTCGCCCACTGCTCGCGCACAGCGTTACGAATTTGAGCAAAATAGGTGAACCGTGCGTGCCTCAACCCGAGGCTGCTCTAATTCGTACCCAGCTTTAGAGGATTGTGAAGCGATACTAAAATCGCGAAGCTGTCAAAAATTATAACGTTTCTCACTCCCTAAATCTAATCGGATTTTCACGGTCTTTCAATGTAGTTTCCGCGTTTCTTTTCATATTTTTCTTCAATAAATATTTTCTTGGAAAGGAAAACGTACAGACCTAGATTTACATGATATCCGCAACATTATACAAAAATCGGACAACGTTTAAGGGGAGAAAAACGTTATCGCATTTTGTATGGCTTCACAGTCGTCTTAAATGGGCACATTTTTCTGTATTAAGTAGCTAGCTACCATATTAATCTAAGTTCAACGTTCGTGAATTGCAGAAGAATCTGGCACGTTGAGCAGACTTTTAAGAAGAATCTTTTTACCCGGTTTAGCGCCGCAGTTGATAGCAGTTTCACGTGTCCAAGAAGTCATGGTTGTTATTCTATTAAATAACTCAATTCGTTGATGAATTATTTATCGGGAAACTAAAGTTACATAAGGAAGAGGTCGGGCTCTTCGGTCGACCTGCTTTGTCAACGATACCCTAAGACACACTACAATGTTAATAATGTTCTGACGGGGTAACTTAGGTTTGCCGGTTAGTAACTCGTCGAGGAATCAACAAGCTAGTCGTTCATGAAAATCGCGTAGCAAGACGACAGTTACTACAACACGTGTTGTTATTGGAACAGACTGACATTTGTAAAAATTTGTTTGCTGTCATCGTGTCCGACGCCATTTTGAAATGTCGGCTCGCGGCCAGCAAGCTGCTTCACCCGCGCATATCTATGTGCAATAATTTGGCTCGCGAGCAGCTCGCTGCGCGGTTCGAGCATGCCTCAGGCTGAGCCGCTCAGATTCGTACCCAGCTTAATATACAAAATGAAGACCCGTTGACACTGCAATATTATGGTGTCTTACTGTTACAGCTGATCTGATAATATAGTCGGAAGATGACAACAGGAGCTTTGCAGAATTCTAATATTTTTAGTACCTAATATCAGTACCAGTTATCATAACAGTTTTCTTTATTCGGTTTCATTTCACTAGTATTAAAAAATCTTAGCAGTTCTGCAAATTCTTTACAGTATAAAACTTTTCGGTACCCGACTGACGGACTGAACGCTCAGCCTACACTGCTGACTCTAGGGACTTGAGTTTTGTGATAGAATAAACCTTGTGTACAAGCCATTTTTCGTTTCTGCTCCTCCCCCTTTTTTCCTGTAAGGCATTTCCGAAAGATCCTTTCTTAACCTTTTGAGCCCCACAGTCATCCAGTCGTGACAGCCGATGGCAAGGCTCCAATACACGACCAAAATTCAACTCGAATTTAATCCTTCTGCTATGGAATTAAGGCAGTTATTAATTTACTAAATGGTTTGTTTCGTGGCGTACAGAGCACGACACTTCATTCGTATTGTGGCGGTCAAAAGGTTAATCAAATCAAATCAAATCAAATCAAATCATTTATTTCAGATGTCAATCCATATAACTATTCAGTACAAAATAAAATCTAAATTAAAATTAAAACAAAAACAAAATTACAATAAAAATTAAAACTAAAATCTAAATTAAAATTAAAGGGACTATTTGTCACACTGCTGGTGCAAAAACATGCAACTGCGTCCACCGGCGCAGCAGCGCGGAGTCCCAGCGGTCCCTGAACACGCTCAGGATCCTGTTGGAGCTAGCGCGGAGCCTCGCCAGGAGAGAGGCGGACCGTTTGCGCATTATTGCGGCGAAGCCGTCCGTGTGCGCCTCCGCGAACATTCCCGACGCACTGCAGCGCCACGGCATCCCCAACAGCACCCTGAAGGCGTTGTTGTATTGGACACGCAGATCGCTGATTGCCCTCTGCGTAAAATTGACCCACAGTCCGCACGTGTAAAAGGATTGACAGTAAGCTTTAAAAAGCGTCACCTTTACTGGTCGTGTACAGCGTGCGAACCTGCGGGCCAACATATTGCATCGGACAGCCAGCGACCTGCGCTCCCTTTCAATGTCACAGTTATCTCTCATGTCGTCGGTGACCCAGTGACCCAGATACTTGAATTTGGTTACCCAACATAACGGCGTACCACAAAGCGTGATTTTGGGCAAATCCGTGTACGTTTTCGAGCCCGCCTTAAAAACCATCAGTTCGCTCTTTTTAGCATTGTATCTGAGTCCATGGGCCTCCGCATACGACTCGCAAATCCCCAAGAGCTTCTTTAAACCACGGGCGGATGGGCTCAGCAGCACCATGTCGTCTGCATAACTAATGTTGTTAATGAAGACGTCATCTATATTGCAGCCGACGTTTGCGCCACTGAGCTCACTGATCAGCCGGTCCATGTAAAAATTGAAGAGCCGGGCAGAGCTTAATCCACCCTGTCTTACTCCGCACTCCAATCCATACTCGTCTGATAGCGAACCACCCCATCTCACCCTGTTCATTTGCTTACTGTACCAATAGTGAAATAACGAAGTTACCTCGGAAGGAACCGTGGTTTCACACCTAAGCTTTTTCCATAACACGTCATAGGAAACTAAATCGAAAGCCTTAGACAAATCCAAAAAGCAGGCGAATACAGGAGTTTTTCTGTCGGTGTAGTACTGCACAGTTTGCTTGAGGCACATAATCGCACTCTCCGTGGACAGTCCCGGTCTAAAACCAAACTGAGAATCATTTAGCTCGATGTGCTCAGCGAGTTGTTTATCGAGCAAACTGTCCAGCACCTTTGCTATAACAGTAGCCAGTGATATAGGCCTGTAATTGGACATGTCTGAGGCATCACCCGCCCTGTTTTTCACTATTGGCACTACTAGGGTACGCATGAGATCATCCGGTATGTAACAATGACTAATGCACAGATTAAACAACATAGCCAATACTCTAGGCAGATGAGGCCCAGCGAACCTGAGATGCTCAATGCTAAGGCTGTCATGGCCCGGGGATTTGCCCCTACTCATTTTACGAATGACGGTCTCAACTTGCTTCCCGGTAAACCTAACAGCAATTACGTCACCAGAGACGACCCCAGCATTACCCATCTGAGACACCCGAGCGAGAGACGACTTAACATTAAAATTTTGCTTAAATGCGTTAACAATCTGCTCCGTATCATGATGTCCCGCAACGCTAACAGGGAGGCCGGCCCTGGGATTCAGTTTATTTGTGCATTTCCAAAATCGACTAAACTGTTTTTTAGCATGATTTTTCGCTATTATGTCCATCTTTATTTGTTGCTCATTGTCTTTGCAATATTTTAAATTAGATTTAAAAACTCGCCTAGATTCACGCATTTGGTTATATAAATAACCAGCTACAGGTTTTCCACTCGACAACCAAGTCTGATACCAACTGCGAGCCTCCCCGTGAGCGGCGCTGACATGCAAGTTCCACCCCGGTACATAACGTTTTTGCCGATGTTTTACACTATTTTTAGAAAACTCGGCCCCTCCCTGAAGTATACACACGATGTCACGATATAAATTTTGTATTAACGAAAAATGATTTAAATTAGTACACGTCTTATCTGCGCATTCAATACACTCCTCCGGGAAAGTCAACAGTCGTAATCTAGAGTGACAAAAATCCATATACTTTTGAACTTGTACATTATCTCTTTCTCCCCATATGATGTTATTGTATAAAGAGCCGTGAGTTACAGTTTCAAGTCTAATTAGGTCAATGTCACATTCTATTAACAAAGGGTAATGGTCCGACGAATACACATCGTACAAAACTGAAGCCTTAACTACCAAACGCCGCGCCGAGCTGGTAACCAAACAGTGGTCAAGCCATCTCAACGCACCGTTAGCACTACTTATGAATGTATGCGTATCCGTCGGTAATAACTCCAAATCTACACATGTCCATAACTGTTCATTACAAAAGGATAACATTTCGTTAGCAAAACGCTCACCTGGGTGCGCATTGAAGTCCCCGAGCATGAACACAGTTTCGACATTATTGCATTCAATTAAGGCAACAATTTCACTTAAGCACTGAGTAAATTCAATGAGATTGTCGGTTAATGCAACCTTGTTACTTAAGTAATATTCCCTCCAAGTTTTAAGTTCCCATGCTTTACATTCGGCGCTGTGAAACCTAGACGACCGTAATTTTTGAAGACGTACGTTTCCTTCTGCATCGCTGTGCAAAACAAAGAGGAATAAAACGAATTCAGCAGAAAAAAGGTGACTCAAAGCTTGGAAGGTTTCGCTCCTTTGGCTTCATCCTTCAATGGGTTTATCTAAACATTTCAGTGGTCCGACGTCGCAACGAGCGTCAAAGTCTCAAAGCGCAAGCCCTCCGCTTATCACAGACTCATTGGGATAAGTGGCGGCGAGGACTTGATCCAAGCGAGTTTTCGGGTTACTCTGTTCCTGGTCATCATCATCTCGACCCTAATCGCCCTGCGTTGCATCCTGGGACAAGCGTGCAAGTTGATCAATTCTAATACATACATACATAATAAAGTCACGTCCTCATTCTTAGATTGGGGTAGGCAGAGCTACAGAATACCAACGTCTCTAAACTTGTTGATCATTCTGTAACCACATTATGCACAATGAGGCTATGATGTTAACTAGTTTATTAGTGTCAAGACCATAACCTAACAATACTGCACTAGCCGGCAAACTTCTTGAGCATGTGACCTTGACTTTTCACAGTAAATTGAACTCTATTTATATGCGCCAACCTTCCCCTAATACAAAACTCTATGTTTAAGTAGTTTGCCGGCAACTATACCAGCCGTTATTCCCTTAGTCGCCTCTTACGACATCCATGGGAAGTCATGGAGTGGCATTATTCTAACCCGGCAACCACACGCAGTTACGGGGTATGGGTTAACGGGTTCCGGGTTACTATGTCATTAAGTAACAGCTGCAAATATAGATGTAAAAATACTTTCTTAATTCACGGCTAGTGAACTAAGAAAGTATTTTTTACAAGTATCTTATCGGGTGCCAAGGATTATTCTTGTAAATTTCAAGTCCTTATAAGTTTAGGCTTTCCGTTTTCTGTCAGTCAGTCAGGGTTTTATAAGTAAATAAATTAAATATCGGGGGACAATCTTACACAAATTGATCTAGGCCCTAACTAAGCTCTAGGCTTGTACTATGGGTACTAGACAACGATAAACTTACTTATATAGAGAAATATATACTCAAATATATGGAAAACATCCAAGATCCTTACCGGGAATTGAACCCGGGACCTCTAGTTTCGAAGGCAGGGTCATTCGTAACTTCCATTTTACTCTTCGGAAAATTCCATTTTAAGACACTTATTTACTGTTTACCCATCACAGTCGCACTACTGATCTACGGCAGACGTCCTTCGAGAACCGAAGCAGTTGGGAGTCGACACTCGACCCAGGCGATCCCACGAATCCGGCCCAAGCCCTAACAACAAACCGGGTTCGGTGCGCGCGCACCGTATTGAGTCCAGGACATGTGGGATCGTTCCAGTTTTTGATCGTGAGTTTTAACCGTTTTTTCATTATATACCGTCAAAAACTTACCGCCACTGTAGCCCTAGGGGGTAAAATTGTGGGATCCCCTTGAAGGGCATACAATATTTTCTCATAATGTATCTTGTACAGTCGAGGGCAAAAATATGTATACACTTTAGTACCTTGTCTATTTAACGTCATGTTTAAGCTGTCATATGAAATTGTGACAGCGATTAAAGTGGCAAGGTACTAAAGTGTATACATATTTTTGCCCTTGACTGGACCATAAAATATTGTCGCCTAACACCTTTTAGGCTGACTTTGCAAAATTTAATAAACATGTATTGTGTAGATTAGGTTAGGTTAAGTCAGGTTAGTTTTTTTATAATAATGAAAATAAAAACGTTTCTATTGTAGAAACTGATTTAGGCCAAACGATTTTTGCGAAAAGATACATAATGCGTAAAAAAAATACGCCTTTCAATAGAGAACCTAACATTGTCCCCCCTGAAATTATGATTATTTTACTTTAACTCATCAATTAATCGACTTTCACTTCATCGAATGTATCATTTCATCGAATTTCATTTCATTAAACGCTATTTTAGTATGAAGTATGTAAAATTGTGTTGAAGGACGAACTTGACTTTGCTGTTGAAAAACTGTTGTCTCCATACATCGACATAGGTAGCGATTAGTTTACAAACTGCATAAAAGTTTGCAATCGCATTTTTTTTTGTGATACCTCCACGCGCTCCTGAGAAAAGACAGGCGGACGGACGGACGGACAACAAAGTGATCCTATAAGTGGTCCCGTTTTTTCCTTTGAAGGTACGGAACCCTAAAAAGTAATCCAAAACAACGTTTTTCAGGAACTTTTTTTGTCCCTCGTGTGGTAGCCGGCTTAGAATAGTTCCACTCCATGTCTTCCCGTGGATGTCGTAGGAGGCGACTAAGTAAATAAGGGCTTGTAGTACTGTTAGGCGATGGGCTTGCAACCTGTCACTAACACTAGTTAACTTTTTGGGCTGAATATGCAAAATGTGGTTACAGACTTATAAACAAGTATTTTTAGAGTTGTTGGTATTTCTGTAGCTCATACCGCACTCTGGGAATAAAGGCGTGATGTGATGTATCTGTACGTGTCTTTTTTGTCCGTTTTAGAGTGAGTAGAGAAGCGAAGCGGTTCCAAAAGTTCTACACGACAAGACCCGCAATAAGACAGTACTGACCCCAGGGACGCCGCGGTCGCCTTACCCTGGTAAGTCCTTGTTCAGTGCCCACTTTTTATTAGGATACACGATGTAACGTCAGCTCCACGGGCAGTGAATTTTGATTACCGCTATCTATGTGGGCCCGAGGAACCCGAAAGATGATAACCGCGCATTCCTGACGTCATTAAAAGTAAAAAAAAAATTATGACTATCGCTTCTCTATGGATTTTCTTTTAATAAAATGGTAACGATTATTTTTAGGATGAATTTAGTGAGTACACTTTGATGAATGTGAATGGCGACGTAAATCTTGGCAACATCGGTGGCAACGTCGCAGTCGAAAGAGCCTTATCCACTTTAGTAATCACAATAAATAGTTTATATGAAAATTATAATATCTTCAAAACTGGGCCCAATTTCACTGGGTTCATATATATTAAAAAGTATAATGGCACGTTATAACATTATTCGGTTCGGACGTAGTATGGTCCGGTTTCCGTCACTAACTAGGGTAACAGTAGATTGTTCAACACAGGGACTCGCCCACCCATTCACCGATAAAAAGCCTTTGAAAGACTAACCTCTCAATAGAATACCCCACTAAAAGAATAACCTCTTGGAACGAAATATATGACCAAGTTATTTGTTAAAATAACCATTCACTATAAGAGAAACCTTAACAGCTAAAGCACAGATAACCCTTGTAAATAGCGCTTTAAAAAGCATATTGAAACCCCTTGGATGGGCTTAGTGGGTTTTAAAAGCAAATCGAACGGCTTTTAAGCGATACGGCTTTTCTAAGTAAAACCCTTATAAAAACCCTATCGAAACCCCTTCAACGGGATAGCGGGCCGGTCCCTGGTAAGCCGTTATGACACAAGATATGCGAGGGTGGATGAACTTCGAGTGTCATTATGGCTGTTTAGTTTCGAGTTAAATACTCTAATTTTCACTACGATTGCGAGAAATGTAAATCTTAAATTGTTATAGTTTTAACATAGACACGTAAAAATTCCAATTTAATAGCGCTATCATTTTTACTCTCAATCCGCCACTGTAATGCAGAACAAGACAACAAGAAGGTTGATTTTTGGGGTTCTAATCCATAATTTTGTTCAGTGTTTGTTATGTTCTAACATAACAAATAATGAAGGGAGATTGTATGCCTAGTCTGCCCTCTATGAAGTGGAAGCGGGTTTGTTATAGTTCTAAAGGAATAGGAAACGTGCATGAAAAACAGGATTGAGTTTCATTGACACGATTTAGGATTTTTAAAAATGCATATAAAACGATTTATATTGAATAAAAACTTGTTAAACATTTAAAACTTCTTTAAGGTTTAGATTGTTTTTTTTGACACGCGTAATTTTTTTGATTCAATTGAATGATATTGGCTTAAACGTAGTAATTTCTGAAATAAATGTAATGTTCTTTAAAAAATGGTCCGTATATGTATTTAACATACAACAGCTGTGAAGTTATTCCTGTCGTCGATTTTGTATAGAGCGTTTTTGCAGGAGGTCTGAACTATGACTTTTTAAAAATATTTTGCGTATACAGTTATCCTTCTCTTTCATAGCACTTTCCAGAGAGCGTAAGAAAGAAATAAATGCATGATCTGTTGTGCTCCGGTGTGGGGATATGACAACTGGCTGGTAGGAGGTGGAATAACTAGCGTAGAGGCATTCCATCTTAGTCCTCAGGGTTGGCAACGCATTTGCGGTTTGAGGATTGCCATCTTTAGATTGTAGTCTTGAGAAGGAAAATTTTTATGATCCGTAGATTCCACTTACTATTAGGTGTCCTGCGTGCTCGTGCTTCTATATACCATTTAACTATTGTTTTTTTAGCACCTAGACCCAAATGCGATACATGACTTAAGTCAAGCTCAGTTTCTTTTCCAACTTTTGACTTACCTTATTATGTGCGAATTTTCATAGGTTTTCATATATCTTTGAATTAATTTATCCCCCGCCTAATTTCCTTTTTTTGTCAAAGCTAGAGTAAAATTTTACGCGCTTGGTAATTTTTTTCTCTTTCTCAGTTCACAAAGAATGGCCCTGAGCGTTCTTTTTATGGGATTCTTAGTATACCTACTCCTCGTCGGCATAGGTGAGTAAAAAAAACCTTTCCATAGGGGAATTTCCTTAGTGCAACCGGTTTACCGGGAAACCGGTTTACCGGTTTGATGACACGTTGGCCTAGTTGGAAGTGACCCTGCCTCTGAAGCAAGCGGTCCTGGGTTCTAAACCCCGTAAGGGCAGGTATTTGCGTGATGAACGCGAATATTTGCTCCTGAGGATGTTTTCTATGTATTTAAGTTTGTATTTCTCTATATAAGTATGTTAGTCGTTGTCTAGTACCCATCGTTCAAACCTAGAGCTTTGTTTGGGACTAGGTCAATTTGTGTGTCATTGTCCCCTGATGTTTATTTTAATTTTCGATATATTTTAAACAGTTACTAGGGCATGCTTCGATGGTTCGGTCATTTGGAAAGGAAAGATGAAAAAAGATTGACGAAAGAAATATACAGTGCTAAAGTGAGTGGAAGGGTCGGAAGGGGGCACCCTAGGCGTAGGTACTTTTTTGAATCAAATCGGGGAAATACTGGAAAAGGGCCGAATCTTAAGTACCCGAAACCGACGTGCATGCATGACTCGATGTATGAATGTGGAAGAAGCGGAAAAGCTTTGTCAGGATCGTAGCAGGTGGAAAGAAGTGGTCTCTGCCTACCCCTCTGGGAAACAGGCGTGATTTATGTATGTAAGTATGTAGTAATTAGAGTAAGGCTCAGATAGTCTATGCTCTAGCCAGGGCGCGTTAGAGTGGGCTTTTCAAGTTAATATCTATTAGAACATTGGTTAATGCGAAAATGTAGTTCAGTTCCGGCGCTGTAATGATCACATTTCTAACTTAACCTTCCCTTATGTGGCAGGAGTCGCCTAAAACAGGGCAAAGGAGACCCTTAAGTGAGTCATAAATAATTTGGAACTTTAATGTTCATGTTCCATTCGGATTATAATGATTGTTGTGTGTTGTAAAATATGTATCTATCTATGTTATAACAAATAAAATTAGTACAAATGAACGTTATAGGTACTATACGACGTTATGTAAACATTATGTTAAATTAAATTACAGTTTTTATTATTATATCTTATGAACGTTTTTAATGCAAAATTATATCAAACATTGTTATATGTTTTGAGCTATAGCTCTTATTCGTATGACAGTAAGAGCTATTTATTTATAAGGTCAATCATTACAATTACAGCAAGTTGTAGGTACTTAAACCGATTGAAAAAAGTCTGTATGTGCGTAAAAAAGCAATTACATACTTGAATTTTTACGGCATTTAATACTAGCTATCTTACCTACTCTTATTTTACGTGATAGTGCCGAAAGTGATAATGATACGTACTAATGATTGAATGTTCGTTTCAGCGCCATCTATCTATACTAGTAGTAATACTTTGTTTCAGTTATTATCATCAACGAAGCCTGGTGCAAAGAAAAATGCTTGAAAAGCGCTCGGCACCATAACGAACATCCTCCTGATATAGAATTAAACGAGAGAAACCACTCAAAATACCACAATGTCACAATACCACCGAGCCGAATGGATAAAGGGGACGCGCCACCTCAAAGAGCTTATCGTAGTAAGCGCGATATGCAAACAGTTTAGACGTTTGCTCACAGATGGCGCTTATAAAGACTTGGCCTACTCAACCACAGATGTCTCTACTTTTTTGGAATAATGAAACAAGTTTTGTACAAAATTTAATTACATCTAAAAAAACGTTTAAATTAAAACTATATTTAAACTTTACACTTATGTCTTATTGGTTAAAATAAATATAGAAATCAGCCAGCTTACTATAAAACCCCTTATGTCTATTGGTAATTTATATTTTGAATTAATCCTACTGCAAAATACTGCACTATTTTTTAATGTCCGATTTACATTACAATGTAACGTAGGTATAAACTACGTTCTAATTGAAAAGACAAAACAAAGGTGTTTAAGGAAACCGTGTTGGTACCAGCGGTAGGTATTCTGCAGTAAAACTTTCAGTCATTTTTAGGAAATTAAATTACAATTCAGTCTTCGAGGAATATTTTGTTCATTGGGACTTTATCAAATATAGTGTTTGTGACATTTTGGAACACGGCGCTCAAACTCTTCTCGTAGGATTCCTTGAGCTCGTTGAATACTAGATCAGCGTTCTCGTTGAGGAACCTGGGGGCAAGAGTTTTGCATGAATATGCGATCTAGTGACAGCTAACGACAAATTGTAACCAACTCAACAGCGCCACCATTGCAGTGTCAGAGAGCGCAACTAAGTCTGAAAGTGAGCTACATCGCGCTAACCAAGTTTCACCAGTCATTTTACTTTAAACAACGTCCAAACTTCCAACTTCATCCCAATGTACTTCGATCCCCAGGCAAAACACCAGCCTGGAGAGAGAGAGATCTCTCTATTGTCCTTTATCCTATATTGGTGATCCCGACGTTACTGTCATTTTAAAATAAGTTCCATAAAGTATCACACAACTACAGAATTATTCATTGAAGATGGCTTACAGATTCATCTGGTCCCCGAGGCGCTTGTCTCCATTGAAGAGGTTAGTGAAGTGCAGATGCACTTTCTTTGGCAGGAACTTGACTCTGTACTCGCAGATGTGCATGTAGGTGTCACCGTCCCGCACCACTGGCTCGCCGATCAGGTCGTGTTTCACCACCAGGTTCACTGGAAATGTTGTTTTTTTTGGTTAAATGCTATTCATCAACAGCCTTGTGCAGTCCAGAGCTGGATAAGGCCTGTATCACACGTAGGTTTTATTTGCGCGCCGTGCGCATTCAGTTTCAAGGAAAATCTGTACCTACCACATAAGAAAGAACAGTTTCAAGTTTATGGGTCAATAACTTCTCTTGGAAAGCGCTGGTAGATTTTTACACGTAAAATTAGTTATCTTTTTCATCTTTGTACCTATCTACAAGTTCCCCCGCGGTCACCATGTACCAATGAGTTTTTCTAAGTTAAGTACATACCCGATGCTTCTTACGGTGAAGGAAAAACAACGTGAGGAAACCTGAACATTCGAACAGCTGAGTGCGTTATAGGGTAATTGCACAAAAGATCCTAAAGATCAAAGTGTATCCGAAAGGGCCCATCTGTAAAAGATATAATAAGATCTATTTTTGGCCTAAACTATTTTTTTAAACGTATAAACTAAAGGTATGAATGCAGGTGAGCTACCATAAATCAAAGCGAATACGAAACATATATTTTGATAATAGATAATTGGTCATAATATTCATAATTTAATACTGGAGTGAAAATAATAATACTATAGTTTACCAAAAGTGTATTGAAATTTTTACATTTTATAACGGCAAGCCTTCGTGGGCGTTTTCCAAAAAAAATACCTGTAGTTTAGGACAAAAATTAACACCGGTAATATTTCCAATACGTCAAGAAAGTAATTATTACTGCTTTAAGAGAAATAGTGGCATATCAGACAAAACTCCTGTAGCAAGTTCAACCATATTACTAACAGGTGAGGTTTAAATCTGCTATGCTTATTTAATTTGAAATACCGCCTGTTGGCTTATGAGGGCAATATATAAATATAATTGTGACTAATTTATGTGAAGTAATGAAAAAAATACCCTTGTTAATTTTTGTCCTTAATTGTACATACTTTTTTTGGAGAACGCCTTCGTACCAGTATAGTTCTCCTACTCGCCACTATATGGCGCTGTTCTCAACTCACCCATGGTGATGTTAGCGATGCCCTTCCCATGTATTGGCAGCACGAGGATTCTACCCTTCATCACGTAGTCGGCTATGAACTCCATTTTAGGAGTCAGGGAGTTGGTAATCAGGCGGTAGTGTTTTAGATCGGCCCTAAAAAATAAAAAGAGACATTTTGCTAAATTGATTATTAATGTAGGGTATGGGCCGGATCGCATACATGTCGTTTGGCATAAATGTATTAGTCATAATTTTCGAAAGTCAAAGTAATTTTTATTCACGACATAATTATTTTTTTCAGGATTTAAAAAAAAAATTCTAACCCAACCTATTCTAACTAATGTACTCGATGGATTATAAGTCCTTTGATTTCAGCCTGATAGAAGTCATGACTTGCGAAAATTATGACTACATAATAACAATAATACATTTATGTCAAACAACATTTATGCGACGAGACGGCTACCGATTAATGTAATATTATAAGTGCGAAAGCGAATTTGCCTATCACGCTTCCGCAGCTCAACTCCTAAACCGATTTTTAAAGTAAATAGTGCTACTAAAGTTAAAAACAATGTGAAAGTTACAATTACACATTAGCGACTGAAGGATTTTCTGTCCAGCTGGTATGGTGGTATCTCCGACAAACTCCTGTAGCAAGTGCAACCTTATTAATAAAAGTAGAGGATTGAATCTGCTTTGATTATTAAATAAATAAATAATCACAGAACAATGTCACACAAATTGACCTAGTCCCAAACTAAACTCTAGGCTTGTACTATAGGTACTAGACAGCGATAAACTTACTTATATAGAGAAATATATATAATAATATATATACATCCAAGACTCAGGAACAAATACTGGTGCTCATCACACAAATATCTGCTCTTACCGGGATTTGAACCCAGCCTTAGCTTCGAAGGCAGGAAATTTTAATTGATTCCGAATGAATAAGTTACGATTTATGAGTAATATGCAGACGAAGTCGCAGACACAGCAAGTATATTAAAAAAACCGGGCAAGAGTATGTCGAACCAAGGTCAGTGTAAAGTTCCGATTTTTTTTATACAAATCAAAAAAACTATATTTAAAACAATAAAACTAAACAACATATTTATTAGTGGTAGGACCCTGTGCGGGGTCGGTCCGGATCGCTACCACCATGTTATCCATTAACCACCCGCTAGGCAACAATGTTCGCATTGTTGTGTTCCGGTGTGGGGATAAGACAACCGGTGAAATTACTAGCATAGCATAGAGGCATTCCATCTTATTCCCCAGGGTTGGCAACGTCTTAGGATTATACATACATATATACATAAAATCACCCCTTCATTCCCAGAGTGGGGAAGGTGGAGCTACAGAATTACCAACAACTGTAAAAAGACTTGCTGATAATTCTGCAACGACATTTTTCTGTCTTAGGATTTTAGCTTTGAGAATTCATATATGTCTATGGATCTCAGATTCCACTTAACATCAGGGCCTTTCTAAGCCCCTTTCAAAGTCCTTTTGCTGGAAAGAGAGTTCCGCTTGTAATTTGTAACTTGTAGCTTTATAAACAGGGCCCAGATGACCTGAGAGTGTTCATGTGCCTTCTCCTAATCACAAAAAAAACTTCCGCAGGTTCGTGCCATGATCAGTGCTTGATACTGGTGTTCATTACAATTGAAATAGCTTCCTGAATTCGCGATATTTCCTTGATATTTTCGATTGTAATTTGGGAAATTACACCATACGATTATATAAACTTATTGAAGGGCAAAAATATTCAATATTAAGCTAGGTACCGAAAATGAATACCGGTCAAATGCCCATGATAAGTGTTGACTGGGTATAACTCTCACTTGTAGGCAGTTAATACGGTATGCGCCAGCCCATGCAGCTGTATGTTCCGGTAGCTCTGCGCCAACACGACCGGCCCGGCGCCAGACTGGATATTGATGGCGGCCACATGCAGCGGTTCGATGGGAGGCACAGACAGAGAGGGGAGTCCTGGAACACGAAGGCCACAAGTTGGTTAGAATTAGAGGAAACTTTCAGGGGGTTCTTTTAGTGTAAAGACGTGGAAATCGCCAGATCAGTCGATAAGCCGGACTTTCGAGCCTCAAGTCTGGACACTAAATGGGTGAGCCATACAAACAATGGAGACGAAAAAAATTAGCGGCGAAAAGTATCCTTACAATTGCATGGCTAATTCTCATCGCACAACGGAAAAGCTTCATAGAAAATTTAATTGCGTTAGTTAGCGTGGCCAACTTTTTGGCCCTTTTCTTGGGTAATTTGCTCTTGGGGCATGCGAAGTTACCTATCGAACCTAACGTACCTAGTACCGTTTTGTAACTCAGACACTGAGAGATGTAAGCTATAAGCAAGAAGCTAATATATGACTCTGGAGATTGCACGGCGAACAACACCTTGAAGCTAAGAAAAGTGACCTTAAATGACGTCGCGACCGAGTCATCCTACTAATACCCGCTTCAGGTACGGGGTTCATTTACCTTTTCTCATTTTCCAAAGTGCGTCAGGAATAGCAGCCTTCAAACAGTCGTTCAGCTTCGGATCCTTTTGCCGACATTTCTGGAAATCTTCAGCTGTGAAGCAACAAAGTAAAGGTTAGGAAATATTTCAGGCAAAATATTTGGAAGGGCTTTTTCTGCCCTGAGATTGAGAGCAGATTAGTTTGATTGCTTGCCCGTGAGGTTGCCGGGTTAGAATAGTGCCACTCCATGTCTTCCCGTGGATGTCGTAAGAGGCGACTAAGGGAATGAGGGCTTCTAGTACTGTTAGGCGATGCTTGCAACCTGTCACTAATACACTGATAAACAACTTAGCCTGTTTGTGCAAAATGTGATTACAGAATTACCAACAACTGTTTTTGTAGTTGTTGGTATTTCTGTAGCTCTGGAATAAAGGCGTGGTACACGCCTTTATTCCCACTCTGGGAATAAAGGAGTGGTAGTATGTATGTATGTATTGTCTATAATTTACTCGACATTGGCGATATATGAATGTAATGTATCTGTGATGTGTCTTTGTAATGTGGCAATGTTGGGTAACCTTCGGGGAGGGAAGATGGGCGATTGAAAAATGCCCGGATTTCACTTTTGATTTATTCTGTTTACTGATTTACTCTATTCACTTGACATTGGCGAAATCACTGTGTGGACCGCCATTAATTAAAAGAAGAATGTGGCAATGTTTTGACTTTGAATTTAATATACCTTAACGGTGGGCCTAACACGCTGCCAAGGGACAAGATTTTGACAAAGGCTCAGGAATATGATTCGTCTATTTAATGTTCGAACGTAAGAATAAAGAGTTAACGTTAAAAATAAAAGTGTGTTTTGTGTGACTTGAGCCCTTTATTACTCAGCAAATTAAACGACGTATAGCTGTCAGTGTAATAATTTTACAATAATATTTGGGACTAGTTCCCGTGTGACGTATTTGACACTTTTTCCCATGGCAGCGTGCTAAGCCCAGAGTGAAAACCTTTAACTAAAATTATAATATGTAAGTAGACCATAGAAAAAACAGATTTATTTTCTCAACAAACATTATTATTTATTTTGTAAACAACAATTAAAAAGTTAGGCGATGGGCTTGCAACCTATCACTAACACACTGGTAAACATCTTAGCCTGTTTGTGCAAAGTGTGGTTACAGAATTACCAACAACTCTTTTTGTAGTTGTTGGTATTTCTGGTAGCTCTGCCTACCCCACTCTGGGAATAAAGGCGTGATAGTATGTATGTATGTATGTTAAAAAATTCTGAAGACATCGCAATCTTGACGCTTTTTAAAGGAACTGGTGGGAGGCTGCACAAGACAGGACTGAGTGGAGTAGGAGAACGGGGTATTCCAGAAGTGGGACTTCTAAAAATCATCACTAGTTACAAGAAACAGATCGAGAAAATGATCGCTGCACAGAAACATAGCCGAGAGAAACATTTAAAATATGATCGAGCTGCTGAGGACTTAAGAGCTTCCTTTACTCCTCTAGTCATCCCTTGCAATGGAGCCCTTGGGATTGAATATAACAGATTTTTTTTTAAAAAGCTTCTGAATTAAATGAAAAATGGTAAAAACCATATTCACAAAGTAAAGGTGCAATTTTCAGTCATAAGAGCTGTTTCCATCAGGATAAGGGGACAAGAAGATACATCAAAGCATTCGAATGCGAACATGGAGCCGGGATCTACTAATGATCATTCCAATCCTCTATTGAAAATTCCATATTGATTACTATTACTATACTGATTGGGTTATTACTTTTATGGGTCATAGCCACTCTTAAAAACAAAAGTCGTCTCTCCTGTGGTCAATAGTTAAGAGCTTGTGTGCATATAAGTTATGTTTTTATATGATAGGTCTAAAGCAGTTCTGACGCCGTTTATGCGGGAATGAGCTTAGCCAGAAAATTATCTTAAAAACGTTAACTTTCGGTGTGTCCCAGGAAAGACGGTAACCTAAATCTATGTATGACCCAGGGATTATAAAACCGGTTTTATTTAATACCTGTATTTACATTGTCAAATGATTACCGCTAAAAAATAATACCTATATTCGAATTAGAGGTATTGTTGTCATTCCGCTTTTGTTTTTATCGCTATGTATTCACTATTAACAGTATTAAATACCTGTATTCTATACCGCTATTCATTGTATCTGATAAGTGAGATGTCAATTAGACTTTAAAGAACTGTATTTTCAGACTTGTCTAAGGCGAGTCTAAGTTTTTTGTAAGAGCACCGAAAACATTTACATATAAAAATAAACGAGAATATTGACACTGACAGGTATTACTGGTTATGGTTTTTAGGGGTAAAGTATCAAAAAGGGGTATTGTTGTCATTTGTCTAAACCGATAATAAACTTGAATACCGGTATTCATTATACCGCTAATCAGAGCTTTAGCGGTATAAATAGTAAAAGTCAATTATAACCGGTTATACCTCATTTAAAACCGGTAGTCAGAATACCGGTAACGATCCCTGGTATGACCCGTATACACCTTTTTCTTATGACATTGTAAGTTTAATTATAAAATGTGTAGGGTATTATCTAACCTATCTATATAATAACAAAGATGAGTTTTAAAAACTCACTAGTGTAAATAATGACCGACACCAGACTAAAAATACTTTAGGGTAAAACAAGAGGCAGAATGTTTGGAACGACCAAAACAAACAATAAAACCTTCACCACAACCCAACCTTGATACTTAACGTTGATCTAGCCCTCACGTACAACACTAGCAACGTGATGAGCTGCTAAATATCTTTATAAGTAGCCATTGAGTGGCGATATAGCCTCTCTTATTAGAATGCAGCCTCGATTAAACGAGAATTGGCCAGCTATTGAGAACAGATTATTATAAAAGAAGGCCAAGTTTAGGAGTCGTATTATTTATTACGTTGTTTGAATATATTTTTTTCTGCATATCATAATGTTTGCCTTACGAACATGTCAAAAGCGATATGGTTGTATCGAGGAGAATAGAGCTATAGCTAAAGTTGTATTTACATAGAGACAATCGCGCAATATATCTATACACCTTTATGCCACTGGCAATAAGGTCGATGGATACATATATTTGACGCGATGGCTGTATAGATATTAATGCCCTTGACTGTAACTCTACTTTGCAGTTTCGATTTTAGAAATATTTTTGTGTTCTGTAGGTTAATGAAACAGGAAAGTTGTCTGATTATCGTTACCAAAATTGTATGGAAAATGTAACGGAGTATATATGGATCTCTTTTATTTGAAGACTAGCGACCCGCCAACGGCTTCGCCCGCTGCATTTTTTTTTCTTGTTATTTTTTTGTAAAATATAAAAAATATAAAAAGTATCCTATGTTACTTCTAGTACCTCCCAGAATATGTGTACCTACAAAGTTTCATGATGATTCGTCAAGTAGTTTTTGCGTGATAGCGTAACAAACATCCACGCTTTCACATTTATAATATTAGTAAGGATAAGGGGACACATCTTACCATTTTTTTAAATTTGGATCTTTAAAGAAAAGTTAAAAAAAAATGCTTTTTTCCATCAGTTACATAGATAGGTTATGTCTATAAAACAAAAAAATCTGCATTTAACATCTCTATTAAAAATACGACTGCAGTCGGTCATCAACACTTCCGTTGGGCAGCGCCATCTACCGGCGCTCTTGACCCACTCGTTCGATACATTTCTTATCTCACCGTTACGCAACCCACTTTCGATGTTACGTGCTATGCGCAGGCGCCGGCTCGCGCTAAGAGCCACGCACCGTGAGATATTTGTTGTTTTTAGTCAATTTGTAATGGTTAGAGTCAATTGATAGTGGTAAAAAATGGTAAGGTATTTAAATGTAAAAAATGGTTATTAGATCGGATGTAGTCAATCAGTTTTCAATTTTATAATAGGTTAGTTAAAAAACAAATAGAAATACAGCGGCCATCTCGATGGATGGAAAAGCAATACAGATGGCCTTGAAATTGCGTAAGTTTTTTATTGGAGAATCTATTGATTAAATTATTTATTGGGCAACTTGAGTAATCATAAGAATTGTAACTCCCTGTGATACAGAGTATTGTTTTGTAAGTATTGTATTAATAGCATTAGTAGGTTATCAATTAATTTTATGTACAAAAGTTGAACGTTGAATTATGTTAAATCTAAAAATGTTAATACCTACGCTTTTTGGAAATAAATGTTTTAGGAGAATTTTAACAGAATACAAACCTTTCAACATGAAAAAAAAAGTTAATGTGTAACTAATATAATTGTTAGAAGACATTCATCTTTACTAATATTATAAAGATGAAAGATTTGTATGTTTGTAACGAATAAACTCAAAACTACTGGACCTATTTTGAAAATTCGTTCACCAGTAGAATGGCACCAGCTAGTATCCTAACTAATATTATAAATGTGAAAGCGTGGATGTTTGTTACGCTTTCACGCAAAAAGTACTTGACGAATCATCATGAAACTTGGTACATATATTCTAGGAGATACTAGAAGTGACATAGGATACTTTTTATTAAAAAAAATAAAAAAAATTCAGCGGAGGAAGCTGCTGGCGGGTCGCTAGTAAGTCATAAATACGAGTATTTTAATGATTTCGATTTCATACAGTTAACATGACTAGAACCATTCCAATCGAAATAACTTTCTATCAACGTTCTTACCGTTATTCTGAGTACCGGTTTTAAAACAGGTAAAACCGGTTATAATTGCATTTCGTTATCTATATCGCTAACACTAAGATTAGTGGTATAATGAATACCGGTATCGAAGTATATTATCGGATGAGCCAATGGATGGGTCGTTTTTTAAAAAAGTCCTTTAATAACAAAACTTAGTTTGTATGACTAACTTTCGTTACACAAAGGACGCGATCATGGTTTTGTTTTCATTAATTAAAACGAAACTTAAAAAACAGACATGCCTTAGAAAAGACTGAAATTACAGTTAATTACGATCTAATTGATGTCTTAGTTATCAGGTGCAATGAATAGCGGTATTGAACACAGGTATTTAATATTGTAAATAGTGTATACAGACCTACATAGCGATAAAAATCACAGCGGAATGACGACAATACCTCTAATTCGAATATAGTATTCATTCTTTTAGCGTTGATAATTTGAGGATAAAACCAGGATACAGGTATTGAATAAAACCGGTTTTACAATCCCTAAAAATAAAATTGCACCCAAATCTGTCCATACGTTGCGACACACAGATACGCAGACACACACGTTATATTGTTATAATACCTCTCTTTACCTCTTTGTACATAATATCTTTATCCCCAAAAATGTTTTGCATAACTATGATACAAGTTCACATAAAAATACTACGTAAATTATCAGCATTTTCGATGATACAACTCCTAGCCTATGTTGGGTTAGGTTAGGCATATTACGGAGTCTTACGACTGTTAAATAATACTTCCTACATTACCTATACTAGTTACGCCCCGCGGGTTCGTTCGTGGTTCACGAGTTGCTTGTTAACGTTGATTATATAATTTGTTTACGTTTCCTGGGATAGGTCGTTATACGTTTTATAGTAATTATAGGCGAGCTAGTCAATATCAATAACCTATAAGTCAGAGGTCGCTTTGTTTCTTTGCTGTTTTAACGTCAAGTTTGTGTTTGTGGTGTTTTAAAAATTGTCTAAAAGATCGACAATGCCTCAGCTTAAAATACGCTAAAGCTATCGCTGAAGTATGTGCATAAGTAATGTGTTATCTATCTAATATATAAAATTCTCGTGACACGGTGTACGTTATTGAACTCCTCTGAAACGGCTGGACCGATTTCAATAAAATTTTGTGTGTATATCGGGTAGTCTGAGAATCGGCCAACATCTATTTTTCATACCCCTATAAGTGATATGAAAAAAAAACTAGAAGCGGGCGAAGCCGCTGGCGGGTCGCTAGTTTTCTATAAGAAGCATTTTAGATCACAGACTGTTTAAATGAGTTACGTCGTAAATAGTTTATGGACTGAATGCCGCACAAGTCAGTATATTCTCGACGAGCGCATCAGGCTCCTCATCCGCATACGCATAAGTCCTTAGCTTCTTCAGCCGCCTAAAAATAAAAGAAAGAGAAGAGTGACTGACATATCAAAGCAGAGCCCAAACCGATGTGTCTAGAGATTCCAAATTTGGCACCTAGGTTCCTTATAAGGTCTAGGGGTGCTCTAAGAAAGATTTTTACGATATTCCTCCCCTAAGAGGTTCAAATAGGGAAGAAACGTAAAACACACAACTATAGTCCTAGCCTGAAATAATGGTCCAATTTTAGTCCTTACATTATCCTTAAAATATGATAGATACTGCTATTATTCCAGCGTATAGTATAAGTAATTTAATTATATTGGCCTAAAATAATTTGATTTAAAATCTAGCCATATAGCTATTATATTTTTGACATTACGTAAGGATGAAAATTGGACTGTTGTTGCATTCTAGGACTATAATTGTGTGGTTTTACGGTTCTCTCCCTATTTAAACTCCTTAGGGGATAAATATCGAAAATATCTTTCTTAGTGCACTCCTAGATCTTATAAGGAACCTACGTGCCAAATTTGGAATCTCTAGACACATCAGTTTGGGCTCTGCGTTGATGTCAGTCAGTCTTCTCTCTCTTTTATTTATTTAGGTGTTGGTAAGTACTCGTTTAACCAAACAAAAACGGGTTTAGAAAAAATTAAAGGATTCATTTCCACTAAAGCATTTCCGTTGGAAATACGCATCATTATTGATACTGAAAAGTGTGTAAAACTATGTTGCATATAACTGCGGGCTTCTTCTAGTGTCCTTATAAGCGTCTAAATATTGCAAACAATAGTCTTCGCATTCCATTTGAAGGTAGATTTGGTCATAGGTAGACCTTGAGCAAAGTTGCAACAATGAACGAATCTTAATACTTTTGTAGGGAGCTCATTTGCATTCAGTAAGTGTACGAGTACACTTGATATTCCGGAGTCCATAGACGAGGTGGTCACTCATCACGAATTTATTTTAATCTAGCTAGATCTCTTTCTCTTGTGGAATAATTTAAGCTAGGGTGCAATGGACTGATGATGGGTTTATGCCGTAAATACCGGAAGAGTATTATGTTAATTAGGTTAGGTACATAGCAGGTTTGAATTTTTAGTATGAGCGCTGTCTCGCCAACAAACTGTTGTGGCAGTTTGGCGAGGAAAAAAAAAGGGAACACAAAATGTTATGTACAATTTATAAATAAAAAAAAAAAAAAACAAAAAAAAAAAAACGTGTTGCGCGACGTTGCAAGATATATCGAATGAAGTTCAGCAACGTTGCGTCGATACGTGTCCAGGACGGTCTCATCACTTCATCGAACCCTATTTTCTGCTGAAACCATAATGTTTTCAGGGTCTCTTAAACATTAATTATGTAGGTTAGGTTAAGTTACATGCTAAAGATAACCTGAAATCATTATGTTTTCAGCTGAACATAGAGTTCGATGAAATTAAATTCGATGAAACGATACATTCGATGAAAGGTGTTTCGATGAAATGATAGACACCCGCCCGGAAATTTGTTTGCTGTAGTGACTACAAGGCTAAAAACTTCAAGCAAATTTGAAAAAAATAAAATGAAAACGAATGTTTGTTTATTGGTCACAATCAATGTGTTTACAATAAAGAAAGGGTTGGGACCTTCTAGTAAGTATATAGGCAATACTTGTGACAGAAGATCCCACTCTTCCAGCATCAAGCTTAACGTTACAAGAACAGGTGTCTATCATTTCATCGAAACACTTGTCATTGAATGTATCATTTCATCGAATATAATTTCATCAAACGCTATTTTCTGCTGAAACCATAATGTTTTCAGGGTATCTTAAACATCTAACCTAACCTAACCTAAGTAATTAATGTTTAAGATACCCTGAAAACAGTATGGTAACAGCAGAAAATAGCGTTCAATGAAATGAAATTCGATGAAATGCAGCATTCGATGAAGTGATAAGTTACGTACAAGAACAACCAAAAGCCCTAGTCAAGATGCGTTCGTCAACTAGCGCCTCTATTCGATTCGTTTTCAAGCAACACAAAGCAAACGAAATTTGTAGGTAAAGACAGAGTTTTGCATGCATATGCTTGAGTTACTTCCACGTATGTGACTAATTTTCCGGCCTTGTGTTAAAACAATATTGCAACAACTCGACGGTCTTGACCTGAAGAATAGGCCATTATGTTAATCATGGTTGGAACTTACCACCATGTTATCCCTTAACTTATTGCCAAGTAGTGTTCATGGTTTTGTTCCAGTGTGGGGATAAGACAACCGGTGAAATTAGCATAGATGCACTCCATCTTAGTCCTCAGTGTTGGCAACGTGTTTGCGGGTTTATAATTGCAATTTTTAGCTTGTACTTTTGAGAATGCAAATGTGATGAGTCACAGATCAACATAATACCTAATAATAACACATTACGTACAAGACTTTGACATGGGCTCGGGAGTTTAATTCCTCTATTCCATATTCCAACGTAAAAATAAAGAGTTAAGGTTTAAAATTATATTGACGACTCGGTGGCCTAGTTGGGAGTGACCCTGCCTCAGAAGCCAGCGGTCCTGGGTTCAAATCCCGGTAATGGCAGATATTTGTGTGATGAGCGTGAATATTTTGTTCCTGAGTCTTGGATGTTTCTATGTATTTAAGTATTTATTTCACTATATAAGTATGTTCGTCGTTGTCTAGTACCCTAGTACAAGCCAAGAGCTTAGATATTATTTTTGATATTTATTTATTTTATTTATAAATAAAAGTGTGTTTTGTGTGACTTGAGTCCTTTTCTTAATAAGCAGTCATTATAATATTTCACACTAGTTCCCGTTTGACGTCATTTGAGACTAGTTTCCGTGGCAGCATGTTAGGCCTACTCTAGAAAATCATGGTATAATTAGTCACACGAAGAGAAATAATTAAGAACTTAAATTATTTGAAGTTATTTAGGCCAAATATTCTCAAACTGGCGATTAAAGTTACTATGTAAAGTGTTGGTACAATTACCAAGATGGTGAAATACTCGTAAAAACCTCTTTAGTGAATTGCTGAGTTATTAAACAAGATAAGTACCTAGGTATCTAGTTATCATTGGCCCGGGCAAAGTTCGGTCCACCTAATTAGGTCACCTGGCCATTTTAGCACACCTTAACTGAGCCGATAGAGCTCCGCTAACGCGGAGCTTCTATTTCTGAGGTATTTTGGCGCTTCGGGCCCTCTGAAGAACTAACATAACCTAAACTTACCTATTAATAAGTGGAATTTTCAGCTCACAGTATGATGACAAGGAAACTAAACTACTTTCTTGGTGTACAGAAAGATACACATACAAGATACTTTCGGTAATAAGTTAGAATTGAAATGTGTCCGGTGTTTTATGGTTCCGTTTCCGAAGGGTGTTAAACTGGACCCTATTAGTAAGCGTACGCTGTTCGTCCGTCTTTCCGTACATTCGTCTAACCTAAGTGTAAAAACTTGTATGTTTTGAACTGTAAGAGATAGTGGATTGCTTTTTTTTTCAGAATAATGTTAATGACGAATCCTCCGTCCCGTCCCTAACAATTTTTTTTTATTTTTTACATGACAATCTCACACCAATTGACCTAGTCCCAAACTAAGCTCTAGGGCTTGTACTATGGGTAATAGACAACGATAAATTTACTTATGTAGAGAAATATATACTTAAATACATAGAAAACATCCAAGATTCAGGAACAAATACTCGTGCTCATCACACAAATATCTGCCCTTACCGGGATTTGAACCCAGAACCGCTAGCTTCGAAGGCAGGGTCACTCCCAACTAGGCTAGGGTGTCGTCTAAATAAAGAGAGTCCCATACAAGTCTTTTTTTATCAACATCTTTTTTATTTTTGTTGTATGATTGATTATAGTACAATTCCTAAAACAAAAAATACTTGTACAAAAAGCGATCAGTTGTGAGTAGGGTTTGAACTAATTCGATTCGAAATCGAATTCAAATTGAAATGTAACAATACGTACTGGGCATATAATCAGGTGCGTTAAAAAAATATCGTGTTTGACTCGTTTAAGAATCGTTTATGTCACCGTCGTCATTATTGTAAATGACATAAGAGTTATCAAAACGTTGACAATACGGAAACACGTCAAATACGATATCGTTATAACGCAATTGAATAGAGGCCCTGTTCGCCGGTATGGAACCACGCGAGACCGACTCGCACATGACCGGGATTTTTTATTGTTTTTTTCTATTAGAGTAATATTTGTATAAACATTCTTTACAGCTGTTTAAAATGTATTTGTTTATTTAATTTACGTCAGAGTAAAGGAACGAATAGACGTGATTTTTTCCGTGTTTGACCAATGCGACTTTTTATCCCAGATTAATCAATCTCTCACGTTTTCACATTACTATCATTTTTATCTCGTCTTGATAACTATAACTTGGACGTGTTCAATCATCTCGATAAGCAGCATAATTGGTTTTTACACACAGTTTACACTTGGTTTCTTTTTTAGGGTTCCGTAGTCAATTGTCAAGAAACCCTTATAGTTTCACTATATCCGTGTGTTCGTCTGTCCGTAGTTATACATTAAAATTACGCCGATAAAAGTTCTTTTTTTTCCTAGCCTATTTGAGTGTCCCACTACTGGGCAAAGGCCTTTCCCCTTGACATCCACGAGTTCCTAAAATAGCATCTTGAAAAAAACATTTTACTACATAGTTTTTGTGCTTGTAGAACCATACACTGAGCACGGTCCGACATGCTCTAGTCCGGTTTTTTTCTTTCCAACAAATTGGCTCCAGTATTATTTTGTGGGGAACAACTTTCAACAATTACGTATTTTACCAGTAAACTAAAAAGAGCCTGTTTAAAAACTGTCTGTCTTTTTTCCGTCATCTTAGCGAACGTAAAAGATTTTCCAAAACTATTACAATTTATGAAATTGTCATAACGTCGGTGATACTGCAAAACCGCGTAACTAACAAATTTAATAAGGAGAAAAATGCACTTTACGTAGTAAGTCAGTAGGGTGCATTTTGCTCCGTATTAAATTAGGTAGTTACGCGGTGTTTATACATTTCCAATAATAATAACGCTCTCCGAAAGCAACTTGTCTAGAGCCACAAGGCCTTAGTGTTTTAGGATATAAATTAACCATTAGGTATATTTAATTTCTGATTATAAATATTCTCTACTTTTTCCAGGTCGATATTACATAGAACATTTATTGTTAAAATTTCGTTTCGTTAAAATAGTTTATTGTTATAAAAAAGGTAAGGCACATATCATGTCGCACATTGAGAATCAAACCGTCACTAAACAAAAAATACTTTATTTGAAATCCAACTTCATTTTGATGGCAATATTGTCATTATTCGGTTTGATTCTCAATGTGCGATGCATCAATAATACTAATAGGCCGAGGTCCAACACGCACCTGAATACATTTTTTAAGTCAGTGGGCCGAGCACGCTGCCACGGGACTTAGTGTCAAATACGTCAAACGGGAACTAGTGTCAAATATTACAATGAAATTATTAAAATGACGGCAACGCGGGGTTTAAGTTGCTTGGTAATAAAAAGACTCAAATCACACAAAACACACTTATATTTTAAACCTTAACACTTTCTTCTTACGTTGTATTATGGAATAGACGATTTAAAGTCCTGGGCCTCTATTCAGGTGCGTTAAAACGATATCGTGTTTGACACGTTTAAGAATCGTTTATGTCACAGTCGCCATTATTGTAAATGACATTATCAAAACGTTGACAATACGGAAACAGGTCACAGACGATATCGTTTTTAACGTGTAGAATCTCGGCCCAGAGCCTATGTCAAAATCTTATCCCGTGGCAGCGTGTTAGGCCCACAGAAACTGTCTCTCCACAGCTGTTTAATTACATCGCTGATATGATATCCTAATGCTTTAAACAGAATTTAAATCTTACCCCGTGTGGTTGCCGGGTTAGAATAGTGCCACTCCATGTCTTCCCGTGATTGTCGTAAGAGGCGACTAAGGATATAAGGGCTTCTAGTACTGTTAGGCGATGGGCTTGCAACCCGTCACTAATACACTAGTAAACTTCTTAGCCTGATTGTGCAAACTATGGTTACAGAATTATCAACAAGTCTTTTTAGAGTTTTTGGTATTTCTGTACTGCCCTGCTAAGCAAAAAAGCAGTATCTCTTATTCAATGGCCAAAGCAGATTCAATCCTATACGCTTAGTAATAAGGTTACATTTGCTACAGAAGTTTTGTCTGAGATACTGCCTTTTATGTTAGCAGGGCAGTGTAGCTCTGCCTACCCTACTCTGGGAATGAAGGCGTGACGTTATGTATGTATTATAAATCTTAACTCACGCAACTCCTGCCCAACGGCGAGCGCCACCACGAATACAATCACTCTCCACATCACTGCACTACTTGCAGGGTACACGATCTGCAGGCTGTCTCGTCGCGATCTAGATGCACACTGCGCCGCGCGCGCAGCCGACGTCGTATATATTGAGAGAGTTGCGACAGAGACGCGTAGGGATTTCAGGTTTATAGGTTTTACAGCCCTTGGAGATAAAGTGTTGGTGTAGTTTTAAATCTGTGGCTGTAGTATAAAGCGTTGTAAGTATTTATAAAGTAAAGTATGTATTTATATAAGTATCATTGCGCAGAATTTTCATTTCATCCAATGGCATTTCTCGCCGCATGGGTTTTATTTTTGTAGCCGCAAGTCTAACCTAATTTTTGAAGATCTCCTGAAAACATCATGGCTTCAGCAGAAAATAACTTTCGATGAAATGATACGGTCGTAAAAATTATGGGTTACCGTATGAATGTTATCACTTGATTGTAGTCAGCATCGCATATATCGTATCAGCCAAAGTGGCCATACAAAATGTATATGGTTTGCCCGTGTGGTTGCCGAGTTAGAATAGTGTCCCTCCATGTCTTCCCGTGGATGTCGTAAGAGGCGACTAAGGGATTTAGGGCAACCTGTCACTTATTTATACTCTGGTGAACATCTTAGCCTGTTTGTGCAAAATGTGGTTACAAGATTACCAACAAGTCCTTTAAGAGTTGTTGGTATTTCTGTAGCTCTGCCTACCCCACTGGGAATGAGGGCGTGATGTTGTGTGTGTGTATGTGTGCATCCCCATAATGTCACGGTAGAGTAAACAAACGCTGAAAAATCACGTTTCTTGTATTCTTCCCTTTATTTTACGGATTACGGTTCAATAGATACATCCCACTAACAAACAGACGGGCGGACGGAAGTACAGACGGACAGCGGGGGCTTAGTACCCTAATAAACCCGGCCAAGTGCGATTCGGACTCGCGCACGCAGGGTTCCGTTTATCTATACAACATGAGACACTTAAATATTTATTTTATTCTGTTTTAGTATTTGTTACTATAGCGGCTGAATATGCTGCTAAAATGACAACTGTCTAGCTATCACGGTTCCTGAGATACAGCCTGGTGACAGACAGACAGACGGTCAGTGGAGTCTTAGTAATAGGAGCCCGTTTTTACCCTTTAGGTAAGGAACCGTAGAAAACGAAGATATAATCTTATCTGATGATTCGACATAGCAAAATATTGTTCAATGAGTTTTCCGCGAAGACGAACAAACTCACACACCTTTGTATAAGTAAGTACACGGACAGGGGTTACGCTATGTACGATTTCGGGCTTGAGACCAAATCTCTCGTAAATGTGCGTTCAAATTTCCCGCGCATAACTTAAATCCGTTCCTGAACTGAACGAACCGAGTGGCTGAATGACCTCACACTCTTGGTCTTCTGCCGCGAGAGGGCGGCCATATTTTCTCTCTTCTGAACTTGCGCTAATGCCGGCCGGCGCGCGTCCTATCTTCAAAAATCAAAAACTGTGAATTTACCAATGGAATGTATGTGAGAGTGATGTGAAAGTGTCCCGGGACAGAAGGAGCCGTCAAAACCTATGGAAAAAGTGAGTGAGATGTAATTACTTAAGCCCAAATCTGTTTTTCAATATTTCAATAAGTACCGTCGTAGTTCAACCACGCTATGTTATGAATTGTAATTAAATCATCGTTCTTATATCTGCCTGGTGATGCGTTATTACCCAATTTACAGCGTAACGTTATTAGCAGTTATTGAATCACTAATAATATTAATGCGAGCAAACAGTTTCAACTGACTTCTTGGTTGAGCCAGAGGTGTAATTCTAACAACAATTAGCTTAAACATTTTTGACAAATTAGACGGATTAAAAAGTACGTAATAACCTCCCACTTTAGCTGAGCTGCATCGAAAATGAAACCGCGACCAAATTAAAAATACAAGAACAAACATTTGAATGACGCTTTGAGAGGATTACTAGGGCTCACAGGTTAAAAAATCATCGATGAATTTAAAAGTAAGCTGTGTTCCCTGGGTCAACTTGAAATGGACTAGGATGTTTTTTTTAATTATGTATTTTTTAAGGCCGCCTTCTACTGGGTATTATTGTATTTGACAATGTTATCATGTTGTTTCTGACTCGGCCGCCATTACGGTCAAGTAAATAAGAGCTATCATAATGATGACAAATAGATAACATGTCAAAAGCAATGCGGTTTTGCCAAATAGAATAGAGGCCCAGAAGGCTTAATTATCCTAGTCTAGATGGCGACAACACTTTATGCACTAGTACAGTCGAAGACACTGTTAACTGTACATTTACAAACGAACATAAACCTTATCGCAACGTAGGTATTAAAGTCTAGGGGTGGTCAGTTATTAACAGTGTCTTCGTGTGTACCTATACCCAGCATAAAGAAGGACTTTACGACCATGAGAAGTCAAAAAGTTTAATTTAATACAGTTGCTCAAAAAGTGGTACTTTTCGTAGCTGTATATCGTGCGGAAAGTTGGATATTTCGCACTCGTGTGTTTTACTTTTCCATTTTTTTAATTTTATTTTGACTTAACTTCCAAGCCGTGCATTCAACCAAAGAGTTTACATGTTCAATCACTTTTTGATTACGTCATTTAGCATTGAAACTATAAAGGTTAAATACTTTTCAATATTAAAATTTCATAAATACAAACATAGATAATACACCTTTATGCGCTACTGCTGGTTAATAGAGTATTTATGCTTTTCGATTTTTAAATATAGGTAATTAAATTACTATGTGACTTTTATTTCTTATATTTGGCTAAATGTAACGATGCCATGTTATAAAGTCTGTGTCAATTCAAAGTAAAATGTCTCTTGTAATAGTTTTATTTACTGTTTTCTTTCGGAAATGTATTAAAAAACATCGTTTGATACACGTGCGGAACTGTCATGTTAACTCGTCCCGAGTCTTGTCCCTCGCTTGCAGCTCGAGAGAGTGACACCTCGGGACTCGTGTAAAATGTCAAACTTTCTGCACTTGCATCAAAACAAAAAATCTTTAGTACACGTAAAGCAATTGTAGATACATATTATTATATTTTTTTAGATTCGAGGTATCGTATAGGAAATATTGAGAGGGGGAGGAACCTTCTCTTCCTTCCCTTCAATAGAAAATTAGTTAATACTTGTTTTGAGGTCGTTTTTGTGTTTGTAGCAACGGTTTAGGCACTCTACATACAATTGAGCATCCGACATGCTCGTGCCCGGTGTTTATTTTGGGCCGTATACGAAATTTTGTCGGGTTTGCTTCTTTTCGTGATTTCACGGTTTAAATACTGTTTTTATATAAGTGTTAATGCACATAATGAAATACCATTTCAGTTATGATCGAATAAATGAATTACGAATGAATGAGCAACCTTTTTATTTTTGTCGAGTATTGTAATGCGAGATTTAGGTTCTTTGAAAACATTTATAATGCAATTTATTTTCAATTTTAATGATGTATTTTTAAGGTAATGGATTGACTTTGAACTGAAATTTATTACTGTTGTTTTAATTTTATAAACCAGACTTTTAAACAGCCGAAATCAAAAATAACATTTTACCCATTTTTTATAAAAAAATACCAAAATTAATATTTTTTTTACACGAAAGAAATATATCAAGCTGGTAAAAAATTCTTCATACATTTTTGAGACTTTCACAGCAATAAATTGTAAATTTTCATACCAACAGTGATCGCATTGTTGTGTTCCGGTGTGGGGATTAGACAACCGATGAAATTACTGGCATAGAGGCAGTCCTCAGGGCTGGCAACGCATTTGAGGTCTTAGGATTATATTCTTAAGAATTTAAATGTCTACGGGTCTGAGATTCCACTTACCAGGTGGCCTGAGTGCTCGTGTGCCTTCTCCTTAACATAAAAAAAAACCTTTTAGACGTCAAAGCGATTTGTGAATATGCGATATTCTAAACCACTTACAGCAAAATTCACATAACAGTCGTCGGTATCAGGTCGATTAATCAAAATAAAATAATAAAAACATAAAAGTAGCTCATACATTTGTTGAAAATCGAAATTATCTTTCATGTTGCGCATTATTTTAATAGAAGTATTTCAACTGTAAAAATCACGTCTGTATAATCACGTAAATCAGCGAAATCTAACGGCCTCTTAACGATCCTTATTATGTTAAGCTAGTGATACTTAAAATCAGAAATGAATAGATGTATGGCCTTAGAACGGTTTCAGATTGGCGTTTTTTCTGTGAGTCTAGACTGAATCTCTTTCTACTTTTTGTTCCATTATAATCCGTTGATGGATTTTGTTTGACTTTGCGTAAAAATGACACAGACATAGGAGCTCCGCGGTAACGGAGCTCCGACGACTCAGTCAACTTTGATTCAGAAAATTATCAAATTCATCAATGGGTTATACTTTAACAAAAAGTAGAAACAGATTCATTTATTTATTTATTTTTAGACACACCAACAATTTCACAAGGCATTCATGGATTTTTCCAGTGGATTAGAGTGGAGGGGCTCGTTTTTGTACGCTCGTAAACGCGTAAATTTGCCACACGCGCGTCTCGTATGAGCGTGACCACGCTGGTAAGGCCGTTGTCTGTTGACGCGCGAGCCACGAAAATTGACACACACTACTTCAAGTGAACACGCTGGAATGAGCGCGCGTACACGCGCGTTCGCTTAATTGACGCGCGAAATGTTGCGCGCGTGTAAGTGCGGATGTCAATGCGAGGATACTTTGGTTTTTATATGGTTTGGTTTCTATTGTAACCCTATTGTTTTGAATTATGTCGGTTGGTTGTGGCATTATATTAATTAACCATTAATAGATCTTAAGCCCGTATGGTTGCCGGGCTAGAATAGTGCCACTCCATGTCTTCCCTTGGATGTCGTAAGAGGCAACTAAGGGATTTAAGCTTGAAGTAATTAGGCGATGGGCTTGAAACCCACTATACACTGGTAAACTTCTTAGCTTATTTGTGCAAAATGTTGCTACAGTCTTTTTAGAGTTACTGGTATTTCTGTAGCTCTGCTTACCCCACTCTAGGAATGAAGGCGTGATGTTATGTATGTATATATATAATAGATCCTAAAACAAACATATTCGAATAATCAATAAGACTTCGTAACCAAATTTCTGCCGGAAATAGCAGTATTAAATACATACATACATACATAAATCACGCCTGTTTCCCAGAGGGGTAGGCAGAGACCACTTCTTTCCACCTGCTACGATCCTGACAAAGCTCTTTCGCTTCTTCCACATTCATACATCGAGTCATGCATGCATGTCGGTTTTGGGTACTTAAGATTCGGCCCTTTTCCAGTATTTCCCCATTAAAATGACTAAGAAATGTCATTAATAGCATTATAATTACTAAGAAGGCGCCCGGCTTAAACCAAATCGCGGACATATTAGGTACGCAAAAAAAACATTAAACCAGGTTAATAATAGTACTTTAATTAGATCACAATAACATCACTTTCTTCCATCTTGTCATATTTATAACTTGGCATTTTATTCAACTCCCTGTAGCCTTTCTGATACTTCAGCGCTAAAGAATCGGTCGGCAACGAACGACGAAACAATGAATTACCATTCCTATCTAATTTTATCACTCCGAAGTAAACCTCTTTACTATCAATTTTCACATTATCTTTCTTTCTCTGCTTAATTATCAACGACTCATGCACAGGTAGGATAAGCATCGTGTCTTGAGTATCGGACCCAAGCTTAACTTTAGCTTGAATGGTTCCGTTTGCTTGTGCTTCTTCACTTGATAGATCTAATGGTAAGTGGCAGTCGACGCAGCGTATGTTGTCATTATAATCTCGATTAACTGCCACAGGAAACAATCTATCGTTCAAATAGAACCTGTAACTGCATTTATGTTTTTTCTGAGCAACCACATCGATTTTAGGGTCAGTACGCGATTTAACAGAATGACACTCGAAGTAGTTTTCATCTCTAAATTCTTTTAACTTCTTCACATTCTTTATTTCTTCGTCAGATGATTCTACTACGAAAATATTTTTATTCGATGATTTCTCAGAGAGAGTTTGCATCTCGTTGACTTCTGTGATAGTATCTAAAGTTTTGATACGTCTTAAACCATTATCGATATCATGCATAGAGTCATACAGGTAATGAAACTTTTCGTTTCTGTAATACTCTTTCACAGGTTCTTCCTCTTTGTTTACGTTTTTATCACAATTTTTTGCTTCTTCCTCAGTTCTTATTCTTATTTTCTTAGTTTTGCTGGTTAATTGACTTATTACGGTATTGTCTTTGAACTCATCGTTTTTGTAAAATTCTATCATCTTTTGCTTCTCAATAATGTCGGTTTTGCGATTTTTACTGCTGTTGGTGTTTGCGTATTCAGAGACAGCAGTATTTATGTTATCAATATCTCCACACTTCCTGCAAAAGTCGAAGTTTTTGGCTTTACCTGATTTACCTGCTACAGTGGACTCCGACTTGGTTGTCTTCTTCAAATTGATGGTTCTAGAGTCAATAATACCAGCAGATCGACTTTTCGGTTCGTGAGAACAGTTTTGGTGCCATTTAGAGACGACGACTTTTTTAGGCAACTTTATTTTGCTTTTTTTGCTCGGAGGGGACCTTAAACAACTTCGTATATTGTCACAAGAGCATTTAAGCACGGTACTGCTTGGTTTCGAAGACATTTTATAAGAAGCTAGAGTCTACCTTTCTTTGTTTTGTGGGTTTAAGAAGCTAGAGCAAAATACTGTTTAAGTTCGAGAAAATAAACTTGAAACAAACACAAACCGTTGCCATGGTTACACCCTGTCAATGGTTTATTGCCAGTATTTATAAGTACAAAATTGTTAATATTAAATCTAAGTAATAAACATTTAAATAAGTACTTTATTAAATTTGACTGCTCGATGATTAAAATAAACCGTAAATAACATGATCTCTACCATTTGCTTAATTCATTACTTTACCTTTGTTCTTTAATACTACGCCATCTAGCGTCGAGTAGTTAAACTAGCGCTGAAACTCACATGGCGCCTCTAGTAACTAGTTTCTTCTCCTCGCCGATAGAGTGAGACACTGCAGTCGCTATTGTTTCCACCTGTTACACATGAGTAAACGCATTTATTAACGTTACCTTGTGCGTTAATTACGTATTAGTTGACTGTGCTAACGAAAATTCGAAAAGGAACGTTCTACGTGAGTAACTTAATAATTATTCGGAACAAATGTACAAAATGCGGCCTTTGTATTTTCGAAATGTTACGTTAAGTACCTACTTAGATCCATTTTAAATCAGAGATTGGCAAAATTACCTACGATATTATTTAAAAAAATGTCGCCAAAATTAGACAATTTTGTTGATACAATTGCCTCAGTGTTGTCTTTTTTCCGAACTTTTATTGCGAATTTTATCCAGACAGGTATTTCGTTAAAATATGGTTAAATATATTCCACACGGCAAAGGTATGGTTTTCGAATATTACATGACTATTTTTAATGCTCAGTCTTGAAGAAATACACGACAGTCATAAAATACAAGGTATTAATACTTATTATATATTCTAAGTACCTATTATTTGCTCAATTGTCTTTATGTAAATACAACCAACAACTTTAAGTATAACTCTATTCTCCATGATACAATCATATTGTTTTTGACATGTTATAGTATGGTCAAAGTTATGATAGCTCTTGTTTACTTAACAGGACATTCTACTATATATCTTTGATGTATTACCGTATTCTCAACATTTCGATGGTGGCTGAGTTTTTTTTTTATGTTAAGGAGAAGGCACACGAGCACTCAGGCCACCTGATGGTAAGTGGAATCTGAGACCCATAGACATTTGAATTCTCAAGATTATAATCCCAAGACCTCAAATGCTTTGCCAACCCTGAGGACTAAGATGGAATGCCTCTATGCTAGTAATTCGGGAACTGTACTACATAGTTGACGAGATTTACCAGACTTAAATCTATCCCTGTGCCAAATTTCATCCGGATCCGTTCAGCCCAGAACATGAAGCATGTGGCATGATTGAGTAACAAACATCCAAACTTTCGCATTTATAATAATTATACTTAGGAAGAAGTAAGACTTAGTATTATTTGGGTAAGGACCAAATAGTTGGACCATAGTTATGCGTAGTTAACCATACGTGCCCTTCACGCGGCTTCATAAAATAAAAAACTCTTTTATGGGTAATTGTATTAGGTTCTATAATGTCAAGTAATGTTACTGAACTATCAGTAAATAAATTTAAGAGTTACGTTAAGCGTAAACTAATTTCTAAAGCATATTATAGTATTAAAGACTATATTAATGATAACAATGCTTGGGACTGAATTGCTTGTAATAAAATGTTTAGTCCTTACGACAAAAGGTTGCGAACGTCGAAAAAAAAAGACATCCGACAGAGTTTCTTACAGGTTCTTCTTTCTCTGATCGGTCGCGATTTGAACCTGCAGTCAATTTAGGCTAAGTCGCTACTATGACGTTTCAAAAGAGTTTATTATTTGTAAACCTACTTAAATAAAGATTATTCTGATTCTGATTCAAAAAACAAAAGTGAAAAAAGTTCCGTTGTGACACGAAAATTATCCCTACAAATTTATGGCTAATTTTCGTGTCACCACGAAAAAGTTTGAAAGAAAAAATATTGAGTGAGTTAGCGTGGCCAACTTTTTGGTCCTTAAGTACCCATTTACATAAATCTTACTTGAGGCTGTTTCGGATACCTACACTTCGCCTCTTCAGGATTCTTGTGCTATAACCATTTTCACACACTGAGCTGTTCGTAAGAACATCGGGTGATGTACTTAAGTTAGAAAAACTCATTGGTACATGGTGACCGCGTGGGTTTGATTCTATGTTAAGAAGTCACACGAGCACTCGGCCACCTGATGGTAAGTGGAATCTAGACATTTGAATTCTCTAGACTATAATCTAAGACCTCAAATGCGTTGCCAACCCTGAGGACCAAGATGTAATACCTCTAGTAATTTCACCGAACTCGGTACATGGTTCGACATGCTCATGCCCGGTTTTTTATTTGCCGCATGATAGGTTGGTAGTTTGTATGAAATCTCAGTAGTTTTCCATAAACAGCCACTAGTGAGATCGATTTTAAATTAACTATGCATACGTGTGCGTATTGGTAATGAGAAGGCTGCTCACGTTGATTTTGAATAGATAAATAGAGTTCGATTTTAAATAATCAGTCTGATTAATAACTTAAAAAGCAATTTTTTACCCCCGACGCAAAAAGAGGGGTGTTATAAGTTTGATGTACAAGTGTGTGTGTGTGTGTGTGGTCCGCTGACGGGTAGCTAGTCAAAAATAAATAATAATAATAATATCACAGGACAATATCACATAAATTGACCTAGTCCCAAACTAAGCTCTAGGCTTGTACTTACTATGGGTACTAGACAACGAAACGACAACGAAATGTGTCAGTGCCTTTAATATTAAAATGTCAATTTTATTGATCTTTAACACTTAATAATGGCTAAGAGAACAAAACGATGAGGTGTCTGGCCAAGAACTATAGCTATAAAAAAATAAGTTAGAAGTGTAAAAAAGCCCCGTCTAAATAAATAGTCTGATAAAAAACCCCTAAAAAGTAAAAAACAATAAGTAGTGGCCCTGAGGGCTGATTGTTTGATAAGTAGATAGTTAACTAAACACTGACACTAAACGTCGGGGACCGCTAAGTAAATGAAATAACATAAAATACCCCAGCTACTTAGTCAGTCAGTTTAGTATATATATATATATATATATATATATATATATATATATATATATAATGAATCCCTATTTCCCTTGGTCACGGCATCACGCGTGAACCGCTAGACCGATTAACTGGAAAAAGGTGTTTTTCATCTATCCATAACGCCTTCATTCCTAGAGTGGGGTAGTAACTCTAAAAAGACTTGTTGGTAATTCTGTAACCACATTTTGCACATTCAGGTTTAGATGTTTATCCGTGTATTAGTGACAAGTTGCAAGTCCATCGCCTAATAGTACTACAAGCCCTTATTCCCTTAGTCGCGTCTTACGACATCCACGGGAATGTACGGAGTGGCAAGGTGCTATTCTAACCCGGCAACCACACAGGGTAAAAATAAAAATATTTGAGGTACTTTTATTACTCATCTTATGACATTTAACGAAATATAATGCTCCTTTCATCACAAAGCCGTTCCATGTGGCCCCCTCTTTCCTCACCTATTAGTATATCACCTTTGAACTTATTTTTACCTGTAACATTCATTTTGTTAGTTACGCATGCACAGTTGAATACGTTTTGAATATTTATTATTTTTGCAAGTAACGAGAGAATAAATGCCTTTTTAAAATCTATAAAAATCAGTGGCGTGTTATCGATTTGATTAAGCTGCAAGCGTTGGTCAGACATCACGGTGAGTCATATTTAGTTTATTTATTGTTTGTGTTAATGGCTGTGAACTTGAAATTACTTATTCGATTCCATTAGTGGCAGATTTTTAGCGAGAGCTGTCCTGAGTGTTAGTTATTTCCCATGTTCCTATTTACGTACCTAAAAAAGAAATTACAAAAGTAGTGTCAACCCTTATTAAATAACGTCAGTTCAGTATCTTAGGTATACAGTATACTAGGGTTGACACTACTTTCGTAATTTCTTTTTTACGGATCATTTTGTTACACTTTGTATAATTCTGCACAAGTAGGTATATTTCTTAACCGACTTTAAAAAGGAAAAGGTTATCATTCGACTGTATGTTTTTTTGGGGTTTGTTATGCGATTACTACGTCAATTGTGGATCGAATTAAAAAAATATTTTTTGTTTGATAAGGTGTACTTCCGAGGTGGGACCCCATTGCCATATTGTTATTTGATGAGGGGATCCGGGAGGAATTGAGATACCTCTTCAAATTTTATAATAATAAAATAAAATAATTAAATAAATATCACGGGACCACGTCACACAAATTGACCTAGTCCCAAACTAAGCTCTAAGCTTGTACTATGGGTACTAGACTCCTGAACCTCATGCACTACCCTAAAAGGGGAACGACGCGGGTTGTGACACATAACGGCTGTGGACGTGTCGGCCGTGGACGAGCTGCCACTTTCGGTAAGATTTATATGTACGAAATTACATACAAATTTTCCGTCATACGCTGGCACAATGTTTGACACATTGTTAAATGTGGCAGTTCGTCCAAGGCCGTAGAAAATATTGTATGAAAATAATTTGTGCCATATCACGCAATTTTGAGAATGGTGCCGTGTCCGTGAACGTGTTAAAACAGCGGAACCATTTTTTGGCAAATAGTACACGTGTGAGGTTTTGTAGGATTAGCCTATTTGAACTGATTATCGCACGTTTATAAATTTACATTAAAAAACCGGCCAAGTGCGAGTCGAACTCGCGCACGAAGGGTTCCGTACCATTATCTATACAACATAAGACACAATATTATAACTTTTTTAGTTTCACCTGTACCGGTGTGTCGGGCTGTAACCATACATACATACATCATCACGCCTTCATTCCCAGAGTGGGGTAGGCAGAGCTACAGAAATACCAACAACTCTAAAAAGACTTGTTGATAATTCTGTAACCACATTTTGCACAATCAGGCCAAGAAGTTTACTAGTGTATTAGTGACAGGTTGCAAGCCCATCGCCTAACAATACTACAAGCCCTTATTCCCTGAGTCGCCTCTTACGACACCCACGGGAAGACATGGAGTGGCACTATTCTAACCCGGCATCCACACGGGCTGTAACCAAATCTTGCAAAAACGGCAAAAAAAACACGTTTATAATAATAATAATAATAAATCACAGGACAATGTCACACAAATTGACCTAGTCCCAAACTAAGCTCTAGGCTTGTAATATGGGTACTAGACAACGATAAACAAACTTATATAGAGAAATACATACTTAAATAAATAGAAAACATCCAAGACTCAGGAACAAATATTCGCGCTCATCACACAAATATCTGCCCTTACCGGGATTTGAACCCAGGACCGCTGGCTTCGGAGGCAGGGTCACTACCAACTAGGCTAGCGTGTCGTTTGTTGTATGGGAGCCCTCCTTACACATTTATTTTATTTTAATTAAATCATTCATTTTTAAAGTGAATATACTACTTAATATTATGTAAGTATTTCAAGCGTCTACCTGTTGCAGATATCAATATCGAGCAAAAAACGACAAAAAACACGTTTGTTGTATGGGAGTCCCCGTTAAATACTCATTTTATTCTGATTTTAGTATTTATTCTTATAGCGGCTACAGAACAACATCATCTGTAAAAAAATAAACTGTCTAGCTATCACGGTTCATGACATCCTGGTGACGGACAGACATACAGATAGACGGACACTGGAGTCTTAGTAACAGGGTCCCGTTTACCCTTTGAGTACGGAACCCTAAAAACGGAATACTTCGCTACAGGTAAGGGCATACCTAAACAAAGCCGCAAAACCACAAAACATAAACGTGTTTCCTGCTTCGTCTGCGCACTTTTTTATAGGAGCAAACTAGACGTGTATGGACAACGTTAAAGATGTTTACATTTGTTATACTTTATTCCATTGAAATAAGTATTTTTACCTTTAACGACCTTTACCTTTTACGTACAGTCAGCAGCAAAAGTAGGAGGACAACAACTCAAAGTTCATTTTTGCAAATACACAGGCAGGGCTACAGAAATACCATCAACTCTAAAAACAATTTGTACACCCTGTAACCACATTTTGCACAATCAGGCTTAAGATGTTTACCAGTGTATTAGTCACGGGTTGCAAGCCCATCGCGTAATACTACTCCAAGCCCTTATTCCCTTAGTCGCCTCTTACGACATCCACGGGAAGACATGGAGTGGCACTATTCTAACCCGGCAACCACACGGCAATGAAATAACAAACACGAAATACAATAATACTTCAAAGTAAGTAGCATTACAAGGTAACAAAGAAATAAATATTTGTTATTAATACGACGAGCACAAAAAAATACAAATAAAGATCAATAACATTGAATTTATTATAATTATTACTATAGGAGACCAACACGACGAGTTCTAAAATATAACTAACTAAAATAACTAATTGGAAAGCAGCTCCTGCAAGCGTGAGCAGACCGGACCCTGTAGACAGCACCCGTTTACGAGTATGACGCGTGTATCAGCCATCTACTCCCTCAAGCATTGTGTTCCTGTCAAACGAGAAGTCAACACCGGTATAACGACTAGCAGCATATAGGCATTAGATCTAAGCCCTCCTGGGTTGCTGTTCAAGCCGGGTACTTTATTATTCTAGTTATGCCTTTTGACGTAGAGACCTCGTCGTGTTGTTCTCCTAGACTCATTATTTTTCGTTTAATGTTATTAGCCTTACATTTGTAAAGATTTTATTTGTTCTAGCTTTAATAATTATTATTTATTACTTTATAAAGTACTTGTAATGTAGTTTACTTTTAAGTATTACTGTACTTTTTGGTTGCAAAAATGACCTTCTGCTGGAGTTTCTTGGCGCTTCTCCGCAATGATGGTCTTATCTGAAGCGCTAGTAAATTCTCTCATATTACCGACGTGTAAAAGAGCCCTAAAATTGTCTATTTACTGAATAAACATTTTGATATTTTGATTTTGACTCACTAGCGGGCTGTAACGGTTACCGTTGCACGTAAAATAGGAAATATCCATAAAAAAAATTCTAACGTTCTCTCGAAAGTGCTATGAAAGAGAGGAATAACTGTATATGCGATATATTTTTTTTGTAATTTTTTCGTTAGATATGAAGTTTTATAAAGTAGTTCAGACCCCCTGCAAAAACACTATACAAAATCGACGCCAGGAATGACGTCACAGCTGTTGTTCCATGTTTAAAATATAAGGATCTTATAAAAAATACGTTTATTTATTATTTATTTATTTATTTAATCTTTATTGCACAAAAACAAGTACAAATGGCGGACCTAATGCCTAATGGCATTCTCTACCAGTCGACCAAATAACCAATCAGAAATTTATATAATTCAGTGGGTGCACAGAAAAAGAAGACAGATAAAACTAGAAACTTAACATAATTATCCTATCCATTGCTTATACCTACTTAAATAATACAAAACATAATATACGTCATATACTTGTACATATAATACTCATACTAATATATTACTTATATAATACATAAATATAAAGAATCAATATACCTATACAAACAAAAGCGGAGAATGAAAGTGAAGAGATAAGGCTAAAATATAATATAACGTAAATAAAATGCGGATGCCAAAAAAAACAACCTAAACATTAAAAGATGTCTTAAAATTTTAACAAATTTTGATTCTATATAAATTCTTAATAAACGGGTCAAAACTTATAGTGTACTGCGTTTTATATGCTTTTTTTACATTTTCTCCTAAATCGTATCAATGAAACTTAACTCTGATTTTCATGCATGGTCTGCCTGTATTCAATTAGAAGCGCGATACTGTTACTGCTACAGTTATAGCTACAGCTCGCTAATGAGTACCCGGTTTTAATTTAAAACTAAAAAAATATCTCGGGACAATGTCACACAAATTGATCTAGTCCCAAACTAAGCTCTAGGCTTGTACAGTCACCGTCATAAATAAGTGATAATATACGTACCTTGTCGCTTTTAATCGTTTGACAATTTCAATTTGGTACGACCGTACCAAATTTCATCGAAATCGGTTCAGCGGAACAAACAGACAGGCACAATAGTGTAGATATGGATTATGTTACGGTATAACTGTATCTATCCAATAAAGTCATGAAAGAGCATTGTCTATCTTTTTTAAGCATATATGTATTTAAAATATTTGGTGTGATAAGCGCGACTGTTTGTTCCTGAGCCTTGGCAGTTTCCTATGTCGAATACGATATATGAGTTTTTATTTATTTATGTATAGGTATGTATACCGTTGTCTTGTACAGTTGATGTCATAAATATGTTTACACTTTAGTACCTTGTATATTTAACGTCTATTAAACTGTTGTATATGAAATTTTCACAGCGATAAAAGTGGCACGGTAGGTGGCACTAAAGTATAAACATTTTTTATGACATGGAGTGGCACTATTTAACCCGGAAACCACACGGGAAACGTAACATGATAGACGTGGATGTCGTAAGAGGCGACTAAGAGAATAAAGGCTTGTTCTTAGTACTGTTAGGCGATGGGCTTGCAACCTGTCACTAATACACGATTGTGCAAAATTTGGTTACAGAATTATCAACAAGTTTGTATAGAGTTTTTTGTATTTCTGTAGCTCTGCCTACCCCACTCTGGGAATGAGGCGTGTTATGACTTTAACGGGGCAGTAAAGCTTAACTATGGGAAAAGATAAATTTATTTAAGGTGGTCCCCTTAGTGGTAGGATTTGTAGATGGTGGATCAGTGTGGGTTGCTACCACCATCTTACCGCTGACCTGTTAGCAAGCATCAGTTTTTGCGTTGTTGTGCTCCGGTGTAGGGGTCAACGCTGCCGGTGACCTGACCAGGGAAGAGGCACTGCATATTTTAGTCTTCAAGTTTAGAAGCATTTTCTATCATGAGAAGAGTTTATTTTGATGAGAAAAACATGTAACTAATCAAAGTAAAACAAAAACCTGTCTCATAAGATATAGTTATACATACATAACGTCACGCCTTCATTCCCAGCATGGGGTAGGCAGAGCTACAGAGTACTAACAACTCTAAACCTGTTGATAATTCTGTCACCACATTTTGCACAGTCAGGCTAATATGTTTACCAGTGTATTAGTGTCAGGTTGCAAGCCCATCGCCTAGCAATACTACAAGCCTTTATTCCCTTAGTCGCCTCTGACGACATCCACGGGAAGACATGGAGTGGCACTATTCTAACCCGGAAACCACACGGCAAAATATAGGTACATATAGTTATTTACAAATTATAATTGTTATGGATTCTTCACCAGGTATATTTCGGAGACGAGAGAGAATAATATATATTTGAAATATGCTAAGAAATTCAAACGCAAAGTCACATAATGCTAATAAATTAATGACACTTCAATAAGGTAAGATGTGGAACCCTTAAAATATACGAATGGAGAACTCAATGCCTTGTTACCCAAAAAAAACGCTACAAATAAGTATAAATAAGATAAGAAAGGTCACTAGACCGTGGACAATATTCAACGAGATGCACTCCAACGGCATCAGGAATTTGATACAGTTCACTTTATGAGCAAATATGACCCTTATGACCAGAATGTTAAAACTTGTTTTTTTGTGCCACGGAGGTAGAAAACGAGCCTACAATCCGCCTGATGGTTAGTGGAATCTGGGATCCACAGATATTTAAATTCTCAAGACTGTATTCCTAAGATCTCCAATGTGTTTCAAACCCTGAGGACTAAGATGGAAAGCCTCTATGCTAGTAATTTCACCGGTTGTCTTAACTCCACACCGGAACACAACAATGCGAATGCAGCTTGGCGGTTGGTTAATGGAGTTTCTTCTTCACAATGATGGTCTTGTCCGAAGCGCTAGTAGATTCACTTCATATTACCGACGTGTAAAAGAGCTCTAAGGTGGCCTATTTACTGAATAAACATTTTTATTTTGATAACATAGTGGTAGCGATCCGGGCGGACCCTACACAGGGTCCTACCAACACTATATTTTGTAAAACATTATTAATTTTCGAAACATGACTTTTCTTCTTGCAAATTAGCTCCTCTCCCCGAAAACGGATTCATACCATTCCCATTCACACTGTATTTATAAATGACACGGCGTGTTTGTACAAAATGCGTTAGATATTTAATGAATAAAAGAATTTCAGGGGACAAAGTAATGAATTACGTCATAAAATGTCATACTTGAAAAGTGAAGTCCACGGCATGGAATCTCCCGATATATCAACATTATGTACCTCAGACATGAAATCAGGGCTGGAATTCTACAAGGTAATAACGATATCGTTTTTGACCTGTTTCCGTATTGTCAACGTTTTGATAACTCTTATGTCATTTACAATAATGGCGACTGTGACATAAACGATTCTTAAACGTGTCAAACACGATATCGTTTTAACGCACCTGAATAGAGGCCCAGATGAAATCACTGAACATCAGGAATTCTATCTAAATCTTTTTTTTTTTTTTTCATTACTGCTAGGTACTATTACATAGATACGTAACAGTATTTAAAATAACAGAGAGATTGAACCAAAATGTCCAGTTTTTGTAGAGCGCTATCATTTTTGTTTTTTTAGTACTATGATTACAAAAGTATGGCGAGGAATAACCTATATCTTAATTGATTGTAATAGTTCTATTGTCGGGTTAGAATAGTGCCACTCCATGTCTTCCCGTGGATGTTGTAAGAGGCGACTAAGGGAATAAGGGCTTGTAGTACCTACTATAAGGCGACGGGCCTGCAACCTGTCACTAATACACGGGTAAACATCTTAGCCTACTTGTGCAAAATGTGGTTATAGAATTATAAACAAGTCTTTTTAGAGTTGTTGGTATTTCTGTTGCTCTGCCTACCCTGCTCTTATTATTATTATTATTATTATTCACAAATAACTAATGAACACTAACAGGGGCCCATTTCTCTAAACTCATTTGTCTAATTTTAGTCCATGCGGCATATTTCACTAGTAGACTTGTAGAAAATTGCGTTGAGTGAATTAATACTTGGGCCATGTTTTACTGCAATTTGTGGCCTTGAAACTATACACACCTGACTCTAATATCGATGGCCCCTAAGTAAATCATCGAAAGTCAATTATGGTACTTTTCAGTACGGCGTTTTAAAGCTTAGTTTCGATTTTATTCTTAAATTAAAAGAAATACATAAATACTGTTATAATTAAAAATAATAATAAATTAAGCATTATACGTACGTTATACTAATTTAGAGGAATTTATGCTAGTTTTCTGAATATTAGAGTTTCGATAGTATACGTCGCGGTAATAACGAAGTTTCATATCGAAACTGACAGTTTCAATTATTTACGTCGCATATGTGTTTTTATTTTTTAACGAAACTGGTAGTTTCCATGGTTTACTCCGGACGTATTATTTAAATTACTAACAAAACTGGCAGTTCTCTTAGTTTTCTCCGGAAGTATTAATTAATTTAGTAACGAAACTGGTAATGTTGTTAGTACACGTTGACAAAAAAAACGATTAATTACACTTTTAACACGGGTGGGTCCCTTGGGTAGAGTAATGAAAAATAAATTGAAATATTATGAAAGTTTTTTATTAATTGTTTTGTATAACCTAATTATCACAATCGGTTTGAATCAGTCTTGGAAATTAGGAGTACCTTAATAAGACAAGTAACAATAAGTAAATCTGGCGTAGTGAACTACTTTCCTTTTAAGCGACACCAGCCAAGCCAGTACGATTATTAACTAATACACATAAATCAAAATAAACAAAAAACCTCTTAGTCATCAGACAGACTCACGACAAAAAAAAATACACTGCCGAGCAAGCATAATATTTCTTACAAAGTGGTAAGTGTGAAATCTTACCTGAAAAGTCGGTAACTTATTTTTGCTCGATACTATAATATTAACAAAAAAATAACTTCTTAAAGACAACAAAAATTGCACCATACAATATTTTCTTTTAATATTAGTCAGACTTTGACATTAAACATGTAATAATATAAAGAAAAAACACCTTAAAGGCTTAAAAATAATTGCACAAGATTGTATAATCTTTTCTTATAAGTACTTAATATCAGTTAGACTTTCACATTAAAAATTATATAAAAATATATTAACATGTATAATTTTATAAAACGTTTAATCTGAATCTGAATCATTTTGGGCATCGCTACCATGTTTAATATTTTCGTAAAACCTGTGATATTCCTTTGGAATCACCCCGGTCTTACACAAGGAAATTAGATCTTTGAACTTGGCGTCTGATATTGGTTGAGCATCTGAATATGCCAGTTTTAACTCTTTATTCATTATTTGACCACGCCTTCTAGTTCCAATAACAGTATTTAAGCAACTTTGCTCACCTTTTAAGTCGTACTTAAAGAAAAGGTAGTTAGGTACTTCTTTATCTACCCTAATCTCTTTGATTTTGTTCCACGAGATATTAGCGTTATTTGAGTCTTTTTTCCAATTTCGGTCATCGAGTAGCGGCTTGTAATCGAAGATATCTTGCTGAGTCACTTCAATTACATTGTACGGCTTTCCAGAAGTTTTAGCCCATCTGACTAACGCAAACCACTGGTCAGGAGTATAAATCGACTTCCCTTTCGACTCTTTCTCGATGAGAGCATGAACGCTATCACCCTCATTTTGGGTATGACCGCTTTCCAAAAACCGGTGAGTAATATTGACACCGTATTGCTTCGACAAAGCCATGTACATAGAATATACGACTCTATTTCTATTTTGGCCTGAGCAATTATCAGACCAAAATAAAAATTGTCTTGCACCTTTGTCGAATAACGTCTTCACAAATAGCGTCAAGCAACTTCTTCGTTAGCTCCTCGATTTCCTGTGCACTCTGTCCACATGTAGCAAAAGCCTTCCTTTTGAGCTAAATCAAACACCGTGAAATTGAAAACTGACAATTTTCGCTTGTAATAAAGCAAGCCAATGTCTGCATGTGGAGAATTTAATATTTTTTGGAAGTCGAATGTAGCATACACAACCTCCTGACTAAGCTAATTGTTTATCAATTAGCTTGAATTCTCTGGCAATTTTCTTGTGTTCTAAATGCTGATGATGATTATTTGCCTCTTGCTCCGTTGGGTTCTTATTATTTGAAAATGAATGACATTTGTCACATATGTCTTTCTTTGGAATAAAGAATGAAATGTTCATATTGTCGTTTACTATGTCAGTATACTGACGCACCGTGAGAGCTGGACTATCATAATTAGGAAGTTGGTCCCATTCCTTATACAGAGAAAACATCTTGGTCATGGATAAATTATTATCGAGGTAGAGTTTTGCGGAGGTCTTGCGTGCATAATGTGACTCGACTGGCTGAAAGGAAGCGACGTGATCACAAACACTCCTTACCATTTCGGCAGTTTGTACCACTGGATGATTTGGATGTTTTCCTCTGTCGTCGGATAAAGTAACTCCAGTTTGATTTAATTTACCATGAGCAGTTCGAACGATTTGGTCTGTAATACATAAAGTATTTAAGAAAGTTTTCAGGCAAACTCTTTCACGTTCAAAGGATGGATCTTGTTGATTACTCCTAGAGCTAGAAGGACGAGGTAAGAAATATTTTGTAGTATAATTTCGCCGAGAAGAACCCTCAGTAGTGACGCTTTTCTTGTTATTTCTTACAGTAAATTTATTAATATACTCCCACTGTTTAGTATGATCTGACAGTTTCCAGTAATGTATGAGTATCTGTTGGCGGGTAGCAGTGTCGAATTTCTCATAACATTTGAGTTTACATGTTTGAGGGTAGACCGGGCGTATTTTTTTTTCCTTTTTAACTTTACCGCTTCTTGTAACATATTCTTGGCCAGAATTCAGTATTTTTTTTCTTTTATTATCTATCCACTTGTCTTCACATCGTTTTCTTTTTCTACCAGGGTTTGATTTGAAAGTAGATTTTCTTGATTTATTTAAGTTATTGCTGGAACTCGGGGAGTCACATTCTGAAATAGTTATGAGAGATTCGACACTGGCTATTGGCATTGGACTATTGATTGGAGTAAGCTGCGTATCGTGGGTGCTTAGGTTATTGTTTGGTTGTGCACAATCACCAATTTGTTTTTCTGGGTCAGTCTGCAGCTGTCCAGATGGAGAAGATGAGCTAACGCCCGGGTCGGAATTTCGGATTTGATCTGCTACTGGAGATTCAAAATCTGTAGGAGAAGGTACGGGCGTATTTACTAAACTGTCTTCAATACACGACTCTTCGTTACTGGGTGATCTGGGATGTGTGTTATCCAACAAATTTGTTGACGGCCAAACAGTATCTGATGACAGTTCTTCATCTATTATTCCCTCAAGAGCAGCCCATTCCGAATCTCCAAAGGTGCATGATGCAGGTAATGGCGATTCTAAAACAATAAACAAATATCACACAATAATGTCAATAATGTTTTTAAAAATAAATGAACCGACTAATTTACATGCATACCATCTTAGATACAAGCGTTTTAATATACATGAGACAAACACCCAACCTTTTTTTTTGTGTTTTCAAATTAAGAACGAACTTTGGATCATATAAAAATATTAAACTGAATTAAAACATCGAAAGTAAGAAAAAAAGTGTCGTAAAGCATCAAAAGTAGCAGATTCGATTTAAAATTAAATTTACATTCCGTGGTAAAAAATTGAAAGTGTCAGTTTCGTTAGACAGATATCCATGTAAATGATCGAATCTCCTAGTTTTGATATAAAATGAAAGTGGAATTTCGTAGTAAAATATCGAATCTGTCACTTTCGATAGTTTACGCTGTTACGATGTTAAGAGTTGATTATGTGCTAAATAAAAACTAAATATTGCACTCTATGTTAATAAATAAGCGTTAAATACATTGAAAATATAATTAAAGATATTTCAAAACTTATACGTACCTGGTTTAGCTATTTCCTTATCAACCACTCGCTGCATGGAATTATCTGGAATATCTAGATTCACTAATTCAATCATTTTCCTAGATCTAGAGGCAGTTAACTTGGAGCCATTCATTGTTAAATTAACTGTAATTTAATATGCAAAGTGAAGATAGTCGCCGACTGCACATGTTGCTACCACAGCCGTTCGGAGCACACTGACGACGCCGCTGCTACGTAAACTGTCGAGAGTGGTAGTTTCGTCTCTTTCACACATCGCCCGCCGCCGCGTAAATAATCGTATCTCGACTTTCGATAAACTACTTCGGAAATGTACCGTTATTTTCGATATTTTACGAACGAAATTTACGTTAAAATATAGATATATTATTTTTTGTTTAAGTGGTCGTAAAATATAGCCGAAAATAGCCCGATTGCATAAATAAAAAAAAAACGCCATTTTTGACTTACGATAATTTACGTAGGGGCCATCGATATACGAAGTAAGAGTAAGATAGCAATATTTTCCGGCCACAAATTGCAGTGGTGGTGGTGGTGGACCCAGTGCAGGATCCGTCCGGATCGCTACCACCATCTTATCCATTAACCACCCGCCAAGTGTTCGCATTGTTGTGTTCCGATGTGGGGATAAGACAACCGGTGAAATTACTAGCATAGAGGCATTCCATTAATTCTCAGGGTTGGCAACGCATTTGAGGTCTTAGGATTGCAGTGTTATAGTCTTGAGGATTAAAATGTCTATGGGTCTCAGATTCCACTTACCATCAGGTGGCCTGAGTGCTCGTGTGCCTTTCCCTTATTATAAAAAAAGTAAAACCTGGCCCGTTTAGAAGCCCCATTAGTCTAGTGAGTTTCGAGATACGGGCCCCAGTGTTTCACTGGTAATCTGCCTCCTTTTAATGGAATTGCTCATAAACTGTGCCAGGCGCAAATATATATTAATCTCGTTGACTGTTGGAGAATGCCTTAAGGCATTAAGTCTGGTATTTGTACTTTATAGGGTTCCGTACCTATCAAAACCCTATTATTATAACTGTATTTTTCTTGGTTCTCCGTTCGTATGCCACATTTCTACAGGACTGAAATCCAGAGCCGTTTTCAAAAAAAAAATAGTTAAAGGCTCAATGAAAACAAAAATCACAATCGCGTCACTTGTAACCTCCGTTACACAAAGGAATCAATTAAGTTTGGTTTTAAATAAAGCACTTATGTATGTACAATATTTTTGATAACATCTCTAAGGACCCATAGTTTCAAAAGTTAGAAATACGATTTATTTGTTCGCTCCTTTAAAGCTTAATATTTCACAAACGGATCCCATAATCGACACATTGTTTTTACAAACCAATAATAATGGTTAGAAAAAAAAACCCTCCCAATTTTGCGTGTAGAGAAGGTATTATAAAATATATATTCCTACTTTGTCGTCGTGACTAATTATGTGTAAATTCATGTCAGATAACAGCTTGCTAGTACTAAGAGTCTTTGAGCTAAGCTGCACGGACAGACAGATGGACGGACATGGCGAAACTATAATTAGTTTGACTACGGAACCCTAAAAAATCGGCCAAGTGCGAGAAATCGAGCACGAAGGGTTTCGTACCAATATCTAAATAAAAAGCGGCCAAGTGCGAGTCGGACTCGCCCATGAAGGGTTCCGTAGCAGCAAGTAACATAATATAAAAGTTCGTTGTAGCTTTGATCAATGTTTTTATGACGTATTAAAAAAAAACTACTTACTAGATCTCGTTCAAACCAATTTTCGGTGGAAGTTTGCATGGTAATGTACATCATATATTATTTTTACATTTATCATTCCCTTATTTTAGAAGTTACGGGGGGGGGGACACACATTTTTCCACTTTGGAAGCGTCTCTCGCGCAAACTATTCAGTTTAGAAAAAAATTATAATAGAAACCTCAATATCATTTTTGAATACCTATCCATAGATACCCCACACGTATGAGTTTGATGAAAAAAAAATTTTTGAGTTTCAGTTCTAAGTATGGGGAACCCCAAAAATTTATTGTTTTTTTTCTATTTTTGTATGAAAATCTTAATGCGGTTCACCGAATACATCTACTTACCAAGTTTCCACAGTATAGCTCTTATAGTTACGGAATAAAGTGGCTGTGACATACGGACGGACAGACGGACAGACATGACGAATCTATAAGGGTTCCGTTTTTTGCCATTTGGCTACGGAACCCTAAAAACATTAGACAATATAATATTACATACATAAATACATACATAACATCACGCCTTCATTCCCAGAGTGGGGTAGGCAGAGCTACAGAAATACCAACAAGTTTAAAAAGACTTGTTTATAATTCTGTAACCACATTTTGCACAATCAGACCAAGAAGTTTACTAGTATAAATTAGTGACAGGTTGCAAGCCCATCGCCTGTAAACTAAATATTCTGTAAATATTTCAAGCATCTACCTATTGCCGTTTATAATATCGAGCAAATAAAACACGTTTGTTGTAATTATAATATTTTGTTCTTGTCAAAACTCAAAATCAAAATCAAATTGTTTATTCAGTAAATAGGCCCCCATGGGGCTCTTTTACACGTCGGTAATATGAAGTGAATTTACTAGCGCTTCAGATTAGACCATCATTACGGAGAAGAAGCGCCAAGAAACTCCAGCAGAAGGTCATTTTTTCAAACAAAAGTATAGAAATACTTAAAAGTAAGTTACATTACAAGTACTTAATAAAGTAATAAATAATAATGATTAAAGCTTGAACAAATAAAATCAATACAAATGTAAGGCTAATAACATTAAACTAAAAATAATAAGTCTAGGAGAACAACACGACGAGGTCTCTAACGACAACAGAAATATATCATCTGTTAAAATTTCAACTGTCTATCTATCGCGGTTCATGAGATACAGCCTTGTGGCAGACGGACAGACGGACGAACAGACAGACGGACAGCGGAGTCTTTGTAATAGGGTTCCCGTTTTACCATTTGAGTACGGAACCCTTATTATATTAGATCACTTTTTTGTCCGGCTGTCCGTCTGTCTGTCAAGATCCTTTATCTCGGGAACGCGTAGAGGTATCGAGTTAAAATTATAACCATAGGTCTACAGTGTTAAGCTGTGAAAAAATCAAACTGCTAAGTTAACGTAAAATAAGATACGACCCGTGTATGCCGCAAAAACGTATATTTCGACTTCATCACATCACTTTTTGCGATTGCAAACTTATTTGCAGTTGGTAAACTAGTCACGACCTATAGGTACGTCAACACAACAGTTTTTCGTCAAAGTCAAATTTGTCCCTCAATACAATTTTATTCTTATAAGTTTGTACGGAACCCTCGGTGCTCGAGTCCAACTCGCACTTGTATTGTAGCTAGTTTATAGAGTACCAGCGACCCGCCCTCGCTTCGCTCCGGATTAAAGTATTATACATTTAAACCTTCCTCTTCAGTCACTCTATCTATTAAAAAAAACCGCATCAAAATCCGTTGCGTAGTTTTAAAGATTTAAGCATACATAGGGATATAGGGACAGAAAAAGCGACTTTGTTTTATACTATGTAGTGATGGTTCTTAGCTAAGTTTCATGAAAATTGGTTTTGCCATTTAAAAGATATTAGCTCTGAAAGATAGAGGGGTTTTATCTTTTGAACAGTTATTAACTATAAGTTATCCCAACTCCCCACTGTTGGTTGTTTGTGGACTGATTGTCCTGCAGCGCACGGAGGGCTGCGCGCGCGCCGAGGACGAGGCCTGTGAGGTGACCACACTGACCATATCACACATTGACATTATAACTCAATCACTCAATGATTAACTAGATGGAACAATGGAAGAGATCCGTTATCTGGAAGGATAAGTTCGTCTCTGTACATTACTGTTATTTTTGTAAAAATAAATAATGTTATATCTTTTGTTGGTACTCTAAAGTTTTAACTTAAATAGTATACACAATTCATATGAAATGAAATAATTTTATTCCGGAAACAGGTTCCATAAAATAATACTAACACAAAAAACGGCACATCATAAACTAAACTAAGAAATAAGTAATAAAACTTAAAAAATATCAGCTATTACGAGTACATACATAGGCGGGGCGCCACGGTTCACCTCGATCCCGCAGTGACCGGCTTGTGGTAGCCCCTCCATGATATGTTTAAATGTAATTTGGTAAGGCAAGTTGCAAAGTGAATTGATTTATTGAACCATTCTACTTTTTCCTCGAAAGTATCAAGACTCAATGGTCTGCGGGGTGACCATTACATGGCTAAACAATTCAGTTTATGATGAGTGTAAAGGACAGAGCTATAGCAGTTATACGGCTCTGTCTCTTTCTTTCACCGTATACTGAATTGCTTAGCTATATCATGGTAACCCCCAGATTGCTCTCAGGTCTAGTTAAAAAGAACTCTTTTTAACCTCAAAAGTTATTTAAAATCAACCACACGAAAAAAATAATTTGATATATTACGCAATTTACTGTCGTACTACAATAAAAAATAAACAAAATTATTTAAAAACACAAACTTGACTGCATTAACATGTCTGTATTTATGATGTCAAAAAAATAAACTGAAAAGAGAAAAACCAGGTCTATTGTAGAATTGTTTGACAAACCAAAACTTACAAACTATTGCTCGCCACGTTGGCAATCATTTATTCAATACTAGTTGTTTCCCGCGACTCCACCCGCGTAGAAGTCGTTTACCTCAGGAACCGTCAAGGCTATAATCTATCTCTGTACCAATTTTTATATAGACCCGCTCAGCTGTTCTGGCGTGATTGATTAACAAACATCCATCCATCCAAACTTTCGCATTTATAATAAATAAGATTAATAATATATTCATGTACATATAGGTAGAGTCAGGTTTAAGGTTTTTAAACTAATTTATTTCTCTTGTTTAACAATCTACAATAACATCATGAGGATGAATGATACGGTATGTATCAATACTTTCTTTCCAACCTATTGTCCTCCTAAATTTGTATCCATGCTCACCCCACCCTCTTCGCTCGCACGGCTGCACAGTTGTAGGCAGTACCGATTAATGTGCGCGCGCGCTGCCCGCCTATACCGATTCTTCCGACTCCGAAGCAGGCTTCACAAGTGGTGGAAGCGGTTCAAAATATGAAGTGCGTTATTGGTATTTTGGTACGTTATTTTTTGTTTGTTTTGCTCGATAGGGTTAATAATGTGTTCTGGTTTTTATAGCTAAAATATGTCCTGTGACAATCCCCAGTATAGCATAGAACCAGCTAAGAAGTAGGTGCAGTACATGCTGAGTTGAGTCCTTTTTCACCTCACAGTACAGCTGTGTGGTTGTCAGGTTAGAATAGTGCCACTCCCTGTCTTCCCGTGGATGTCGTAAGAGGCAACTAAGGGAATAAGGGCTTGTAGTACTGTTAGGCGATGGGCTTGCAACCTGTCACTAATTTACACTGGTAAACATCTTAGCCTGGTAAACATCTGTGCTAAATGTAGTTACAGAATTGGGCGGTTTTCAAAAAAAGTAATGAGTAAGTGAGTGTGTTTCGTTAAGGACAAAAACTAAGAAACTTTAAATCTCGCGATATGGAAAAGTTTCTTTATTTTTGTCCCTAACGATGTATACTTTTTTGAAAACCGCCCAATTAACAACAAGTGTTTGTAGTTTTTGGTATTTCTGTAGCTCTGCCTACCCCACTCTGGGAATGAAGGTGTGAAGGTATGGATGTATGCACAAAAACTCTAAATTCGCTACTTGACTATAAATATCTGTAGGTTCTCTTTTTTCCTTTAGTTTTCTGTCAAAATGTTTAATTATGTCTGTTGTGTTGCGGTGTTTTTGTCACATTTGTGCGAGCTTATCTCTTGATATATATGTATCTTGTCACTGTGGTTTTTATTATTATCATTCTTGTCATTCTATTTCAAGTTTGATCTTTATTACGACAAGGTTGTAAAGGTCATTTTCGTCGATTTACCGTACTCTAGTTTTAGTGTTCCACAAATTCTACCACAGACGAAGAAAAAGATCTTTATTTATTCGATTACTCAAACTTCTGCATTGTTTTTTTTATTAATAAATAATTTTAATACTTCTACAAAGCTAATAAAAACAATCAAGCATGAAAACACCGTTTTTTTTTAAAGACAAGCTTTAGTAGGTGTAGCTCTAAGGTTTTTTTTAATATTTAAAACGAAACTGCTGATTTTATGGTGTTCGGGGTTCAATGAGCAAGTTCTAAATAGTATCCAGCAAACCTATCCACGATCATGACCGATGAGATATTTTAGTAATTACGTTATTTTAATACTTTGGATTTCGTGACAGAAGTTTCAAAGTTATTTTTTTACAAAATATTGTAACTAATTTAGAGTGTATTTAAATTTACAGGATATTTAGGTAGGTACTTGTATGTTTGATCAAACTTTATCTTTGAAATTTATCCCTAAATGTGTTTTTAATAATTAATTTTATTTAATTCCGTGTAGTTGACGGGTTAGAATAGTACCACTCCATGTCTTTCCGTGGATGTTGTAAGAGGCGATTAAGGGAATAAGGGCTTGTAGTACTGTTAGGCGATGGGCTTGCAACCTGTCACTAATACACTAGTAAAATTCTTGGCCTGATTGTGTAAAATGTGGGTTCAGAATTATGAGCAAGTCTTTTCAGAGTTGTTGGTTTTTTTTTAGCTCTGCCTACCCCACTCTGGGAAGGAAGGCGTGATGTATGTATTTTATTAAAGAATTCTTTATTCCTATGAGGTTAATTCACAACAAATATAATTATACTATTAAAGTATTTTAATATACTACATATTATTTCCACTCTTTCAATACTCAAGACAAATAACTTTCGCATACAAATAATCACAATAATTTGTTACAAGAGAATACCTGTTTAAGAGAGTTTTTTTTAATGTTTACCTGTCTTATATTAATCGAATCATCAATCGTCATGCTGGATTGAACCCGCGACTCAACCTCGGCGAAGCGTTGTCACGATGACCGAGCATGTGGGTCAAAACTTATTCGAGTATTCATCGTTCATAATCAATACCATTTTTTCCTCCCATTTTTTTGTGTCTAATTTTTTTATGAATTTTATACGGAACCCCATGAAATATTGTGACTTTAGGCCTTTTATCTTTTTGTTTAATACACCGTGTTTTTTTTGATTTACGATAACTTTAAGGGCACGTTCTTCAAGTCAAATTAAGCTAATTTCCCGAAGACAGACATATGATAACTCGTACGGTTATAAAGATATTCAATTATTAAAATTAATCAGTTAATCACGTTAAACTAATGTAAAAGGCTCTTAATTGATACCTAACAATTTTCTTTTAATTACCTATTATGAGTAAAGAGTTTTCAATTGTTAGGTCGTGCACCTGTCAAGTGTTATCTTTACTTCTGGGTGTGTATGTCACGCTGACTTGACGTATTTGACACTAACTATGAGTTAACTCTAAAGACCCTTTTAGAATGATTGAAGACACAACATTTAACTACTTTGTTCTAAACAATTTTTTTTTTTTTTTTGCAATATTTTAAAATCTAATGTACCACGTAGTTTCTATACGTGTACCTAACAATATGCCGAAGTTATCGTAAATCAAAAAAAACACGGTGTATATTTATTGTTTTTTTTTAATGTCACAAATAATTGTTATTTTTGCAAAAAGAGAGCAAAGTCGGTTTTTGCTGCGAGTGTTGATTTTGAATACCGTGTAAGGGGGCAATTCAAAGATGTAAATAACTTTTTCATCACAGCACCTCAAAAAGGCAAGTTTTGCTATTTAAAGACAGTGAGCAAATCAAATTTTGCTTACAGTAGTAACTTTTTTTTTACAATTTTAAGGTGGCCGTGCTGCGGAACCACGCGATCAGCTGGAGGTTTAATATATATGTGGATCCGTTCTTACCATGTTGACTTTTTATCCGACTGCGGCAAAGCCCACAAGGAGGGTTATGTGTTTCACTTGTATGTATGTCCAACTCTATGTTCCCTCGCAGAGGCTGGATGGATGGGCCGATTTCAACAAGCGACGAGTCGTTAGATTCGTCTTAACGTCGCGAATGTCACTGGCTAGTTACATTAAAACAAAAACAATATAGCGGCACCAAAAATATATAAAGGGTAACTAACATATTATGTAGACGACATTATCAAAACATGCACTCGGGTTTTTCAATTGTTCCATTGGGTTTATTACTTACAAATATGCATAACACAGAACCTTCCTTCGTAAAATAAAGTAAAAGAGGTGTATAATTGTGTGGTTGTTTGGTAGAAAGCTACAATTTCGGTGACTAATACAAAAAGTCCAAATTTTATTCACTACTAGCGACCCGCCCTCGCTTCGTTCCGAATTAAAGTATTATACATATAAACCTTCCTCTTCAATCACTCCATCTATTAAAAAAAACCGCATCAAAATCCGTTGCGTAGTTTTAAAGATTTAAGCATACATAGGGATATAGGGACAGAAAAAGCGACTTTGTTTTATACTATGTAGTGAAGTGAATTTATTTGTGGGTCATAAACACTCTTAAAAACAAAAGTTGTCTCTGCTGTGGTCAATAGTTAAGAGCTTGTGTGCATATAAGTTATGTTTTTATATGATAGGTCTAAAGCAGTCCTGAGTTCGTTTCTGCGGGAATGGGCTTAGCCAGAAAATTAGGCCTTAAAAACGTTAACTTTCGGTGTGTCCACAGGAAAGACGGTAACCTACATCAGTGTATGACCCTCGTATCATGGTGAATAATGTTTCTCATATTTTAGGCATTTTTTTATCTTGTCGAAGGGAAGCAGAGCTAGGGCAGGATGGTATTCGTAGCAAGTATTAAATACTTGACAGTTTTCTATTTACGTTTCTACATACTTTTTCTCTTTCCATTCAAATCTCGTTTAAGTCTGGGCCTGAATTGAACTGAACCATGTTGTTTTCGATGTATTTCCGTATTGTCAACGTTTTGATAGCTCTTATTTACGTGACAGAAATGGCGGTCTATCGTTTCGTTGAAAACAAACGGCCTATAAAAACAAAACATTTTTTTTTTTAAGCGGTTGAAAATAATAATTCGTTTTATTGCTTTTTCATAATGTCACATGCCTAACCTAAGAAATTACAGTAACACCATGAACCCTGGAGGGTACATCAACGTTAGGAGAGAGGGGGGCTTATTTTATAAGCGCGAATAAATATAATTTAATTATTATTATTAATTATCGTTTAAAGAATAATACGCTTTGTTAAATAGAATTTATTGATAAATATTTTTAAATTATAAACTTTTATGGACATTACTAAAGGACCACTAGACCACTGTAGGGCTAGACAAGTTACATTCGACAGTAGTTAGCGATTATGCTTTTGTTAAATAAATGTATGGAATTGACGTAAGCCACCGAGATAGTACCACGTGACTTACGTCAATTGCATACATCTTTCAATCGAAAAATAATCGCTAAGGTTTGTCGAGTGCAACTAGTCTAGCCCCACTGGACTGCTAGAGATGTTCACAAACGGAAGCCCGTTAAAAACAACTGTAGAATCAACCCTAATCTCGCGATGACAAATTATCATTGTTTAGTAGCTATTTGTTTAGGTTACTAAAACCTCAATAACAAAGAAGTTAACTTCAGTTTATTGTATACAAATATACGAGGGCTATTGATTTTTGTATAATGCTCCGATGACATATATCAAACGACGTCAGTCCGGTGACAATGGCGCGTTACCTAATACTTATTTGAGTTGCCAAGCTATAAAAAATCATTGGATATCCATTAGTGAAGAAACAAAGGAGAATTATTGGCATACAATAAAGATTACGTCTTTGTAAACACCTATGCGACATTTGGTTTTAAGAGTGTATAATAAATACCACTATTAGTATCGTGTATTTAGTGGTGGTAGGACCCTGTGCAGGGTCCGTCCAGATCGCTACCACTGTCCATAACCACCCGCCAACCAGTGGGGATAAGACAACCGGTGAAATTACTAGCATAGAGGCATTCCATCTTAGTCCTCAGGGTTGGCAACGCATTTGAGGTGTTAGGATTATAGTGTTGAGAATTCAAATGTCTATGGGTCTCTGATTTCACTTACCATCAGGTGGCCTGAGAGCTCGTGTGCATTCTCCTTAACATTAAAAAAAAATCATCTGTTTAGCTGTTAACTTTTTGTGTTATTGGCATTGGTACCTTTTTTATTTTTTGTTTATTCGAGCTAATGCGTAGATGTGCTGAAGTGTAGATATAAGTTATAAAGTACATGTATTTATCTAAATTTATTTTTTCTAAAATCTGGATTATACACCGTGTTTTTTTTGATTTACGATAACTTTAAGGGCACGTTCTTCAAGTCAAATTAAGCTAATTTCCCGAAGACAGACATATGATAACTCGTACGGTTATAAAGATATTCAATTATTAAAATTAATCAGTTAATCACGTTAAACTAATGTAAAAGGCTCTTAATTGATACCTAACAATTTTCTTTTAATTACCTATTATGAGTAAAGAGTTTTCAATTGTTAGGTCGTGCACCTGTCAAGTGTTATCTTTACTTGTGTGTGTGTATGTCACGCTGACTTGACGTATTTGACACTAACTATGAGTTAACTCTAAAGACCCTTTTAGAATGATTGAAGACACAACATTTAATTACTTTGTTCTAAACATTTTTTTTTTTTTTTTGCAATATTTTAAAATCTAATGTACCACGTAGTTTCTATACGTGTACCTAACAATATGCCGAAGTTATCGTAAATCAAAAAAAACACGGTGTATGTACCTATAGAGACAACACGTTGGCCTAGTTGGGAGTGACCCGAGCTAGAGGTCCTCGGTTCTAATCCCGGTAAGGGCAGATATTTGTGTGATGAGCGCAAATATTTAATTTTGTTCCTGAGTCTTGGATGTTTTCTATGTATTTAAGTATGTATTTCTCTATATAAGTATGTTTATCGTTATGTAGTACCCATAGTACAAGCCTAGAGCTTAGTTTGGGACTAGGTCAATTTGTGTGACATTGTCCCCTGATATTTATTATTATTTATTTAAAAAGAAAAATACTATATTTGTAACACTAGCCCATACTTTGCTTTTTTATCTACGAATTTATGGTCAATAAAACACATAATCTTTATTATTTACAGAGTATGAGCGATTTTCACGGTCCTATATTTTGGGACATCTAGCCACACGCATTTATATGGATTAGATATAATCTAATCCATATAAATGACATTTGGGATAGATGCCCCGCCGGGAAACAGGGCATGGGCTGGAATTCTACAAGGTAATAACGATATCGTTTTTGACCTGTTTCCGTATTGTCAACGTTTTGATAACTCTTATGTCATTAACAATAATGGTGACTGTGACATAAACGATTCTTAAACGTGTCAAACACGATATCGTTTTAACGCACCTGAATAGAGGCCCTGATCGCATTTAGCCTTCCCGTGCAATCACACAGGGACATGTGATAGTTGTTTATTTCAATTTAACAATACACGTAAATACATTATGTTTGAAATTTAGCTATACCTACTTATGACTGGTTTAGGTAGATACATGAAAAATTTCTGCCAATTATAATACTTATATCATACATAAATATTTCAGCCATGTTAAATTTTGTTGCTTACATAAAGTGTCATTATAATAAAAAATAAAACTGATGTCATGTTAATTAATATAATTACAAGTGAGTAAAACCGGGCAAGAGCATGTCGGACCATGTTCAGTGTAGGGTTCCGAAGCTGTTAAGAACTATAAAAATAAAATTCAGCAAGTAATAACAAATTTTCTATTTAAAGTGAATTGGTGCCGTCTTAGATGATTTTATTGGGTATAAACACTTTAATCGCTTGTATCTCAAGAACCAATGATGTCTACTTAGTCGTGATAGTTTTCCTTTAAAATTCGTTATATTTCCTTTCATTTAGGAGTTTTTCTGATTTTTAGCATTTTTAGTTTTGGCTGTAGGGGGCGGGACACTTGAGTCCAACAAAAAATAGCGCTTTAAAGCTTAATATTTCATAATCGGATAACTTAATCGAAAAACCCGTTTTTTTTTTAAAGACCTATCCAATGACACCCCACACTATAAAGGAGATGAAAAAAAAAACTTCCTAAAGCTACGTGTAGGGGAGGTACAAAAAAAAATTTTTTTTTACCTTCTATTGTACTACTTTGTTGGCGTGACTAATATGTATATTCATGCCAAATTACAGCTTTCTAGTACTAAGAGTCTCTGCGCTAGGCTGCGGATGGACGGATATGGCGAAACTATAAGTGTTTAGTTCGACTACGTAACCCTAAAAAGGGGGACACTTCATAAAATCTTAATTGAAATTCATTAATCCTAAATTCCTACCTAACATCTGTCCTTGAATTCCTCTATAAAGACTTCAACAGAGTAAAAACTGTTTTTCAGCAAGAAAGCTTTTTTTTATTGTATATTCCTATTTGACACGGTCAACTTATTGCTAGTAGTAGCATGCGATTCCTCAGCGAAACTAGAGTAATTATAATCGGGGCAACTATACCCCTGGGGCAACTATCCCGCATTCACTCTAGTACGTTGCTGCTGAGGGAAGAAAGTACGCAATTTATGGACGAGTCGTAAGATGGCTGAAACGTGGACCGTTAAATTGGTAAAAAATAAAAAAGTCGTGAATTCAAACCCTATTTGATTTGAACCAGCAAACAAATGATCAATTAAAAAAATACAAAAAGTGAACATTATGGTATGTCAAGTATATTAGACACTATCAAATTAAGGGCCGTCTTAAGTAAGAGTCCATAAATTTCCTTTTGGAGACTAAGGTACAAAAGTTACTAGAAAAAAAATTGCAGCGAAGTATTTATTGACTAAGCATAAAAATGCCGACAATTAAATACGTAGGTAGGTTTAGGTTACGTCATTTTTGCAGCAGGCTCGGAGGGCCAAATCACCCAGAAATAGTAGCTCCGTCGACATTACCTAATTTCAAATAATTACGTATTTGAATGTTGGCATTTTTATACTTAGTCAATAAATCCTAATCATTCTCTCCAGTTTTCCGTCTCCTTATTTTTATACCTATTATTTTTTACTTATAGACCTTAGTCGCCTACCTGCCGCGAGGAAGTAATAACGAATTAGTATGAAATAGGCCAACAATATATTTCATTTGTATAAAAATACCTGTCATAAAAGTTCTTAGACCAAAAATGTATGCATTTCCGAGCAGTGATGAGAAACTTATGTTTTATCGTCTGGAACTAGGTCAATTTGTGAGAGATTGTCTCTGTTATTTATTTATATTAGTTTCGATACAAAAGTATTGGTTTCATGTGGTCAGAGTGGCAGTAATAATTTATCGAATTATAATTAATTAACTGTACAAAAACTGGTTCCATTTCGCGTCACCTCTTTGATTAACCTGGTTATTTCGTTTTGATATTGGAAAGTGTTATACATTCTGCGATACTTAAATTATAGTGTGAACAGGGTCTCTAACTGAGTTGAACCATATTGCCTTCAATTGACTTCTTGGATTTTTGGCCTATATCGCAGTAAGCGTTCATCTCAAAATATCCGAGACGCAAAATGACGAATTACTTAGTTTGCCTTACTGGGTAGGTTAGGTTCATTAGTTAACTTCAAATGCACGAAGGGAAATTCGCCCAGCATGGCAGGGCTCCGTCGACTTTGGTATGTCAGAGAAAAAATGAAAAAAAAAAACTCAAAATTTTTGAGATTTAGGCTCTGAGTAATTCCCATTCAGAGTAATAAGGTAATAAAAGGTAAAAAAATACAGTCTATAAATGGAATACGAGCAAACACATTTAAACCACCGTAGGTTCTACAAGTCATGTACAAGTGGAATTTCGTTAATAACTTTAATACTCGTACATAGAGCGTAGTTAATTTTTAAATTTCCCATCGAGCAGCAGATGTAAGTGACAGTGGCAGGTTAAATTGGCTATTTCTTATACATTGCGTGGCGAATTAATTAATATGAAAAAAATATACAACTTTTGTTAACGATACACACGTTTTATGTTAATTAGGATGTATATTAACCGTCATTAAAATATTTGCTAGTATTGGATTTACACACTGTATAAAAGCTGTTTATTCAGTAAGTAGGCCGCACGGGCACTTTTACACGTCATAATTCTACCAGCGCTTCCAAAGTGGAGACTACTGAGAAGAAACGCCGCAAGAAACTTAGCAATCAGTCATTTTTTAAACATTTCTCATGATTCCCGTGTGGTTGCCGGGTTAGAATAGTGCCACTCCATGTCTTCCCGTGGATGTCGTAAGAGGCGACTCAGGGAATAAGGGCTTGTAGTACTGTTAGGCGATGGGCTTGCAACCTGTCACTAATACACTAGTAAACTTCTTGGCCTGATTGTGCAAAATGTGGTTACAGAATTATCAACAAGTCTTTTTAGAGTTGTTGGTATTTCTGTAGCTCTGCCTACCCCACTCTGGGAATGAAGGCGTGATGTTATGTATGTATGTATGTTCTCATGATAATGATAGAAGTTAACCTAGTTAAATATAATATAAGTATATAAAAATAAAAATAGCATGCTAGTTAAGCAACGTGCCGAAATTTGTATCACAAGAGCAAATAAATTTTGGCCTAATTATTTCGTCAAATGTTTCATTTGGTCAAACGCATTTTTTTCCAAAACTGTAAATATTTCAGGATTTTAATAAAAGTTACCTAACCCTATAGGGTTCACGATGGTCCTGAAATAAATCCTGAAATATTTACAGTTTCGGAGAAAAATGCGTTTGCCCAAATGAAACATTTGACGAAAAATAATTTGGCCAAACGGCAGTACACGAATAATTATACTTACTTACACATGACATTAAGAAAAAAAAACGATACACGATAGACAAAATACAATGTTAACATGTTAAGACCAAGCTATTATTTAGGTATTAGGGTTTAGGCCAAGTATTTTTGTCTGTTCGCTAATCCTCGACCCTGTAGTAAGCTTTAGACATCAACGACTTTTTCATATAATTTTTAAGTATTGAAAATGGTAACTTTAAAACTACGTTGATAATTTATTATAGAAATGAATGCAAACATTTATATACTTTACTTTAATACAGACAGACGCAATAGATTTTCGACACGTTGGCCTAATTGGGAGTGACCCTGCCTCCGAAGCCAGCGGTCCTGGGTGTAAATCCCGGTAAGGGCAGATATTTGTGTGATGATCGCGAGTGTGATGAGGCTTGGATGTTTTCTATGTATTTATTGTTGTCTAGTATCCATAGTACAAGCCTTGAGCTTAGTTTGGGACTAGGTCAATTTGTGTGAGATTGTCCCCTGATATTTATTTATTTAACGAAGATTCCGTTCTTGTTTTGAGGATGTTATCATTATAAGACCATGATCTCTTTTGAGTACCTACATTGATTGAATATAATGATTGATCCTCAATCTAGAAGGTGACTGGTCCCATTTTCCTGATGTCTTGATCCTTGACGCCAATGCCTAGCGTTGTTAAGCCGATCACGTAGTCTTGATACTTTATACGGCCTCGGCGCATCGGCGCGTGTTTATTATTTATTAAGTGACGTTCAAAATTATTAGGTTGTACGTACGTAAATATTAAGTTTATTATTAGTAGTATTAAATAATATAAATTTTTGTAGTAGGTATAATAACGATGATATAATGCCAACAGGATTTTTTCGAAAAGGTGTTCTTAAAAGAAACATGCTTATAGAGATTTTGTCTACCTACTTTTATTATTAAGAGGTAAAGTTTGTAAGTTTTTTAGGTAGTAGGGGGTAATCTCTGGACCTATTGAACCGATTTAGATGAAATTTGGTTTGGCGATAAACGGATATTTGATATATATAGACGACACTATCTACTTGTGATTTAATAGTATCGTCTACATACACCCGAGTAAAGCTCGGTCGTCCAGGTACTGCCGTATAAAACCACGGTTCCAATGATACCCCATACGCCTATGTTTGGGCAGGCATTAAGAAGTTATCGTGGAATAAAGAAACTCACAAATATACATAGATGAAACCTGAAAATATTACAGTCCTTTTTTTGGACAGTCGTGTAATAAAAAAAGCAACTGACCGGCTGATCGATCAACGCACAGCCGTAACCGCTGGACCTAGGGAATTGAAATTTGGAGAGAATATTCCTTGGATATCCTAGGGTTGCAATGAGAAGAGATTTTTGGAAATTCATCCCTTAAATGATTAAAATAGGGGGATAGCATGAAACTAATCATACGCAAACGAAGCCGCGGGCGTCCTCTAGTACTAATATAATACATACATTACGTCACGCCTTCATTCCTAGAGTGGGGTAGGCGGAGCTATAGAAATAATATTAACTCTAAAAAAGAGTTGTTGATGATTCCGTAACCACAATTTACACAATCAGGCTAAGATTACCAGTGAATTAGTGACAGGTTGCAAGCCCATCGCCTAAGAATACTTCAAGCCTTTATTCCCTTAGTCTTACGATATCCACGGGAAGACTACTAATATAAAACCTGATTTTGCTCGTCTTCAATTTCTTTCTAATCCAAGTGATATTTTTTACCTTGAGGTCATTCCGAGGTCTGTAATAGAGAAACTTCCAAAGGCACGTCATATTTTGAACAGTCACGTAATGGCGGCCTTCCTTCAAAAGAACGTCTTTTTTCCTCGTACGTGACTCGAGAGACTTTCTGAATATGTGATGGAAAAATGTGATCGTACAACGTGGTTTTTATTTAGAAGCTTTTATTTAACTTGCGCAGTTCGTATGTAGGCATGTATGTATTTAAGTAAAACTATGATCACTTTCACGAGCAGGAACTCGGCTTCCGGGTTTTGTATGACATTTCCGACATGCCACAGACACTATACTAGCTATAGTTCACTTAAGAGTATACCAAAGACTTGACTGCCAGGGTTCTATAATACAGGCCAAGGTCAAATAATTATACATTATTTTCTTGGGTTAGCATAATCCTGGCTTAAAGGACCCGGCTACCGAGCGCTCGGCAGATAGCGCGAGTTCTGCGCGGGCGCGTAAATGAACCCGGCTGCCGAGCGCTCGGCAGGTAGCGCGAGTTCAGCGCGGGCGCGTAAATGAACCCGGCTGCCGAGCGCTCGGCAGGTAGCGCGAGTTCAGCGCGGGCGCGTAAACGAACCCGGCAACCGAGCGCTCGGCAGGTAGCGTGAGTTCAGCGCGGGCGCGTAAATTAAAAATTAACCCGGCTGCCGAGCGCTCTGCAGCTAGCGCGAGTTCTGCGTAAGCGCGTAAACGAACCCGGCTACCGAGTGCTCGGCAGGTAGGGCAAGTTTTGCGCGGGCGCGTAAATGAACCCCGCTATCAAGCCGTATCTATTATAATGTAAATATCCCGCGTACAACGGGTGCTTGCAACCAAGCGAAGATATTGGTCGTTTCGGTAATCTGCGCCCGTAGCATGGTCGGCTTTATCGATGTAGATAAAGGTGGATACACATCTGTCACTCTCGCACTGTCATACTAGTCAGATAGTGATAGATGTGTTATCCATGTTTATATAGGCGACCATGCTACGGGCACAGTCGTCGTCAGTGACTTAACCCTGTCTTATCCCAATTTCAGGTCGTCCAGCTTCTGATGCAGTGCAGGAGCCGAGGTCTGCCCGAGGAGTCGGTCATAAGCTACCAGAAACCTGGAACTGAGTCTGAGGACGTGTACCGCCAGATCGCTAATAACCTCGCCGAGAAAATCACTTCGCCAATTTACAGGTTGGTTACATCGAGACCCGCTCGATGAGCGGGTAGTCGGTAGTGAAACTCACGAAGCCAGTCCTGTGTTCGATTCCCGGTATGGGCAAATATTAGTCTTTTAATGAGTAAGAGAAGGCAATCGAGCACTCAAGCTAACTGGGGGCAAGTGGTATCTGAGACCAAGAGCGCCCGTATTAATAAACTTAGCTCGTCACAAGATGCGTCAATAATGACAGTCTTCAATGGCTCGACGTGGATGTTTATCTTATGTTATCTTACAGATGGGCCTTTTAGATACACTTCGACCCCTATAGGATCTTCAGTGCAATTGCCCTCTTACACATTTAGCTGTTCGAATGTGCAGGTTGCCTCTCGACGTTCTTCCTTCACCTTAAGAGAATTGTGAAGCGACGCTTAAATCACGTAGCTTTCAAAAATAATCCATACAAATTTAGCTCCGGGTGATAACGTTTCTCACCCCCTAAATCTAATCCGATTTCCACGACTTTTGAATATGCTGTAGATATTGTGAAAAACTAGGTCTGTACGTTACCACTTTTGTTTTTTTAATCCTTATTATTTCCAATAAATATTTTCTTGGACAGAAAAAGTACACACCTAGTTTTTCATAATATCTACAACATATTCCAATAATCGTGAAAATCGGACAACGTTTAAGGGGAGAAAAACGTTAACGCATCTTGTATGGTTTTTTTGCTTCACAGTGTTCTTAAAAGCGTCGAGTAATATATTTAAGTTAGAATAATTCATTGGTACATGGTGACCGCGGGGTTACCTTTACGATCATGAGTCGACCCTCTAAGCCACTAGGCCACCGACGCTCTCATGGCTTGACGTTAACTTTGACGTATCTTGCGACAGATCTCGGTCAAGATGAGTTTATTAATACGGCCCTTAGGCTGCGTTTTCACCAGAGCTTTGCGAGAAATAAATCCCCCAATAGGAAGCTGCACTGAGCAAGGCTAGGCATACTTAAGTGGATTTTTTCCTTGCACACCACTCCGCTACCTCACACAGCTCTGGTGGTAACGAAGCGTAAAACTGCCAGTATGTTGCCAACCCTGAAATCTAAGATAAAATGCCTTTTACTAGTAATTTCACCGGTTATTTTATCCGCATATCGGAACAACAATGCGAACACTGTTGCTGATTGCTGTGATGAGCGCAAGTTGTTATCAACTCTTAGTTGTTTTGATGACACGTTGGCCTAGTTGGTAGCCCCTGCCCACGAAGCAGGCGGTCCCGGGTTCAAATCCCGGTAAGGGCAGATATTTGTGTGATAAGTATTTGTTCTTGAGTCTTGGATGTTTTCTATGTATTTAAGTATGTAGTTCTCTATATAAGTATGTTCATCGTTGTCTAGTACCCATAGTATAAGCCTAGAGCTTAGTTTGGGACTAGGTCAACTTGTATGACATTGTCCCGAGATATTTATTATTTACTTTGTTTACTTTGTGTACTAGTTGTGTCTTTTTTCTATTTTTCTCAATCACCCAAAGGCTGTAGCTGCATAAGATGATTTAAAGGGATCTGGCGGTTACGATGAAATGCGTAAAAGCTATAGCAGTTACACGGCTGTGTCTCTTTCACTCACCGTAAACAGAATTGCTTAGCCATGTCATGGTAACTAACGCAGTTCGCCTTTGTACATTCATATTTCGTAAACATTGTATTAGATTTTTTATTTTTGTACAATAGTGTTTACATACTGTTAGACGGGAAAAATATGGATTGGGAACATCACTAATTTCATAACGCATCCCTATTGCGTTTGACAGATGAAACACACTCGGGTTGTCTGTGGAAGTTACTCTTGGCGGCATTGTGCGCTTGGTGGATCGTCTTTTGTTTATTTTAGAATATAATTATAATTTTGTAAACCAATTTGTGTGTAATAATACATACATTTTTCTACAGTATCAAATTAAGATGTTTAATCGTTATTTTCAGTCTCATAAACCTTGGAAAGAACTACACTGAATCACTCTTGAAAAATCGATGGGGCAAGATAGAAACGTTGGATGAATCTGAAGAAGTAAATAACCTAAAACCTCTCACCAATGACATTGAAGACCGTGATGTAGAACAACTCTCCATAGAAGCATTACAAAAGGAAGATAAGAAACCAGAGAAAATCGTCCTTTTCTCAAGGGACTTACAAGCAGGGAGAACAAAAAGTCATTTTAATTATACAGACAATGATATAGATTCCATAGAATTCAATGACGACGATGTAGACGCAAAGACAGATGAAAAGGCAAAAGAAGGAGGTTTCATTTACTTTTTAGAACTGGTTGGAAGTTTTTTTCAGTTGGCTTTAGGCGCCATTTTATCGTTGTTTAAGCCCTCTAGTTCTTAGCTTTGATGTTATTTTGTAAGATTCTAGTCGTTAACAAGTCACTATTTACTTAAATAGTCACCATCAGAATTCTTTGCATAATTCCATCTAGCTATATGATGCCCCGTCAGGAATATCAAATTATTTTGTAACATTTAGTAATCAGTATCTTATTACCATTAGTTGACTTTGCCAAACAAAATTAATGAACAAATTGTAATGATCGGTTCAAAGATAGAAAAAATTATGTTTATATCCTCATTTGTGATTTTTATCTTGTTTAAGTTGCTTTTCATGTTATTTGTGTCTCTTGTTGCATTATTTATTATTTTCAGCAATAGTTTAGTGTCTTTGTTTGACTTAGTGCTTTTCATTTCTCTAACTTCTTCGTGTCAAAGTACATAATTTTGAGAAAGTATATTCTCAGTGAGTTATAAATATCCTTACTTATAACTAACATAGTGCCATTGCATTGGATATTACCTGTTTAACATATTAATATGTAATGTAAGTTCTGTTCTTAAATAAAGTAAAAAAAAGGAGTTTGATTTCAGTTTCGTCAAGATTATCTTCATTACTACCACTAAATTTGTCAGAAGATTCGTAGGACTTTTCCGCCCCTAGAATGATGTATTACTCGTTTTATTTTTTGGTCTACGTTTAATACACTGGGATCCGGTTACCTCCTGACTCCCTCATCAGATCAGCTTAGAGACTCACCAATTTAATTTGTCATCGGATTTACCTTTGTATACCAAATTTTAGCCCGTATCAATAACAGAAACTACATTAAAATTCATGGACAAGACTTTACCGACATGGAAATAGACGTATTATTTTATCGAAACACTTTTCAATGAACATATCACTACGCAGATTTTTAAGTTTATCTAAAGGCATTTCTCTCTGCATACGTTTTTTTGGTAGTCACAAAGTCTAAAGTCACAGGGCTGGGATTCTACACGGTAATAACGATATCGTCTTTGACGTGTTTCCGTATTGTCAAGATTTTGATAACTCTTATGTTATTTACAATAATGGCGACTGTTGCATACTGATTCTAATACACTTCAAACGTGATATCGTTATAACGCAGTAGAGTAGAGGCCCTGAACATACGTAATTAATGTAAGTTATCGTAAAAAGGGGTCGATAAAATGAGTTATAATTTAAATAACTGTCGCAAAAAATAGCCTATCAAAAACATTTTCACATAAAATGTTACCAAGACGAGACCAATGGTTTGCACTGTTAAAAAGTTATCAGATCTCATGTAGAGACAAGCTTCTAACTCTACACGACCTAACACTACAAGCCTTAAGTTCACAAACTCTGCACCCAGTCAAAATATTTGGCATGGCCGTTTCGCTAACGGCAACTGGGCCGTAAGGTAAAGAAAACCAGGCAAGAGCATGTCGGACCATACTCAGTGTAGGGTTCCGAAGCCGTCAAGTACTACAAGGATAAAAATCAACAAGTAATACCTAATTAGTTTTCTATTTAAAGTCAATTGGTGCTGTGTTAAATGATTTTAGTAGGTATAAACACTTTAATCGCCTGTATCTCAAGAACCAATGATGTCTACTAAGTCGTGATAGTTTTCTTTTAAAATTCGTTAGCGCTTCGAAGCTTAACATTTTAAACCCATAATATTTTTGAAAGATCTATCCAATGACACCCCACACTACAGGGTCGACGAAAAAAAAAACATCCCCACGTTTATTGTACCACTTTGTTGGCGTGACCAATATGCATATTCATGCCAAATTACAGCTTTCTAGTACTAAGAGTCTCTGCGCTAGGCTGCGGGCGGACGGACCGAAACTATAAGGGTTCCTAGTTTCACTACAGAACCCTAAAAATTGACTGTACATTACTTTTGTTATACATGTTCTTGTAGTAACGATACGGTGACGCCAAAATTGAGGGTCACATATTAAAATTAGAGAACACTACTGATCCATTGGCTCTATTATCGCCTCAATACTGCAAAAGTTTGAAACAATGGGATTTTCTAATAACGCTTCTGAAATCCCACACGTTATAAAATATTCACGTGCTGCGGTTCATATAGCGATTACTGAGTGTCTACTCCAGTAGAACTATCAGTAACTTTAATAACCGCATTCAGTCCAACTACTAGTTTCGAACTATCTATGAACTCTGTGTATATTTGAATATGAATGGGATTTAATATGGACACAACTATGTAGGTACCTAATACTAGCTGTTAGTCCGCGGAGTTGTTTTTTGTTGTATATATACTTCATTGCCGACTGTACTTTTAAAACAGATAATAAACTCGCTATAAAAACCCCGGACACAAAACAGTCTGTAAAAAAACCTCTAAAAAGTAAAAAATAATAAGTATTGTCCCTATAAGTTTAATTATAAGTAGGTATTAAATTCCAAGCGTCGTCGAGTAGGAGTAAGGGCTGATTGTATGATAAGTAGGTAGTTAACTGAACACTGACACTAACTGAACTGACACTAACTGAACTGACACGTCGGGGACCACTAAGTAGCTGGGGTATTATATATTATTTCATTTTAAAAATGAAAGAAATGAAATTTCTAATCTGTTTAAAATTTATAATTATTCATTATGTTGACAATATCATATTTTGATATGATGATAAATAGGATTAACTTTAACTTACTAGAACGAACATAATAAACCACACCCGAGCGAACTCGGGGCGGGCCGCTAGTTTACAATATAACATTGAGTGAGGTATTGCATAGCCCTAAAAACACTTATTTTGGGGGTCGTTTAGGAAATACTGAACTCGAAAGTGTTATTTTCTCTAGTTTCGCCTCCCCCCCACCTCTAAAAATCTGAAAGATACGTTTAATTAAATGAAGAAAATTAATAACGAATTCAAAATAAACACTATCACGACTAAGCAGACTTGATTGGTTTTTGAGACACAGGCGGCTAAAGTTTTAACCTACTAACATAATCTAAGACAGCACCAAATAGCTTTAAATAGAAAATTAGGTGTATTGCCGTTTTCCAAACTGATTCATTTCCCAAAAACATCATTTGGGCAAACGCAATTTTTTCCGAAACTGTAAATATTTCAGGATTTATTTCAAGACTATCATGTAAAGCCCTATAGGTTAGTTAAGGTTCGTTTTATAAAAATCCTCAAACGATTTGGGAAACGTTATTTGACCTAACATTAGTAAACCAGAAAATTAGTTCAAACTTGTTGCATTCGAGATAGTTTATAGTGTTGGTAGTAAAGGCGTCGGAACCCTACACTGAGCATGGTCCGACTCGCTCTTGCCCGGTTTTTATACCTTCCAATTAGATTGACGTATAAAGCCATGCCTAATTAACACGAAAAATACTCACCTTTAGTCTTTAATTGAACTCGGACTAAAGGACACTTATGTTAATAAAAATAATGAATGTGCATTTTAAAAGGATATTACCCCTTTTAGGTGTGGTTTTCTTTCGAACACCCTTGTACAATAATTATTCAGGGTTTCTTAATTAAATCTGTACCGAACTAATTGTTTTTTTTAATTGACTTCTAATTAATTTGTTTTCTGGATAAGGCACCGTGCATGTTTATATTAGGTATTTGATGATATTCATTTCAACACCTGTTTATAAAATAAATATTATGAAGAGGTAAAGTTTGTGGGTTTGTTATGTTGTAGGGGTAATCTCTGGATATACTGAATAGATTTAGATCAAGTTTGATATTATGGAGATAGTTTGAGTCTCAGGGAAAGACAGGGTACTTTTAATTCCAAAAAAAATTACGGTTCCTAAGGGAATTGCGGTATATAAGTTCTACGCGAACGGAGTCGCGTGAAACAGCTAGTATCTGATAAAGTGTGTCCGTCTGTCCGCTAGCCTTTTTTTGTTACGCTGTTTCACTATACATAGGTATTAAGTAATATCTTTATCAAACACGGGACTATGGGAGTCCCGGACTTTTGAGCCGAAGTCAACGCGCAGAGGCCCTTTAGACAACTTTAATTTAATAAGTGATGGGACACTAACCGGTGATTTTCCTTACACTATAGAAGTATGCTCCTACGAACAACCACCGGTTAATGTAGGACTAATTTAGGAGGAATATTAATAATCACCACATATTTAGTATAAAACAAAGTTGCTTCCCGCTATCTGTCTGTCCCTATGTATGCTTAGATCTTTATAACTACGCAACGGATTTTGATGCGGGTTTTTTTTAATACAAAGATTCAAGAGCAAGCATTATATGTATAATACTTTAACCCGGAGCGAAGCGAGGGCGTGTCACTAGTAGCTTATGTAAATGAAATGTTAATGGATTAGTGAACTAGGCTATTGATGAAACTATGGCGTCTGCCTGGCTGATGCAAATTACTTTGGTTGAAATGGCAGACGGTGACTCGACAACTCAATGCCTCCCAAAATGGCCGCAGAGAGCAGAGAGGCAAGAGTTTCAGCTAAGGGTGGAGAGGTGCTTCTGGACTTTAAATTATCATGAGGTGCCTACTCGATACTTATGCACCACATCGAGCATATAGCCCTTGCGACTGCATTCTGACCGGCCAATCAAGGCAAGCCAGAGGTGAGGGTCTGTTCCTCGTCATCATACACTCCACCCTACCGGTGAAGGCAAACGTAAGCAACAGGACCTTCCCTCGGAAGCACTCAGGTCCTTGGTATCTTTACTCACCAGCTCGCCACTAGATGCCCTACAGTAGAATATTCCAAGATAATCCATTTTGGATGAAGTGAGTTACAAATAATCGAATGACTAATTAGACATATTTTATCATTTTAATGTATCACTATATAACTTTACAAATATAAAAAAGGAATACCAGAAATTGTATATCAACTTATATTGCTTGTTTTCTTATTAGTGTACCGTTAACAAGTGCTTAATTATATTCTTAAAAAAATATGCAGTTAAAATTGTGCTTTAAAGTTCTGTAGTATAATTTTGGAAGTAAGTTGATTTCTAATTTCTAAGATAAGTAAATAATGTAAAATTAAATTATTAATTAATGTAATGCAGTCTTATTAGGTAATGACCAATCACATCCGAATCAAAGAAAATCCGACATATCTATCTGCCTATAGCATATTATAATTCAATGGCTGCAAATATCTGACTTCGCTAGACAATTTCGATTCATCCTTTCCTAACTCGTCGACCATCTCTCTTGCTCGGTTGTTGGCGTATTCGTGTTGACAGTCCTTTCGTTCCACCATCTTGGTGAGAGCGAGACGGAGCTGTGCGCGCGCGCCGCCACTGGAAGACTCGGAAAGGGTTCGTAGCACGTCGGGAGAGAAGCCCTGGGAAGAAATTGGTTTCGATTTAGTGTTGGTGTCAGTCTTAGGTAGAAGAACTGTGTAATAATTAGGTGAATTAGACGTATTTCTCATAAATAATATTTGGTTAATATAATTAAATAAAGAGTCACAATTTTCGTAATTTTTCAGAATAACATAGAGAAGTAATTGTATAGAAATTGTTGAAATAGTAAATAATTACTTATTTAAAGCAATTGTCAGAGAAAATTCTTGCAACCCGCTGTATGGTTCAAAATTGAAAATCCAAACATTTTAAGAATAAAATTTTAGAATGCAATAAGTTCATCTCTGACAGCAACTCTTGGTGGCAGTATAGCATCGCGTAAGATTCTACCAACCGTGCCAATTATTCACACGTCTGGTGTTAAAAACATACGACTAGCATTTGTTTTTCTTTAATTCTCATTGTAAAACCGGCATTACCACTGCGGCGCACGATACGCACGCATACGACACACTCAACACATGTGCTTTAGTAGTAAACGTAATTTCATACGTGTGCCGCTATATATGTGGAGTATGTACGAGTACATACATTTGTATACTAAGCGAATTATACCCACGCGCGCGTAGCGTGGGCCGTTGATTTTGCCTTATTAATTAAAAGATTAGTTTAAGCCAAAGCTTTCAACTCATAAATAAGAGTAAGTGGTAACCAAAACCACTTAAACTATATACCACGTTTAACCCTCGTTCCCGGCAAATAGTAAAACCGCGCCGAGATGGCTTGTGAGACACATAAAGCGGCATCTTGTTGCTTTAACAAAGGGATCGATAAAAAGATTTACTTTCGGTCGGAGAAACGACGCGAACGACACTTTGACGCATGTGCGTTTTCATTACACATTACCAGGGCTCGGACAAGTCATCGCAGAAACTGATATGGACATGGGACAAGACTATTATAGAGTCGCGACTTAAGATTATTATTATCTAAAGCTGATATAATTATTATCGTAATCTGTAATTTAACATTTGACCTTTTTAGTCGCATACCTGTCATGGATTTGTCAAAGTGGCTTGAAACAGTTTTGTGGTGACAATTTAAACAAATACAATTATTTGCTTAATTATGGTTATTACTAAATATTTTAAATATGGTGCAAATAAATACAATTAATAAGTGGATTAAGGACTACCCCGAGCTCCGTTATCAGGAAAATGTCAAGGAAATATTGTGTACAGCATGTGACATTCGTATTAAACAGTTAAAAAAGATAATATTGATAAACATATTAGGTCAAAAAATCACAAATTGAAGACAGCTCCGCCAGAAATTTCCTATGAAACTTTTTGCATCGATTTGTTGATGTTCCTAATTTCTGTTAATATTCCATGGAATCAACTCAATAATTCACGCTTCAGGGCATTTTTCAAAAAGTATCTGTGGTGCCCGTGGGAAATACCTAATGAATCCTATATTAGTAAAAAAATCTAATTGAAAAATAAATGTAATTGAAAAATATAATTAAATAATATTGTACATAATGCGATTCTATTGATCTTGTTCTATTGCCGTCTTGCGATTGTTTTGCGATGACTTGTCCGAGCCCTGCACATTACCAGTTATTTATGTCGCATCTGAAAAATGCCCGTGCAGTTGCCTTGCTAGCTCCAATTGCATTCTAAAGATGACTCACACGACTTCATGGAGGTTAAGGTTGTTGCCGAGCGCGAACTTTTACCATCTATCGAGTAAGTAATAACTAACGTATCGTCATCAAGAAAATGTATACCGTAAAACGGGGTGAATACGGACACATCCTAAAATAAGGCATAACTTGTTACAAATAAGAAAGTATATTAAATGAAAATAACGTTACGTTCTAGGTCGTTTTACAAAAAAATACCTATAGTTAAGGCCAAAAATTAACAACGGTAATTTTTCCATTACGTCCCTAAAATTTGCCTTATATTTAAATACTGCTCCCATGAGCCAACAGGCGGTATTTCAAATTAAATAAGCATAGCAGATTCAAACCTCACCTGTTAGTAATATGGTTGAACTTGCTACAGAGGTTTGGTCTGAGATGCCACTATTTTTCTTAAAGCAGTCATAGTTAATTTTCAATTTTAGTCCTTAAATATAGGTTATTTTTAAAACGCCCTCTATTTGAAATTATTTCAGTCTTATAGTTAGGAGCATATGCGTCATTTTCGGGTGTGTCCCTATTCACTCCGTTTAACGGTATGGCATTTAATTCCCACAAACTAAACAAGTTAGTTAGTCGTAAGTCCAGCTTTGTTTCTTTTAAAAATAGAATCCACTTTGTATATTGCGAATATCAGCCCATTACAATTAGTCAATGACGTACGGGGTAGATTCAAAATTAGCTTGAAAGTTTTAACCCGGAATGAGAAACATACGAACGATGCAAGTTAAATAAAAGCTTGTTAAAACTGGCTTCAACTTTCTTTTGCACAACAAGACGTGAATAATATTAGATCTGTTTAAAATTCTCCCGGTGTAGTGGACACGGGCGTCCCTTCGCGGGGAAGGTTGTAAAAGTTTAACAGCTAAGATATAAAATTGTTTTATTTGTTCGAACGAACAACGCCGCACAACGTATGCTAGCTGCAGAGGTTTCACACAAAGAATTTAGTATGCTAGCCGGGCCATACACAGATTTAGGCTACTGTCTTTACTGTGGACACACCGAAAGTTAACGTTTTTAAGGCCTAATTTTCTGGCTAAGCCCATTCCCGCAAAAACACCGTCAGGACTGCTTTAGACCTATCACATAAAAAAAAAACTTATATGCACACAAGCTTTTAACTAATGGCCACAGGAGAGACAACTTTTGATTTTAAGAGCGTGTATGACCCAGCCACTTTGCAGGAGTTAATAGGTCAACTACGTTTCGGCTCTCTTGTGTACGAGGTCATAAATTGCACTTTCTGCCGTGACACACATAGTGCTTTTCTCAAGTACAGCGATGCATTTTCCTTTAATTATTTACATGATCAGTATGAAACAGATCAAGTATATTTTTATTTTGTGTTAAAACGGCCGGTCAAAAAAGTGGTGTCTTCTGAACCTAAACCGAACCAAAAATTATTGTTGAGAAAAGTTAATGTCTCAACCCTTTTCAAAATTATTTGGTAAGTATGTAGGTAGTGAAAGGTGGATCGATCGATGTATAGATGGATATAGTATAAGTCTTATGAATTTCAAATTATAGTAGATTGTTAAAATCAAAATCAAAATCAAAATCAAAACAAGGTTAGTCCCTTGGTAAGCCATTATGACACGAGATATTTATGCACCCGAACAAAGCGAGGGTGGATGAAGTTCGAGGGTCATTGTGGCTTTTCATTTCGATTGCGAGAAAAACAAATCTTAAATTATAATAGTTTTAACATAGACACTTAAGAACAGACCGGACGCTACAAACAGAAACATATGTCCGGTGAGAAACTGTGATGTTTCTCGCCGGACATATGTTTCTGTTGTGTGTGTTCTCATAAAAGCGTCTCGTAGCGTTCTTAATAGACAAGTCTCTATGTTGTGCTTTCTATGACGCTTCAATAGGTGGTATATGGCACATTATATACACAATGTCGTCAAAGATAACTTGAGTTATGTCGTTTTTATAGGGTACCTAATCATTGTGAGACATTTACGGTACAGTATCGGATTTAACGCTGAGGTTTTTATTTCCCTTTTTACCCCTTTGTGGTTTAATTTGGATTTATTAGACAAGATACGTGTGGGTACCTAAGTACCAATTTCACCATACGATGTTGACCACTTAACAGACCATTAGAGCGTCAACAGTTGTCAAAATGACGTATGAACTAACGGTTGATGAACAGTGAAAAAATTTAGCATCGTATGGTCAAATTGGTACTAAAGGTGATAAAATTATTCAATGTTAACTGTGTAGGTATTAAAAAACAAGGCAAAGTGAAAATCGGGTAATTTTAATAATCCCGAATGTATTCCTTTACTCATGCTATAAGACCTTGCTACTTGCTAAATTTTATGGGGAAGTTTCTAATAGGTTGTAATTCCGTTGACTATGAAGTTTGTTTTTTTTTACAATTTCGGGGCATTGCGGCCCTGAATATTTGTCATTTTTTTATGGTAAGGAGAAGACACACGAGCACTCAGGCCACCTGATATTAAGTGGAATCTGAGGCCCATAGACATATGAATTCTCAAGAATATAATCCCAAGACCTCAAATGCGTTGCCAACCCTGAGGACTAAGATGGAATGCCTCTATGCTAGTAATTTCACCGGTTGTCTTATCCCCACACCGAAATACAACAATGCGAACACTGTTGCTTGGCGGGTGGTTGATGAATAAGATGGTGGTAGCGATCCGGGCGGACCCTGCACAGGGTCCTACCACCACTAAAACATAAACACAACAAAACATAAACGCAACACATACATTTCAACTTGATATATTCACGTGTTCCTGGGAAAGAGGCTCTTGATAAACAGACAAACAGACAGTTGGACCACGAAGTAATCCTATCCTATAAGGCTTCTTTTTTCCCTTAAATAAATATTTTATCTATCTATGTGCAAAAAAACACGTCAACATGTTTGATTTAAATAAATAAATAAACCACAGGACAATGTCACACAAATTGACCTAGTCCCAAACTAAGCTCTAGGCTTGTACTACGGTTACTAGACAACGATAAACTTACTTATATAGAGAAATATATTCTTAAATACATAGAAAACATCCAAGACTCAAGAAAAAATTACTCGTGCTCATCACACAAATATCTGCCATTACCGAGATTTGAACCCAGGACCTCTAGCTTCGAAGGCAGGGTCACTACCAACTAGGCTAGCGTGTCGGTATGTGATAGACAGCAAACCCACGAGTGACTCGTGAGTGTTTCAACAGAGTGCTACAGAAGAAAAACAGCGGCCATTTTTTTTTCTAAATTAGTTACATTTTTTACTTCAACACCTCACAAATAGTAGTTTATGCAACAGTTGTATAAGAGAGGTCAAAAAAGACGAGTGGTGTGGTTACGATGTGAGCCGCAGGCGAACATCGTAAAGCAAGACGCCACGAGTATTTTTTGACTTAGTTATACACCGTTGCATACAATACTTTTTCTACGACTAGGTTTCAAATAAAATGCAAAATTAAATTAACAAAATTTTATTAATATACCTAGGTTAGAATACGAACGAACGAAGCACAAAACAACAAACGAGCGGGAAACATTCGAAAACTATAAAATATGTGTCTATGGTTAACTTTGTTTTTAAATTGATGTGCACTTGCCAGGCTTTAAATTTAAAAAAAAAGTTGCACAATCGATTTAACTTGTGAAATAGGGACTAAAAAACACCTAATGATTTGAGAAATGAGTTCTTTTACCTGATTGGTCGATTTTAATATAGCTGCATTCTGGTTGGTTGATACCATGTTTTTAAAGAGTTAAATTAGTAAAAGAGGTTTACATACCAAAAAGAACCTAACGTTCCAATTGACAGTCAATGTGTATTGTGATTGGTGGATTAATTTGGTGAAGTATTTTGATTGGTCAAATTAACCTAGGTGTAAGCTTTGGCAGCTAGGCATGTCGTTTTGGCTCAAAAAAGCACAAGTGCTGTTAAGGGGAATAGACTAGATAGAGTTTTCTACGGAATGTTCTGCGGACATATTATCTATATTCTTATATTAGTGTTCGTCACTATATAAATGACAGATTAAAGTACAGGAGTAGGAAAACATATTTAAGATAATTATCTTCAACATAAAATAGATTTGTGTCAAGAAACATTATTTATTATTATTACAGATGTTACGTTTGACTTCTAAAATTATGTAAAATGAAATGGTCCTAAATTAGCATACTTATTATGTTTTATTATCTTTGCATAGAAATGTAGAAAGGAAAAGAGGGTGACACTGAATATATCTATCGCTTTCAGTCCCTTATTAAAATTAAATAAATATGTATTAAGGCCAATTCAGGCCAGTTCCAGTATACACACGACTACAATTTTAATTTATTTACCGAAGTATTTTGATTTGTATGTGAATTTGTTCTGACGTGTTTTCTCTTTAAAATCCTCTATTTAATTTGTCAACGAAATTAAATTATTGGTTCGCAATTCTTCTATTTCTATTCTATAGTATCTAGAATGTCATTTGGTGCCGTCTTAGATGATTTTAATAGGTATAAACACTTTAATCGCCTGTATCTCAAGAACCAATGATCTCTACTTAGTAGTGATAGTTTTCCTTTAAAATTTGTTATATTTTCTTTCATTTAAGATATTTTTCAGATTTTTTGTATTTGTAGTTTTGGCTGTAGGGGGGGGGGGGGGGGGGGGTTGGGACACTTGAGTCTAACAAAAATTAGCGCTTTTAGGTAGCTAATCGAATAATTGCTTTGGCAACCCCGTAATATTTTTGAAAGACCTATTTAACGACACCCCAAACTATAGGGTAGACGAGAAAAATTAAAATAACTAAGAGTCTCTACGCTAGGCTGCGGATGGATGGACGGACCGACGGACATGGCGAAACTATAAGGGTTCCTAGTTTAACTACGGAACCCTAAAAAACAGATCTTTAAGTAATTATAAAAGACTAGCTACCCGTCAGCGACTTCACCCCGCTGCAAATTTTTTACTTTTTTTCTTTCATAAGAACCTTTTCCTGATGATAACACCATAAAAAAAGAATTACCAAAATCGGTCCAGCCGTTCATGCGTGATGCCGTGACGAAGGGGAATAGGGATTCATTTTGATATGCATAGATAAATCACCAATAAGATTTATAAAAGTAATAACGTGTAATTCAAAAGAAAACATATTCCCGTTTTTTAGAGAATTTTGAAAATAATTATCTCACGATATTACATAGGCCACTATAGAACAAAGGGTAATTTCTTATTGCGGATTATCAAATGTCCTAGTAAGAAAAAAGATAAACGAGTTCTACGCAAACGGAGTCTCATAAAAACATGAAACAGTCGTATCGTTTGCGACATCTCTGCCACTCCATTACAGCTGTTTATTCCTATTTTAATTTGTTAAAATCATTTGTGATATAAATACGAGAACAATCCTTTATTGTGAACCACGGAAACGCGTTGAAAAGCCCTTTTGCGTAATTTCATTGTGAGATAACGAAGTGGCTCTCGACTCGAGCTACGTTCCATCGCAGCACCTTCAATTCTAAATGATTTTTCTTTACAACAATTTACTTCGTTAGATTGGATTTGATTTAATACAACAGGGATTTAAAATGTTCGTATAAGATGAGTTACCCAATGATTGTTTGAAAACGTTCCGACCCTGAGAGCAGCACCGGTCACCCAACCTATAATCGTACCAGCGAACCACACCCAGCAATTTTTTTTGCGTTGGAATCACGCTACACACGATTATTTGCGAGATCACTGTCGTTATCGGCAATATACAGGGTAATTTTTTTATCAGTGCACATATTTTAACATATGATTTTGTATCGTTGATATAATATATTACGACAACAAAACGAGTGCATTTTTTTTTGTTGCAAATTATCTCTCTTTTACCTTGTCGTGTGGACACAAAGTCACACTAGAAATGATGACATGGGTTGTCAAGCTGTAGGTATGTGACATGTACAGCTTACCAGGGCCTCTATTCAATTGCGTTACAACGATATCGTTTTTGACACGTTTAAGAATCGTTTATGTCACAGTCGCCATTATTGTAAATGACATAAGAGTTATCAAAACGTTGACAATACGGAAACAGGTCAAAAACGATATCGTTATTATAACGCAGTTGAATAGGGGCCCTGACAACAAGCCCCTCTCCTACTGATATTCTAAATTTGAAATTTCATTTATTAACTTACTTAACAACACTCCATTCTCCTCGCACCCCTGCATTAGAGGGTCCATGAATATCGTTAAGTTAGTGGAATCATTGGATCGGCAATATCTCTAATATTTCTTAAGCTAGAGTATAAATAACACAACATGTGTTATTGATTAACAATAGCGAAGCAAATATTAAAATTTGTGCACCTATTAAAAAACTACTCTGTATAGAATTGACGTTAGCTGCTAAACGGTCGCGTCGAGTGCTTTCGTCAATTCCATACAATTTGTCAGTTTTAGGAAATCATTTGCGTTAGCGCTATGCATCTTGTGTTACCTCTCTGATGTACAGTCAGCAGAAGAAGTTGCTACGCAAACGAAGAGCTCAAAATGATCTGCACTCGGTTCTATTGTCAAGATAATACGTGGTGTCCAGATCATTTTGTGCATTTTTTTCTGCTTAATCTACTTTTGATGCCCTTCTATGCACTTTTAAGTACCTGCTATAAATATTTAAACTGCGATTTAAAAGCATTTAGGGTCCATTTTACGTGTCTGTGAAAAAAACGGGCGTTTGTCTAAAGCTGGATACGAATCTGAGCGGCTCAGCCTGAGGCATGCTCGCCCTGCGCGGCGAGTTGCACACGAGCCAAATTGTTGCACATGAACATGCGCGGGTGAGGCAGCGTGCTCGCCGCGAGCCGAAATTTCAAAATAGCGTCGGACACGATGACAGCCGCGGCTGCGTTTATCATAAATATCATAATTCACTTAATTATTAACAAAAAGAAGACGAAATCGCATTTATGGTGGAACGGTTCAGCAACTTTATCAAATTTGTGCGCGCCTCGCCTACAGACAAGTTAAAACTTGTCGTTCTGCCCGCGGCACGCTCAAATTAACCCATTCACCGCCATGCTATACTCGTAGCGCTATGCCGTAGTCCATAGCAGCTTAAACTCCGTATGTAGCGAAAAACATTCATAGCGCTCTGACGCATACGTGTTGTGATTGGCGCTGAATGGGTTAAGCGAGGCACGCACACCGAGGCGCCTTTGAGCACAGTCAAAAGACCGACTCTTGACGGCTCGCCGCGCGCCGCTCGGCCGCTGCTTGCGCACAGCGCGTGAGCGCGTACGAATTTGAGCATAATAGGTAGGCCGTGCGCGCCTCAACTCGAGGCTGCTCTAATTCATACCCACCTTAACATAAACTGTAAGTAAGGTCACACTTTGAAGTAGTTAGTAGTTAAGTGCTGCGATAAGGTACTAATTTGTATAGATAATTCCGAGTTAAACTGCAGTCACCAGACAAATTAAAAAATACAACGTGGGGTCTAAAAATATTCTCTTTTAAGCATATGAGCGTCAGTGACCCTAGATACAATGCTTGAAGCATCCAGCTAGCTCTCGCAGAGATGTTTTATCACGACCATAGGCTAGGGCTACATTTACATTTTAGAGCGCGACGTTGGATGAATATTATTTATTTTGTACAAATCAATTCATTAAATAAAAATAAATAATGTGCTGGTGACTGAAAATTAAATAAATTTCTAAAATGGTTTTTAATAATCTTTTTTGTGAGACAGATGTTTTTTATACATTTACGAGTATGCAACAACAAGTTCTGCTTTGGGACAAAAAGGTCCTAAGTAGGTCGCTCAGTATTTGTTTAACGTGCTGCAGTAATCTTGTTCCGACCTTCTGATTCCATCAACAGATAACCTCTTAAGAAACCATACTTCAATGTTCAATCCATTCTAATAACTAATTATTCTAATAATAAACTTTCTTCTCAAAGTGAAAATTAAGACGAACCTAATTGAATTACATTAGAATCGAAATGAAAGCTGCTAAAATGATTTCATTCCGAAATAACTTCATATTTTAACTCGAAAGTAATCATAAAGTTTTTAGTAAGTACTACGTTTATTATTTTTAATAAGTGGCTTACGAATGCCAGCCGATTAACCTCAATGACAGATATCATTACTCGACTTGATTAGGTTTGCTCAATTGAAACCTAAACAAAAATAAAAAATGCAGTTGGCCCTGAATCCTCAATCGTATTTTAATTGGTTACTAAATACTCTTTACGGAATAATACCAGGCTTCAAAAAAATCATGAGGCTGAAGATTGAGAAACATTGTTCTATTATTTCAACCAGAAATAATTTTCCTCGTGAACTTCTATCATCTTTTAAATTCCAGGCATCAAAAACGACTGATCTATAAAACTGCTATAACTCTGTATCTTTCACTGCCTGGAACTTGGCAGTTGACAGTTCGTAATACAGCTTCGGGCTGGTAATTTCAATCTCAAACCTGTTCAAACTTTGAGTCTAATATTATCTTCAAAACATTTAGTATACTTTTATTGACATTGTAATAGGTAGTATTTAAAACACAACCCGGAATGGTGCCCATTATACTGGCTGAATTTCCTCGGTAGATAGCTATTGCTAGCCGTTGTCCGAGACTTCGCGAGGCCAAAAACGGCTAATGACATCAGTAAATTTATGAATATTACCAAAGGCACACAACAAAACGCGGCTAATGAATCCTCTAACAAACCTTGTGGGGTTTAAGGGGATAAATTGTTTCACCTATTTTACCAATATTCAATTAATAAACTGAAGAAAAAAAAACAACACTCACGTAATAATCGGACAGCCTCTGCCTCTTCGCCTCTCGACTCAGCAGATCATACAAAAGCAGGAGCCTCAAGTTCGAAGTGCTCAGCTTCCCCCCCTTCGACCCCTGGGGCCCAGCCCTCAACTCCTCAAAATTACTGTCATCCAACAACCGCTCATCATCCAAATCATTCGCCAATTTGATCATATCTCTCACGTTTGGAGACAGATACTGGAGATTATCCTCCCAGTCATCCAATGCTATCTCAGACCTTGAGATTTTGTCCACGTTGGCTTCAAAGTGTGGTGGCAGAAGATGAGATTCTAGAGTCGGTTCCACGAGGGGCTTGACTTCTTCCTTTTCCTCTTGCATAGACAGGAGGGTGGCTTCTGGGAGGGCTTTTTGTGGCTGGATGACGGTGTGCAGGTTGTTCGGATTTGGGGGGAGCAGGTAGGTGCGGTCGTTTGGTTTTGGGGGAGCTATGGGCGCGTAGAGGCCTGGCTTGTGGTACGGAGTGGTCTGCTGCCTGGAAGTTAGAATAATTAATGGAATTTAGAGTTGGTTGAAAATTAACGTATTAATTATACCTTAATTTATGAACATAGTCTATAAACTATAGAAGTTCGTAGCCCATCCGTGGGTGCGTGGTATTATTAACTACTGTATTTTGTGATATTTTTATTTTAAACAATCGTATTGTAGCAGTTGACGTGATATAAATAAAATCACTGGGAACTAGGTTATTAGTGAGTTCTAAAATTGGTTTGATAAATATTTTTGTTGAGCTGGAACATCTTTTGAAGCAAATGTCGCAAATACCTCAGAGGTTTAATAATCATGAATTCAATATTAAAATTGACGTACGTAACGTTCTGTGGCATCGAAAACTTTTCAAATAGAAACGACAAATTACTAAACTGCATTGCAGTAGTATAAACTATTTAAACCTTAAGTAAGTTTTGGTAAAGAACTGTAATAAATTCATGCCAACAGTAAACGAGTTTCATAAAACTTTGTATTTTCCCGGTGTGCTTAACTTTCTCAAATTTTAAATTCTTGGAGTAGCAACAGTCAGAGAAATTCGAGTACTTTATTCTCAATGCATCTTTTTCTTACTACTGGGGGGGTTATTACTACCTAGCTATGCAGTTTATTTTACGGTGAGCGTAAAGGACAGAGCTATGGCAGTCATAACCTCCCTTCACTTGCTTTTCTTTAAGCTAACAAGGAACCTTGTTATAATAATAGTGTTGTATTGCGAGTAAAAAAATACATTAACAATTATTGTAACATTTCTGTTACTCGGAAACTAACATATTTTTATTTTTTTGTCTTTGCGTACCGTCTCAGTATGAACGTCCGTGTCTGCTGCCGAACTTACAAACACAGATTAATAATCTAGTCATTTGCATTGTCACTATCTATCAATCTGTCATTGGATTGAAGTGCTCGTATCATGTAAAACTGGCGCATGCGGACGCATTATTTATTGTGTACTCACTAGTATAGTTGTAAAGATTACATTGATGGGATAATCCTATTCAGTATTCATATTTTATCATCTTTCATCGCCTGAGGAGTCTCTAAACGATGGATTGAACTTGAACCCACCGCCAACCGCCTCTTGGGGAAGGTCAGAAGGTCACATTCACTGACAGCAGCATTAATATAGCCTGTTAGAATCACGGCTAGTAATTATAACGCACAACTTGTGAGACAGGGTTTAATAGTGGATCAGCAATTAAAATTGATTGTACTTGTGAACTAAACAAAATCTTGTTAAAGATTGTTCATTTGAATTTTACTAAGTGTTGCATGGTTACAGGATTATTTTTACATTATTGAAATGGGTGCGCATTTTCTCACATTACTTTTAAGTCCGGTTATTGGAAGTCCGAAAATATTTCTCATACCATTTTACATCATTATGATAGGATCGTATCATCTAATATATAAAGTTCAAAATACCTAATGGGCCATAATACATAATGGTCATAATATACACCGTGTTTTTTTTGATTTACGATAACTTCGGCATATTGTTAGGTACACGTATAGAAACTACGTGGTACACTAGATTTTAAAATATTGCAAAAAAAAAAAAAAATTGTTAAGAACAAAGTAATTAAATGTTGTGTCTTCAATCATTCTAAAAGGGTCTTTAGAGTTAACTCATAGTTAGTGTCAAATACGTCAAGTCAGCGTGACATACACACACACAAGTAAAGATAACACTTGACAGGTGCACGACCTAACAATTGAAAACTCTTTACTCATAATAGGTAATTAAAAGAAAATTGTTAGGTATCAATTAAGAGCCTTTTACATTAGTTTAACGTGATTAACTGATTAATTTTAATAATTGAATATCTTTATAACCGTACGAGTTATCATATGTCTGTGTTCGGGAAATTAGCTTAATTTGACTTGAAGAACGTGCCCTTAAAGTTATCGTAAATCAAAAAAAAACACGGTGTATAATGGTTTTATTTCTGAAACCATATACTTTTGAGGATTTTTTAAAAAGTTATTACATAGAACCCGTTAGGTTAGGAGAGGTTTGTTTTATAACAATTCTGAAAAGTTTACGGTTTCAGAAATAAAACCATTATAAAGGGTGTCTAATTTAAATCGGTCAGTATGGGAGATTCAAAAACTATAAGACACAAGAAGATCTGTTCTTAGGAACCATGTCATCGATTTTAATTAGAAGATAAACTGCATTCATACATTTAAAAGAACCTATACTCAGCTCGGAAATCGAACCCGGTTGTTTTGAAAAAAAAAAACACTATTTCTATTTAGATATCGATTGTTTAGGTTTAAATCAGTAAATGGCTCTATGAAACATGATATATAAAATGAATAAATGCATTGTTTCCACATACTTTAATTTATTTTAGTAGGTGTTCGAAGTGACCACCGTTACAATATTCAACAAGTTCAGGCATGTAAAATTGTCTCTAATAAAATGAACACCTACAAAAATAAATTAAATTAAAATATGTGAAAACAATGCATTTTATTAATTAGTTTCAAAATTTCCCACACTGACCGATTAAAATGAGACACCCTCTATATATAATGGTCATATAGAAGTAATCTTTAATTTGACCATTATGTATTATGACCCATTATGTATTCTGAACTTTAGGTATTATGATACGTACCCCATAATGATCAAACACTTTTCATAGAAATATTAAATACTAAGGATCAAAACTCATAATCATCAGAATTCATAATTATTCCTATTAATACACTTTTTAGGGTTCCGTAGCCAAATGGCAAAAAACGGAACCCTTATAGATTCGTCATGTCTGTCTGTCTGTCCGTCCGTATGTCACAGTCACTTTTTTCCGAAACTATAAGAACAAGAACTACACTGTTGAAACTTGGTAAGTAGATGTACTCTGTGAACCGCATTAAGATTTTCACACAAAAATAGAAAAAAAACATAAATTTTGGGGGTTCCCCATACTGAGAACTTTTTTTAATACGTCATAAAAACATTGATCAAAGCTACAACGAACTTTTATATTATGTTACTTGCTGCTACGGAACCCTTCATGGGCGAGTCCGACTCGCACTTGGCCGCTTTTTATACTTATCATATACCTTAAAAATATGTCTGTTATGTTATGAATTCCGTTAGTGAAAGTAAAAAAATATAAACAAAAAAAATCTATCGTTTTTTTTATAGTAAATACAAATCGATAGTTAAACAAAAATTAGAAAAAATAATTTTATGAGGGCAAAAGACAATACGATTAATCTTTTTAACTATCATCTAAACCTTCAAATCATGAGTGACTTCTTAAATCAAGTCACTAATAATATAAGGGAAATGTAACTTATTCGAGCAAACTAATTTTAACATTCAAGGCCCCATTGTTTACTTTCATCGGAACATCCAAACACAGGAATCCATGAATTTATAGATAGGAACTTAAGCACAACTCAGGTTTATGGAAATAGTTTCAAAGGAAAGCGATGGAAGCTGAGAAGTAACATTAAAACGAGGCTCAGGACAGGGGCTGGTTCGCGCAAAACTTTACGATGTAATTTTGATTAAGAAAACTGCGAATTAAGTTCTTACTTGTCTGTTACTGGCTTTCTCTTTTGAACTGTACTTTTAGCCGTGTTGTATATTCAGTCGAAATTCCTCTTTATTTTCTGGAGTATTTTATATTTTATTTTATTTTTATGGCTATGAGAAGGTACACGAGCTCAGGCCACCTGATGGTAAGTGGAATCTGAGACCCATAGACATTTGAATTATCAAGACTATCCTAAGACCTCAAATGCGTTGCCAACCCTGAGGACTAAAATGGAATGCCTCTATGCTAGTAATTACACCGGTTGTCTTATCCCCACACCGGAACACAAAAATGCGAACACTGTTGCTTGGCGGGTGGTTAATGGATAAGATGGTGGTAGCGGTCCGGATGGACCCTGCACAGGGTCCTAACACCACTGTTGTTTATTAGGTTTAATTTTCTCTTCTTATATTTATTGCTCATAATGTATTTCTATTTAGAATTATGGTGTACTGTTTGTTTCCCGGGACTCCGTCCAGTCGTTTATCTCCATACCAAATTTCATCTAAATCGGTTCAGCGTTTTATCTGTGAAAGCTTAAAAACAGATAGACAGGCAGACAGGTTTACTTTCATATTAGTATAGATAGTATAGATGTAATCTTTCATGTCTTCTCAAATATTATAACCTTTTTGTGTTGAATTAAAAGAACCCGTAACATAATCTAATAACAATTATTACTTCTAAAATCTTTTTTCTAAGTCAACTAAGACTCGTTTTTAGGGTAAATGATAATTCGGCATCGTACAACATGAAGGCGAGTAATAATTGGTACTAAAGCTCTTCGTTTTCCGTATAAAAAAATGACACGGGACACTGTCACAAATTGACCTAGCCCCAAACTAAGCTCTAGGATTGTACTATGGGTACTAGACAACGATATACATACTTAGATAGAGAAATAAATACTTAAATTCATAGAAAACATCCAGGACTCAGGAACAAATACTCATGATCATCATACAAATATTTGCCCTTACCGGGATTTGAACCCGGGACCGCCGGCTTCGGAGGCAGGGTCACTTCCAACTAGGCCAACGTTTCGGCGTATAAGTATTGTCAGTTATACAATGTTTTCTGTATGAAGTGTAAGTCAGCAGGTGGTATGACGCATAGAGACACTCTATTTTATCCAATACAATACAATCAAAAGCTAGGAAATGTCTATGGAGTTCAAAACATACTTACCACCACATGGCCTGTGAACATTGCCATCAGAATTTTAAAATCGAGCATTAGAGGCTTAAAGCGACTACTCCCTTCTGACTTGCTAAAAGGGCGAGTTTTGTTTTGACCTGGGCCTCTATTCAACTGCGTTATAACGATATCGTGTTTGACGTGTTTTAGAATCGTTTATGTCACAGTCGGTTATCAAAACGTTGACAATACGGAAACACGTCAAATACGATATCGTTATTACCTTGTTGAATCCCAGCCCTGTAATGCATGTACGTCATCGTGTATGTACGAATGGTTCATACACGATTGGTACGGATAGCCCGAGTGTCAAGCGAGGAGTTTGTAGATTCGTCTTAGCACTGCGAGTGTCACTAAGTTCGTTAATAAAAAATGCAAAAATATCAGAGTTAAAACATGGGAGCTTGCCGTTTGGCCGAAATATTTTTGGTCAAATGTATCATTTCCCAAATTTTTCATTTGCCAAACCAATGTTATATAGATTAACAGAATTTATTTTAGTACCACCGTGTAGAATCCTTTAGGTTAAGTTAGGTTAGCTTTTATAAAATCCTGAAATATTTACGGTTACAGAAAACAAAGGGGATTGGCACATGAAAATTTGGGAAATTAAAAACTTTTTGAATTAAAAACAGACGACCTATTCAAAACATGCATGTGAGTTTTTATAGTATGCTTTTTTTTAAGCGCCAAAGAATATGCATTATTACTAAGAGAAACCTTCAATCTGCCGAAATCTAACAGTTCTCTAACTACGGATATACGAAATAAAGAAGAAAAGACCATCACTTGAAATCTTGCAGGTTACACTAAACAAAAGAAAAAAGTGAGAACCAAAAAAAATACACAATGATTAAGTAAAATCTTCAAATAAACCTTAAGCAAGGAAGAAGAATATACCATCACCTATACCATTCATCACGCCACCCAGGCCAGTTTGTCATCGGGTACGAATTCACATACACAGAGTCTGGTCTACTTGTAGGCTTATTGGTCGGTCTACTGGTCGGTTTACTGGTCGGTCGACTGATGGGTTGACTGGTCGGCTTGCTCGTCGGTTTGCTGGTGGTAGTCTTCACAGGTTCGTCACGAGCTTCGTACGCCATCTGGTCTGTGAGATGGGCGATCACTTGCATAGCCACGGGGAGATAGGAGTCCGATAGTTGGACCTGCTGTTTTGCTGTGTCCACCTGAAAGGTAAGTTATTGGTTAATTAATAGAAGAAGAAATTTATTTTAGTGGTGGTAGGACCTTGTGCAAGGTCCGTCCAGATTTTTCCCATCATGCAATCTACCGCCAAGCATCACGTGTGGGGAGAAAACAACCGACGAAATAACTTCTTCTTCTTCCATATACTTGTCCACTGCTGAACATATGCCTCTTCGACGGAATTTCATAATGTTAGTTATTTTTTGAAATCACTAGATCTAGCCATTTCACGTAAATTTTCAAGGTTGGAATGCATTTGCAGTTTTAGGATTGCGGTCTTGGGATTGAGAATGTGAATGCCTATGGGTCTCAGATTCCACTAGTCTAGTTTGCCTTGTTGAATGTTCACTAAAAGGCTTGGTATGCGATTTGGCTGTACTGGCGTTGCTGACGTGAATGAGTCCGGGTGTGGATGGACCGGTTCTAGAGTGGCGACCACGAACCACAAAGTGAAATGTTAGCAGGCCTCCCTTAAGGTAGAAAGGTCTGATATCTGCCCTCAGAAGCCAATAGGCTGTATCTGCAATTAGCTAAAGCAGATTTAATTAGTAATAGGGTTGCATTTACTACAGGAGTTTTGTTTGAGATACTGCCATTTGTCTTGCAAAGCAGATTTCAAGGTTGCAGAAAACTGCTAGTAGCACGGGAACGATTAGTGGAGATATTTGAATCTGCTGTCATGATAATCGGCGACGGAGAACGCTTCTCATGGTAAACTTTACTATGAAGATACTGCATAGTTTGCCTTTTTTTGGTGAGGTACAGTCAAGGAGTTTAATTGTTAGGCCACTATGGAACCCTGTCATAATGAAAGCGTCCAAACGACATGAAAGAAAGCTAAGATTAACGATTAACGCTGTCATTATGGCAGGGTTCCATAGTGATAACAATTAAAGTCCTTGACCGTACTTAGGTAGAAAAACAATAAAACTTTACTGATGAGTAATTCCGAGTTCTTGCGGTTCTGCGTAGTAGTTAATTAAATACGAACCTATTCGTAAATTAAATTTGAATATGTAAATGAATATTGCTCAATTCTCAGGATCCATTTGAATTTAGTGCCTCACTTTGGAATAACGCAGAATAATCAAATCAAATGAAATTCATAACATTTATTTGACAAAAAAAGTACAAATTAAAGGAATACCTACTGAACATTCAGAAATCTCAACCATTGACAGTTCGTGCATTGTCAATTGTCTATGTTTGCAGTTGTTTAATTTGGTAGGTACATTTCCAGTGATTCTGGCATTGAAAGATACGCAGTAGTAAACTACAATGATTATTATATCACTCATTTATATATATGAATATATTTTCTGTATTATGTACCTATACCTATTTACCTCCTCACTTTACCTACACACATTCAGCTTTTTAGACCATTCGAGCGCATTCAACAAGACACCAAGTTGCAATTGCAACCTTTTTAGGGTTCCGTAGCCAAATGGCAAAAAACGGAACCTTTATAGATTCGTCATGTCTGTCTGTCTGTCCGTCCGTATGTCACAGTCACTTTTTTTCCGAAATTATAAGAACTACACTGTTGAAACTTGGTAAGTAGATGTATTCTGTGAACCGCATTAAGATTTTCACACAAAAATAGAAAAAAAAACATAAATTTTGGGGGTTCCCCATACTTACAACTGAAACTCAATTTTTTTTTTCATCAAACTCATACGTGTGGGGTATTTATGGATAGCTCTTCAAAAAATATATTGAGGTTATTAACATATTTTTTTTCTAAACTGAACAGTTTGCGCGAGAGACACTTCCAAAGTGTTGAAATGTGTGTCCCCCCCCTGTAACTTCTAAAATAAGAGAATGATAGAACTAAAAAAAATATATGATGTACATTACCATGCAAACTTCCACCGAAAATTGGTTTGAACGAGATCTAGTAAGTAGTTTTTTTTAATACGTCATAAAAACATTGATCAAAGCTACAACGAACTTTTATATTATGTTACTTGCTGCTACGGAACCCTTCATGGGCGAGTCCGACTCGCACTTGGCCGCTTTTTTATTTTATTACTTTCTTAGGATGATTGTTTACCGTCGCACGCAAACTAGGGATCCACTGAAAATCAGCGTTGCAGCACATGTGCCGCAACACATGCTGAGTGGGCCCCTATTGGCGTCAGGGTGCAATACCACCAATGTTCTCTAATTTTTTTTATGTTTAAGTTAATTTAGTTGGAGGAGGTGCGCTTTTGATTCTAATAAAATACTATTCTTTCTTTCTTTCTTTCTAAAAACACACTGCAATACAACAAACATATGTAGTAAAAAACATGATCAGATTAGTGTGAATTTAATTTAGAAAATGTTGCACTGTAGTGTGAAGTCAAATAAGACTCTGCTCAGCATGTGCAGCAGCCGGAGCCACAGCGCTGGTTTTCAGCTGAAACCTGGTGTTCATCTACTAAATAATAATGTCCATATGAAGACTTAAGATTGTTTTGGCTGTGGTTTTACATTTATATCAGCCGAAAGACGTTTTGGACATGAGACTTCCCCAAGGATCTCCAAGACGGATGGTGCTGTGCTCGCATCCGTTGGCTTTCGCGTTTTTCACCAGATCGTAGGTCCATCTTTTGGAAGGATACCAACAAATCGCTTTCTGGTACGATCATAAATTTAGTACTGAGCGAAAATTTTATTACAGAGCTGTTTAAAAATGCAAATCATAAAATAAGAAAAAAATGTAGACTCTGTTCGTCCGTCTGTGTGTTTTTAGACTGAGAAAACCAGCGCTGCGAATACTGAGAGTTAGAGGATATATATACAGATAGACAAACGGGAAAAGCGAGTTGGTTTTATACTATGTAAATAAGGTACTTACTACCTACCAACCTACCTACCTTAAAGAGCGCTTCAATTATTTTAAATCTATTAGAGTATCCCAAAACCTTCTCCTGTCAGTTCCTTTTTCTTCCTCTAAATTTTACACAAATTCATTTACCATCGAGGCGATAAGGTTATGGAATGCTTTGCCTGTGGAGGTACGACGTGCTAAGTCTGTTGCCATTTTTAAAAGCAAGCTAACGGATCATTGTCTATCTCTTCCGTAGTTTTTCGATGATTTGCTTTACTTTTTATACATTTTTTTTTCTTCTATCTCATGCTTCGTCTGTTGACATTGTTTGGCTGTTTTGGAGGATGTATGTATATATATTATATAGATGTATAATCATATGTATTTTTAAATTATTTACTTAATGTATTTATTTTAGTTTAAATATATATAAATAGTTTTCATGTCAAAATGAAATACTTTAATTGTTTCTTGTAGTTGTTTATAGTTTTTGAGTTCTCAACGAATTAGTGTACACCGCCTGCCATGAATTTGTGTCCTCAGTTATTTCTCAAATCAAATCAAAATATTTGTTTGCTAAACATAGGTAATTATACAGTTGGTGACGTAAACAAAGGGTCTTGCCATGTTCTGCCGCTGGGCGTGCAAACTTGGGTCTTGGGTCTCTTTCCAAAGTTGTCTGGAAGAGATCGCTATTTAGCGGTAAGACCGCCTGTTGTATACCTATGAGTTCAATAAAGAGTATTTGTATTGTATTGTATTGTACCTTGCTTATCCTGTTTAGAATCTAACTTAAAAACTTTGAACGTAATTCAACATCATAATCCAAATTTTATTTCAAGTAATCTTTCAATCATAAAGCGGTGATTGTTTTTCTTCGAAGTTGACCCTAATTGCCCTTTTCATTAGCGTACTTTGTTAAGACGGAGTGCTTTGAGTTTTTATTAAGATGCTTCGCTGGAGTGGAGATTACATCAAATTTAAATAAGATCTCGTTATGGTTGATATAATAAATATTTTTGGTGACAATTTGACAAAGCCTTAACATTGCATTGAATGTCAGTCAAATAACCCCTAGACAAGATGGATTCGCTATAGAAACCAAATATATCGGATTAACATAAACTGCCAAATGGCCAAGCAATTATTGTTGGGTGAGAATACGTTTAGATACCTAACGGATATGGTACAAACGTATATATTTCTATATATTTTGACAGTTTCCGAAAATCGTTTGCGTTAACAAGCATCTAGGAACTCTTTTTACTAAAGACTGCAATCCTAAGACCTCAAATGCGTTGCCAACCCTGAGGACTAAGATGGAATGCTTCTGTGCTAGTTATTTCACCAGTTGTCCTATCCCCACACCGGAACACAACAATGCGAACACTGTTGCTTGGCGGTAGTTTAATCGAAATCAAAATGTTTATTCAGTAAATAGGCCCCCATGGGGCTCTTTTACACGTCGGTAATATGAAGTGAATTTACTAGCGCTTCAGATAAGACCATCATTGCGGAGAAGCAGCGCCAAGAAACTCCAGCAGAAGGTAATTTTTTCAAACATGAAGTACAGAAATACTTAAAAGTAAGTTACATTACAAGTACTTAATAAAGTAATAAATAATAATGATTAAAGCTTAAACAAATAAAATGAATACAAATGTAAGGCTAATAACATTAAACTAAAAATAATAAGTCTAGGAGAACAACACGACGAGGTCTCTACGTCAAAAGCCATAACTAGAATAATAAACTGAAGAACCAGTCCTTGCAAACGTGAACAGACCGGACCCCACAAACAGCACCCGTTCACGAGTATGACGCGTATCTCAGCTATCACCTCTCTCAACCATGTTTTCCGGAAAGTGGCGACCCGACCAACGACGCCGCCGTAAGCAAAGACCTTTAAGCGAGCATGACTTGCTCAAGCTGCCGGACAACATAGAAGTAATTCTGCGTGAAACAGCTGTCCGGCGAGAAACATCAGTGTGTTCTCATAAAAGCGTCACGTACGCACAAGAACTAATAAAATAATGGATAAGATGGTGGTAGCGACCCGGACAGAGCCTACACAGGGTCCTACCACCATTAATATTCCGTTTGCAACAACGTATGCAACAAAACTGCGCAAACTTCTCTCACTTGCATCAGTTTAATATGCAGTCGCACCTACGCACCGGCAACTATAACTTTTGCACGTAGACGTGCTTCGAAAGCTTCCAATTAATTCTACGTGGAACAAAAGGCACCCTTTCATCAAGCACTGTTTCAAGACTGTTCAACTTGCTATGCTAAAGTTTAGGATTATCACAGCTTAGATATGCAGTCAGCAAGTTCACTTTTAGAAAAACTGCCGCGTTTTAGCTCTAACGAATATTCACCTGACAATAATTGTCAGCTAGCTAAAACGTGGCAGTCCTATTATAGGAAACATGCATGAAAAACAGAATTGAGTTTTATTGCTAAGATTTACTAGGAAATGTAGAAAAAGCATATAAAAAGCCCATATACACACCCGTTTATTAAGAAAACTTCTTTTAAGGTTTAGATTAGTTTTTTTCGGCATCCTCAGTTTATTTACGTAATATTTAATTCAATTGCCGTGCCGTGTGGTTGCCGGGTTAGAATAGTGCCACTCCATGTCTTCCCGTGGATGTCGTAAGAGGCGACTAGGAATAAGGGCTTGTAGTATTGTTAGGTGATGGGCTTGCAACCTGTCACTAATACACTAGTAAACCTCTTGGCCTGATTATGCAAAATGTGGTAACAGAATTATCAACAAGTCTTTTTAGAGTTGTTGGTATTTCTGTAGCTCTGCCTACCCCGCTCTGGGAATGAAGGCGTGATGTTATATGTATGTATGTGTATTTAATTCAAGGACATTGCATTATATAGTAATTTCTGAAATAAATTAATATTTCATTATACGGTTCGTATATTTAAAACATGGAATAACAGCTGTGATGTCATTCTTGTCGTCGATTTTGTATATAGTGTTTTGCAAGGGGTTAGAACTATGATTTTTTAAGTTTCACATCTTAAGAAAAAATAACATGACAATTGTTTTGAGTATACAGTTATCCTTCTCTTTCTAGCGCTGTCCAGAGTGCGTAGGAAAAAATACATGCATGTTCCACCATAGTCCACAGCAGTCCACTACTGTGGACTAAGATGATGATGTTGAAGATAAAATTAATAGAAACGCTAGTTAGCTTACGCATCTTAACTAGGGCCTCAGGGCTGGGATTTTACGCGGTAATAACGATATCGTCTTTGACGTGTTACCGTATTGTGAACGCTTTGATAACTCTTATGTCATTTACAATAATGGTGACTGTGACATAAACGATTCTAAAACACGCGATATCGTTATAGCGCAGTAGAATAGAGGCCCAGATCACCTCGGTATTTAGCTAGAGAAGGCCCGCACAGCGTTTACCATGGAGCTTTCTCTACTTAACAGGGATCAAGCCTTCATAAAATTATCTCTGAAGAAATTAATGTATTTCATATTACCAACTGAAACCAAATGAAATTGCATCCCTGATTTGATTAGACGACACGTTGGCCTAGTTGGGAGTGACCCTGCCTCTGAAGCCAGCGGTCCTGGGTTTAAATCCCGGTAAGGGCAGATATTTGTGTGATGAGCGCGAATATTTTTTCCTGAGTCTTGGATGGTTTCTATTTATTTCTCTATACAGTGTGTAAATGGTATACGGGCGTTCCTTTTAACAGTGGTTAGTATAACCCCAACTGAGCACATTTAGGCAGCTTTTGTTAAAATTAAATAAAAAAGAAATAACCATGCAAAATAATTTAACACGCAATGTATAACGAAAAATGCAATGAATTAAAAACGCAATTAATGACTTTTCAAAGTGAAGTATTATTAAAGCTGAGGCTACTTAAGCCGAAATACACATTTTCACAAGTAAACATTACGTACTTACCTGACAGATGGACTTCGATGTGCATTGCGGGTCGATAGTATGTTCAAAAATTAATAACGGTGTATACGTTAGCGTAATCAAAATAATTCTTTCTGTGAATGATTAGTAGAGTTTTAATCTATGTCCAGTTTTAATAAACGCCCGTATACCATTTACACACTGTATATGTATGTTTATCGTTGTCTAGTACCCATAGTACAAGCCTAGAGCTTAATTTGAGACTAGGTCAATTTGTGTGAGAATGTCCCCTGATATTTATTTATTTATTTTTATTTGATTTGTTTTGCTATGGTTATTCTTATGCAACAAAAGTTAGTCAATAGCGTTAAAATAGATAACGAGTTATAACTTATTAGAACTAAAAGTTGAGCACAATTGAACTAACCAATTAAAAAACTTCATTGTTAAAAAAAAAAAATTGTGATTACTTTATATAGGTACTTCAATTTAAAAGTAAAACCCGGCTGGTGACTAGAATTACGCACACTTGGGTACTCGTATAATTTTAAAATGTAATTTTTTTATCCTAATTAATCATATGACACCCAAAATATTTATTGTTATTCAATAGGTACCTACTTGGAACATATATTATTATTTATTGATTTTTACTTGTCTTTCAGACTTTCATAACCTTAAAAAGCTCCGTTAAAGGTTAAAACTCATATTTTATTGTATAAAATATATAATACAACAATACAATACAAAACACTTTATTGTCCACCAAACAAAAACATTACAAGGAAATCGCACAATTTAGAAGACCCAGGTAAACAACAGGCGGCAACATATAATTATTGTTAGGAAATTAAAATAGGAAAATTCGTGTATCTTTCTGATTTATTAAAGAAAAAACGGATGCATTTTGAGATTATAAAAGTGTTATATCTATAAACCCATACCATAATAAAATTATAAAGAGACAGTGTGTATTTTGTACAGTCGAAGACACTGTTAACTGTACATTTACAAACGAACATAAACCTTATCGCAACGTATTAAAGTCTACGGGTGGTCAGTTAACAGTGTCTTCGTGTGTACGTTGGCCTATCCGCCAGGTTACCTATCAGCATCCTATTAAGAAAATTGTACTCATATCACCATTTGTTTTTTTTTCCTTTAAAGCGGGTCGATCGATGGCGAGATATTTATAGTTAAATATATGATTAATATGTGTTTTAATCTCACAATACTTTTTTTTAGCTTCCCGCAATCAGGGCTGGGATTCTACACGGTAATAACAATATCGTCTTTGACGTGTTTCCGTATTGTCAACGTTTTGATAACTCTTTTGTCATTTACAATAATGGCGACTGTGACATAAACGATTCTAAAACACTTCAAACGCGATATCGTTAAGACGCAGTAGAATAGAGGCCCAGGTAAAGGTTAATTACCTTATTGGTCACGTTTGTATGTTTAAAGCATTTCTCTTAACACTGCTTGCTCTGTTTTAATCTTCGTCACAGTAAGTCTTAAACTAGCGCAAAATGAATTTGAATATTCATTGCTCTCATGGACACGTCGAGGAACAATAGAGCGAGGCTGTGACGGATTAAATTTCTCTTTCAAACGGTTTTCGAATCTGTAGACAACGAATTCGGACGCGGCCGGAATCGGAAAATGCCATTTTGAAACTGACACGTTTACGGTAAAATGTTAATTGAGTTTTTTTTCTGTTTCTTAGGTAAGAAGGAAAAATCGTTTAAGTGAACTATTCTTACTTCAGTATGAATTTAGAATTCAAATTATTAAGTAAAAGCGAGACTCTACTAGCGCTTCGGACAAAAAAAAACACAGGACTGTTGCCGGGTTAGAATAGTGCCACTCCATGTCTTCCCGTGGATGTCGTAAGAGGCGACTAAGGGAATAAGGACTTGTAGTACTGTAAGGCGATGGGCTTGCAACCTGTCACTAATACACTAGTAAACTTCTTGACCTGATTGTGCAAAATGTGGTTACAGAATTATCAACAAGTCTTTTTAGAGTTGTTGGTATTTCTGTAGCTCTGCCTACCCCACTCTGGAAAATAAAGGCGTGATGTTATGTATGTATGTATTTATATCAAGTGCACAACACTAATTAAATCCATATATACCTTGTCAGACACCGCAATTTAGAGGAGTTGCTTAATTATGGGATTTCTAATTTATCAGAACTCATACACCGATCACGTGTACCTTCCCTTGACAATGTCAAGTTGTCCTATTAGACAGAAGCCGATATGAAAAATAATAATAAAAATGAAATTTTGACCATGTAGCTTCTCAGCCCAAAGTACAAAGTGGTAAGTAAATTGTCCGCTTCAAAATTTGGCAGTCAATTTTGAACCAGTTCCGGTACATGGAATCGGCTGAATTTTAGACCAAACATGTAATCCCGATGACACTCCAATAAGCATACTTATATACTACCCGTGGGTCCATTTCAAGGGCATTTGAAGATGACGAACCTAACCTACCTATTTTTGCGGAATAAAACTAATTTCTGACGAACTTCTGACGAAAGCGATTAGAGCAGCTAATCGCTTTCGTCACAAATTCGTCAGAAATCAGTTTTATTCCGCAAAAGTAGGTAGGTTAGGTTCGGTATCTTCAAATGCCTAAAGGGCAAACCGCCCTGAAATAGAAGCCCTACCACGAGGCAGGGCTCCGTCGAAAAGAGCAGTGGGTTGAAGAAAGGGGACCACAGGTCGCGACCCCTTCAATGTTATGGTATCAAAGTGCACATCTGATGATGGAGTCGAAATATGGCGACGGAATCTCCGCTATACTTAACGTAGCCTACTGTGTTAGGCCTTATTAGCAGAGCCCGGAATTTTCGTAGCACTTTTGAGCTGTCATAGGGACTTCTCGTTTATCGACTTCCGATATACATGTGTATATCGATAAATATAAAAGAGTTTTTTTTTTAAATATGGTTACGAGTGTAAACAACAAGCAGTCTTATCGCGAATGAGCAATCTCTTCGAGACAAGATAAAATTATGACTATCTATTTCTTTTATAGATGAAGAAGAACTGATTTTAAACATGAAATTGATAAATGTTAAAACACTGAACTGAACTGATTAAATCTAGAAATGTTAACTATTAACTTTTCATTGCAAATCTCTATTTTATATTTTCAGCCACTCAATAGTCATATAAAAGAGATCGCTCTTTGGCGATAAGACCGCCTGTTTACCTTTACTTTTAATCTTCATTGATATGTTGTGTTGTGTTCAATAATGTATCGATAAAATTATGTATATCGGTCCCTATGACACATAAAAATTGCTACAAAAATTCCAGGCTCTGCTTATTAGTTCTTTCTTCATAGGCACTGTGCAAAAATAAAGTATTAGAATAAAAAATTGTGTTTTTTTTTTGCCACTTTTTTTTTCATAACTTATTTTTATTATGTATGTATGTACGTATGTAAACACTTTATTGTACAAAATAAAACAGAAAAAATACAATGAAGAAAAAAAATATTATGAAGAAATGATGTCGTGGATTATAACATTTTTCTTACCACATTTAATGTGATGGTTAGGACGAATATCGCCAGAATCGTCACCTGTCGTATCATGGCGGCTCTCTGTAAATAAATAAGTTATTAATTATTATAATTCAGTTTCAAGCATAGAGGCTACTAAAATAAAGGAAACCATGGATGAGCGAGTATACATTTCTCTAGAAGGGTAATAATAGGTAAAAATACACTTAGTAAAATGTATAAAAAGGCTCATTGCATTTGCTTTAGTAAGTGTAAAACGATATTCGATAACGATTTCAATATTTATGGAAAATGGCTACACCAAAGTGGAAAAAGATTTTTTTTAGTTAGTCTAGAGCTGAGACAGACGGACGGACAGACCGTCTGTCACAGCTAATTTGCTCCGAAACTACTAAACTGATTGTGTTGAAATTTGGCAGACAAAATATTGATGTAAGTCGGACCCGGGACCGCTTGATTCGTCGGCATCATACAAATGATAAGCGACTTCTCCGCGGGCGGAGTTGCGGGCCATTTATAACATTGAAGTAACACTTTGTTATAGAAAGGGTGTTCTGTTAAATATAGAAATTGTGGTGCGGTTAGAGAATGTGGCGGAGAGAAAGGCCGTGGTTCAGTCGGGATTCAAACCTAATCAACATCGGTGCACCGAACCCGCAACAAGAACTGTTAAACCATTCCGGCTAACAGTCCGTGGGCCGATATTGCCCTGACTGTTTTTTATGGCATGGCATGGGAAAGGCTAGCGAGCACACATGCCACCTGATGGTAAGTAACATCTGTGACCGATAGCCATTTGCATATCTTCAGACTGCAATCTTAAGACTGCAATTGCCAGCCCTGAGGACTAAGAAAGTCTCTATGCTAGTTATTTCACCGTTTGTCTTTTTTATGTTAAGGAGAAGGCACACTAGCACTCAGGCCACCTGATGGTAAGTGAAATCTGAGACCCATAGACATTTGAATTCTCAAGAATATAATCCTAAGACCTCAAATGCGTGGCCAACCCTGAGGACTACGATGAAATTCCCCTATGCTAGTAATTTCACCGGTTGTCTTATCCCCACACCGGAACACAACAATGCGATCACTGTTGCTTGGCGGGCGGGTGAGGTAGGACCTCATGCAAGGTCAAGGTCCACCACTAAACTCCTTTACCAAAGCCATTGACCTTATTAAATTTAAAACTTCAAACGGTAACCTCACTGAAATGTAGAGAATATAGTCGTTGTTGAGTTAGATAAGATATTTATTGATACACGTTGAGATAGAACCTGGTTATAACGGGCCGAGGTCACGCTGTAGAGTGCCCACGCTTAAAGGGAATTCACGGACAAGTAATAACGAATTCCAAACTTAAAAGTAACTTAGAACAAGGAAGAATTTGATTAATGCGTGTCATGCGTGTTTTATTACATCTAACGGACAATATGACATTGAAATTAAAAGTACAACAGATCAGGGCCTCTATTCAACTGCGTTATAACGATATCGTTTTTGACCTATTTCCGTATTGTCAACGTTTTGATAACTCTTATGTCATTTACAATAATGGCGACTGTGACATAAACGATTCTTAAACGTGTCAAACACGATATCGTTTTAACGCACCTGAATAGAGGCCCTGGGCTGGGATTCTACACAGTAATAACGATATCGTGTTTGACGTGTTTCCGTATTGTCAACGTTTTGATAACTCTTATGTCATTTACAATAATGGCGACTGTGACATAAACGATTTCAAAACGCGTCAAACGCATCGTTATAACGCAGTAGAATAAAGGCCTAGAAACGGAGTGAATATAAGGTAAAACCTCATATTATAGACAATGCTCCAGGTTTGAACAATCACTAATAACCGCTATTAGAATTAAATGTTTTCATTTAAAAAGGTTAATGTTCATCACTGAAGCATTGTCTATAATACCTTACACACATAGCTTAACTTACGCATCGAAAATATAAATACACTACACATGCCCTACATAAATAAATACCGTGGGATAACTACACATAAATTAACCTCCCATACGAAGTGTTAGGCTTGTACTTACTATAGCGCATGACTATATGACTAACTACGACAACGACGTGCATATTAAATACATACATACGCCTTCATTCCCAGAGTGGGGTAGGCAGAGCTACAGAATACCAACAACTATAAACTTGTTGATATTTCTGTAACCACAATTTGCACAGTCAGGCTAAGATGTTTACCAGTGTATTAGTGACAGGTTGCAAGCCCATCGCCTAACAGAACAACAAGCAACATATGCATACTAATTAGCAAAAAAGTATATATGAATTACATATTTTAACTGGTTCAGTGGTCAAAAAGGGATTGTAAGGTACTTCTTTATAAGTGGACCATGAGGAACTACAAACAAAAATAATATCACGCCTTTATTCTCAGAGTGGGGTAGGCAGCGCTACAGAAACAGACTTGTGACAGACCACATTTTGCACAATCAGACCAAGAAGTTTACTAGTGTATTAGTGACAGAATGCAAGCCCATCGCCTAACAGTACTACAAGCCCTTATTCCCTTAGTCGCCTTAAGACATCCACGGGAAGACATGGAGTGGTACTATTCTAACCCGGCAACCATACGGCATTTAGACTACAAAAGGTCACAAAAAAAGCAGACATACATTATACAAGTTGCCTAAAACCAGTACTCTTCCATGCCTTTTTGGTCAGGTAAAAAGGCAGAACAACACACAGTTATAAAAGTAAAAGAAAGGTTTTTATAAACTACATAGGGTAAAATCAAAGACGTGATCAAAAGTGATATGACTTAATTGAGTATTAAAGTGGGATCCGAATAATATAGGTATGTAGGTGTTTAGATGTAGTATTCAGACATAATCACGTAATCGTCACCCTACTTAATGGAAAGAAATGCAAAGATGAACATTAAAACAACTACACAAATAAATGACAATGACTTATTTGAATTGTTACTGTGATTACAGTGTCATTAGAATAACATAGTCTGAATAGGATCCATAGAGGGTATGATTCTAAAAATAGGGTCACCATGATTTACTAAATAGGTAACTTAATTAAGGGGAAAATAAGATACTACTATAAGACAAATGAATATAAAGTATTTAAGAATACCCACTAAAAATAGTCTACGACATCACCAAATAGCATACATGCATAACATCACGCCTTCTTTCCCAGAGTGGGGTATTTATTTATTTATTTATTTAATCTTTATTGCACAAAAAAGAATACACTTAATATGCAAAAGGCGAACTTAATGCCGTAAGGCATTCTCTACCAGTTAACCTTTAGGCAAAGCAGAGATTGTAGTGGCGGTGCAACATAGATTCTGACTTAACTATATACTATATACTTACATAAACATATACACTTACATAATATCAATATGCTACATAAATATAAATACATGAAATAACCTAATAAATAAATACATGCATAATATGTATGCATGTATATAAGCAAAAAACAAAACAGATAAAGCAATCAGAAAACCAAGATGATGTCAATTCTACCAGAGGGTAGGCAGAGCTACAGAAATACCAACAACTCCAAAGACTTACTGATATTTCTGTAACCACATTTTGCACTAACAGGCTAAGAGGTTTAGTGTATTAGTGACAGGTTGCAAGCCCATCGCCTAACAGTACTACAAGCCCTTATTCCCTTAGTCGCCTCTTACGACATCCACGGGAAGACATGGAGTGGCACTATTCTAACCCGGCAACCATGAATAGAAAATTCTTTTCTACTTGTCGTTTTTCGAGATAGCTTTATGTATTTGTAGTAACGGCATCGGAATCATTCACTGAGCATGGTAGTAGCTAATTGTTTTTTTATTATGTTAAGGAGAAGACACACGAGCACTCAGGCCACCTGATGGTAAGTGAAATCTGAGACCCATAGACATTTGAATTCTCAAGATTATAATCCTAAGACCTCAAATGCGCTGCCAACCCTGAGGGCTAACATGGAATGCCTCTAGTAATTTCACCGGTTGTCTTAATTGTGCTAAGAAAGCACCGTTGTTCTATATTAACTAAGGTAACAGATAAAATGAGACTTATCAAAATTATAGTAGGTATGTAAAACGTGGATTTATACGAGTATGTATTCTAATACATACATACATAACGTCACGCCTTTATTCCCAGAGTGGGGTAGGCAGAGCTACAGAATACTAACCACAAACCACATGTTACACAATCAGGCCAAGAAGTTTACTAGTGTATCAGTGACAGGTTGCAAGCCCATCGCCTAACAGAACTACAAGCCCTTATTCCCTTAGTCGCCTCTTACGACATTCACGGGAAGACATGGAGTGGCACTACCTATTCTAACGCGGCAACTACACGGGCAAAAATAGTAATTACATATTTTTTCTATTATAAAATCATAAAAGGGCACGTAAGTGCTCAGTTTTATGCTTTTTACCTTGAAATTTCGCACATTTTAGTACCAAAAACCGGTTCCAAAACCGCTTTTGTTTAGGATATGTGAGTAAACAATCTCAGGTCGCTCACCCTCGGGTCAATGACCTTAGGTATCGCGATGGCCGTTAACCTTCTAATGATTTATGTCATTCGTATCGATCTGCCGGTAAGTACTTCTTGATCGATCTTCTGGAAATGAACGTGACACATTCGGCTTTAGAACTAGCTGAACACTTTTGTACCTTGTCTTATTAACGCCTTTTACAGATTAGTGGAGTGTTTCAAACATGACGTTCAAGTGACAAAGCACTAGTGTGTAGCTAATTTATAAGGCTGAGCGTACGGACAACGTTTCTTGGAAAAGGAAGGAACAGCGTTATGTCATTTTACTGATAAATTACATTACTAAGAAATTAGTCTGTTGTTCTAGCTCTGGTCTGGCTTTATTATGTTTATTATTAAAGAACTTTTTAAGATTGTGTCATCTGCTTTAAGACATGAGACACTTCTCTATGAAATAAATAAGTATAAAAAACCGGGCAAGAGCATGTCGGACCATGCTCAGTGTAGGGTTCCGAAGCCGTTAAGTACTACAAACATAAAAAAACATCAAGTAATCACTAATTTTCTATTTAAAGTCAATTGGTGCCGTCGTATTAGATAGTATAATATTTTTAAAAGACCTATCCAACAACACCCTACACTATAGGGTAGACGAGAAAAAAAAACATCCCCACGCCACGTTACGTGTAGGGGAGGTAGGTACACTAAAAAAAAAATTTTCTACTTTTTATTGTAACACTTTGTTGGCATGACTAATATGCATATTCATGCCAAATTGCAGCTTTCTAGTACTAATAGTCTTTGCACTAGGCTGCGGACGAACGGAAGGACGGACATGGCGAAACTATAAAGGTTCCTAGTTTGACTACGGAACCCTAAAAATACCAATTTGTTAATCTAAAGCCTTATTTTGTCTAGCTTAAGGCAAATTAAACACTTGAAATCATCATCCCTGTCACTGTTATTAATTTGGATTAAACAATAGCACATTATACAATGACATAACAATAATACAAAAGTTGAAAAATAAATTTAAATTAACGCTTAATTTGGCGGCATGTTCAGCCTAGTTGGTAGTGACCACAGTTAATGACGAATCCCATCTTTATGTGTGAGTATTTGTTCCCGAGTCTTAGTAGTTTTCTATGTATTGGAGTAAGTATTTGTCTATATAAGTATGTTTATCGTTGTCTAGTACCCATATTACATACAGTCAAGTTCAAAAGTATGTATACACTTTAGTACCTTGTCTATTTAACGTCATGTTTAAACTGCCATATGAAATTATCCAAGCGATTAAAGTGACAAGGTACTAAAGTGTATACATACTTTTGAACTTGACTGTACAAGCCTTGAGCTTAGTTTGGGACTAGGTCAGGTGTGATTGTCCCCTGTTATTTATTTATTTATTTTATGTATGCAAAACTTTTTTCTTACAAAATATCTACTATAATATAGTCAAGAGCAATAAAAACTAGTCAATTAGTACAGAATTTCCATTGAAAGTGACCCGTTTCCATTGCTTCTAAGTGTAGGTAATAATTAAAGCTGCAAAATAATGGTGACCCTACTTTTATAGCCAAACACTGATAAAAAGCGCAACCGATTTTAATGAAACATTTTATTTTATAAAAGACCACGTCCTAGTCAGAACATCCGTTTAAGAGGGTTTAAAATGTCGACACTCATTTTACTTCGGCGAATTTTCATTTCATCAGAATCAGAATCAGAATAATCTTTATTCAAGTAGGTTTACAAATATTAAACTCTTTTGAAACGTCATAGTAGCGACTTACCCTAAATTGACTGCAGGATCAAATCGCGACCGATCAGAGAAGAACCTGTAAGAAACTTTTGTCATAAGGACTAAAAAATTTATTACAAGCAATGCAGTCCCAAGCATCGACGGATATTTCCACGTTTAGAAGTTGATTTTTTGGTGGTATCAGGTCTAACCATACTTACGGAACCTATGCTTAAGATAACCTAAAAGCAATAAGGTTTCAGCAGAAACTAGCTTTTGATGAAATTAAATTCGGTGAAACGACACATTCCATAAAATGAGTTTCGATATTGCAAGGGGATTCCGTTGACGAGCTGCTGCCACAAACAGCACGGGGCTTTATTCAACTTGGTAACCATCTTGCTTTTGAGACGATAATGTCAACGTTACGATAGCTCTCATTTACTTGATAGTAATGGACGCCGAGTTAAAAACAATACGATAATCGTCAAAAGCAACACCATTTCATCGTGTAGAATAGAAATCCAGATACCGTTCAACGTCAAGAATTAAAAAAGCGGGCAAGTGCGAGTCGGACTCGCCTATGAAGGGTTCCGTAGCAGCAAGTAACATAATATAAAAGTTCGTTGTAGCTTTGATCAATGTTTTTATGACGTATTAAAAAAAACTACTTACTAGATCTCGTTCAAACCAAATTTTCGGTGGAAGTTTGCATGGTAATGTACATCATATATTTTTTTAGTTCTATCATTCTCTTATTTTAGAAGTTACAGGGGGGGGTCACACATTTCAACACTTTGGAAGTGTCTCTCGCGCAAACTGTTCAGTTTAGAAAAAAATGATGTTAGTAACCTCAATATTATTTTTGAAGACCTATCTATAAATACCCCACACGTATGGGTTTGATGAAAAAAAATAATTGAGTTTCAGTTCTAAGTATGGGGAACCCCCAAAATTTATGTTTTTATTTCTATTTTTGTGTGAAAATCTTAATGCGGTTTACAGAATACATCTACTTACCAAGTTTCAACAGTGCAGTTCTTATAGTTTCGGAAAAAAGTGACTGTGACATATGGACGGACAGACAGACAGACAGACATGACGAATCTATAAGGGTTCCGTTTTTTGCCATTTGGCTACGGAACGCTAAAAACAGCCGACATTATATTCAAACGCCAATTCAATTAAAAGAAGATTCTGTCAAAAATGAATTTTGTTGCCGACTGTAATTGTGCAAAATCATTTACTGCTTTACAAGACCAACCACTCTCACTCACACTTCGACACTCTATTTTAAGGTCTACTTTAAGAATAGCGGAGATCCTGTCACCACCTTCTGACTCCGTCATAATCAGACCAGCTCTCTGGTGCCCGATTATTGTATTGTCATCAAAATCGGTCCCCAGTAAGTGGTTCAATCATTGCAATATTTGATCCGAACATACATTATACTGGGTGGTTTTGGGGTCATGATCCTAAATGGCCAAAAATGAATAAGATGGTCATACTGAACAATCCGATGGGACCAAACAAGAAATCGCCAAAAAAACCAGCTGTTTCATACATTAACTCTCAATTAATTCACCGTTAATGTATGAAACACCTGTTTTTTTTTTCGATTTCGTGGTTTTGGCCCCTTCGGGAAAGTTGTTCAGTATGACCATCTTATTCACTTTTGGCCATTCCGGATCATGACCCCAAAATCACCCAATATAGGATGCAAGGAAATTAAGTGCGAATATTTTCAAGATCTCTAATTAATATCCGAAGGGTCACTATGAAACAGATATCATACAAGTATTGTGCGATTAATTTAAGTATTTTTGTTTCATAACAAAGTTAATTTGCTATAAATAAATATTTGTGACCTTCGTGTGCCCTACCTAAGTTTAAAAATTAAGTGATAAAATCACTACATAGTATAAAACAAAGTCGCTTTTTCTGTCCCTATATCCCTATGTATGCTTTAATCTTTAAAACTACGCAACGGATTTTGATGCAGTTTTTTTTAATAGATAGAGTGATTGAAGAGGAAGGTTTATATGTATAATACTTTAATTCGGAGTGAAGCGAGGGCGGGTCGCTAGTAAACAATAATTTATTTTACTACTCAATCAGTGGTACAAAACGTAGTCACGCTGACAGCGACAGTATTTGTATTAATCTCTACTGTCAGCGAACTACAGTATGACTCATTTTATCCGGATTGCAAATTGTTTCTGTTTTATAGTGACCCTTTGGATATTAATTAGAGACCCACCCAAACTTTGCAGTTTGGGTGGGTCTCTAATTAATATTAAAAGCTTGTAGAAAGCGTCCCTGCATCTAATAAATCCCTGGCCACTCTACAGAGGTCAGTGCTTGAGTTATATTCGGAGTACCGCAGCTAACGGGACCCTATCTCTGAGCTATATCTCTTGTATATGGGTCATTATGCTAACAAACCGGATTGAGAAAGGCTTTGTTTAGAATCTAGACCATTTCCTGCAAGTCCTATAGTACTAGCAATAGTTGTGGATGCAGATGTGAGTTGGCTCTGATATTTCAAGTAGCTAACGAATTGTGTGATTGGTATTTAATATATAATAAATGGATCAATCAACTTTTCTTTGTACCTCGTTGCCATGGTGACCTCTTTTAGGTTTCTCTTTATAAACTTGATTTTAAAGTATATAAATCAACTAAACATCAGTTTTTGTGGTAATTTCAAGCCCATTTTTTATGGGTTTTCTTACAAGCATATTTAGTACATACATACATAACATCACGCCTTCATTCCCAGAATTAACTCTAAAAACTTTTGGTAATTCTATAACCACATTATGCACAATCAGGCCAAGAAGTTTACTAGTGTTTTAGTGACAGGTTGCAAGCCCAACGCCTAACAGTTACAAGCCTTTATTCCCTTTATTGCATATTTAGAACCTAGTGTATATTAAACCATATCTCTAAGAAACTGTATCACTGTTGTCTCCTGGGTAACGGGACAGAATAACAACAACTCAAATAAGATCCACCCAAACACAAGTAAATTGGAAAGAATGGATGAAAGAAGATTGACGAATGAGATTATACAAAAGTTGTTGCAAAAGTAAGTGGAAGGGACTGCCCTAGGCGTACTTTTTTTAAATTAAATCGGTTAAATGCTGGAAAAGGGCTGAATCTTAAGTACCCTAAACCGACATGCATGCATGACTCGATGTATCAAAGTGGAAGAAGCAAAAAAGATTTGTCAGGAGAGGTAGAAAGAAGTGGTCTCTGCCTACCCCTATGGGAAACGCGAGCTTTAATGTATGTATGTATGTAATTACAAGTCAATGTTTTTTCAATCCACCAATAACAAAAGCAACGCTATTTATCTAAGTTTGGTCCTTGGTTTTATTGAATTATTGTGGTCATAAGTTTTATTTTTAACTAGCACATTTTTTTTTAATCTCGGAGTTCAAATTTGCACTATGCGGTAATTTTAACAGGAGTTTTACAGAAACATACGTCATATCAGTCATTAAACAAAAAAATATCACGAAAATATCACAAAGAATATAAAATCAACAGAAAGCTTGTGCTATTTTAATAAGTTTTTTTATCACTCCCTATTTTTCCCAAGGACCTTTTTTTAAGACTTTGTAAAAAGATTAATATCTCTCAAAATTAATAGGACTTAAAACTTATACCAACGTAATAAAGTTACCATAATTTCAGATATTTACAGTCGACACGTCTACAGAAGTATCCACATTTAGTCCTTATTACAACGGATGAAAAAGTGGTCACATCTCTTTGCTGTCGACTGTACGAGTAACTTGGGTATCATCATCACCTTACTATTAATAAACCGACCTTTACTGACATGATTTTTGATAACCACATTATTAATGAAGGTCTTAACCAAACACGACCATATTCATCTTGAAATGAATAAGCATTTTTCTTATTACAATCCTTCAACAATCACAATTAAGATGTGCGGTGTTTCGTCGTTTTGTCGTTCCGCAAAAACGTAAACGGGTGTTTTTTACTCTACGATAATTATAAGGCTGGGAATCGCCATAGGACTTTTTACTACAAAAGATTTAAAGATAATTGAGTTAGAAAAACAAATAATATAAACAATGAATAGAAAGATACTAACTACCTTGTGTCATTAAGAGTACGTGTTTTCGTAATCTTTATTAGTTTAAATATGTATATAGTTTCTGTTTGGGCCATTTTATTTTGTTGATTGGCAGAGTATGCCTTAACGCATTAAGTCCGCCATTTGTACCTACTTTGTGTAGATTGTACTAAAGTTTGAAAAAATAAATAGTGCTTTAACATCCCCTAAATTATTTTTTTAACAAGCAATTTGAAGCAATGTTTAACTTTTTCAAGTTATTTTCCAACAAGGTAGGTTACATTAATACATAAGTGGGTCAACACAAAATATATTATAGTATTAGCACAAAATACGTATAAAGTTAACTGTCAACAATATCCTTACAAGAAATAACACAGACCTAGCAATCAAAAAGATTAACCGCATGACAAAATATGTAATAACACTTTTTTAAACGATAATTGACCAAAAACTAATAGTACTCGTAAGTCTTTTTGCAATTAGAAATCTTTATGCCAGTATGATCTTACTTTACTTATTTCAACGAATAATAATTTATTTAAAAGCAAATTTTAAATTTCAACTTTACCAATTTAATATCTAGACTACTATAGAACTATTTTAAGGTTACAAACAAATCAAATCGCACATGAATCTCTGATGAAACTTAAAATTTGACATAGTTCCATAGCCTAAGAATCAAATTGGTGTAATGAACCTTAAGACGTTTAGAAAGAAAGAAAGAAAGAAAGAAACATATTTATTCATTCGTTTAGTAAACTTACCGTGTGTCGAGACGCGTGCGTCGCTGCGCGTGCGCTGCCGTACTGCAGCCTCCGAGGATACTGACCCCGCCTCTACGGTCAGAGGTTGTATAGAGATGGTAATACCTCTTGGGATTTTTTCCGCGTTAGCCCTCGCGCTCTTTATAAAATTTTACAATGTGAATGGACCGCTAGAGTAGGTAGGCGTTAAGCGGCTGCCTTTATTCATAAGATAAAGATGTTGACGTTTTTTGACTTTCGCCTGTTTGCCTTGTTTGCTTGTTTTTTTATTGCAATAAAAATAGGAAAGGTAATATTTGACGATCGAAAAAGAGGTAACGGTAACAATACATTTTCAGAAACTATCATCCTTTGCTAGGTTTTAGAACTATAATATTAAGTATTTTTTAAGGTTCCGTAGTCAAACCAGGAACCTTTATAGTTTCGCCATGTCCGTCCATCCGTAGCCTAGCTCAGAGAATCTTATTACTAGAAAGCTCTAATTTGGCATGAATATACATATTAGTCACGCCAACAACGTACCACCTCTACACGTAACGTGGGGATGTATTTGTTTTTTAAGCTTTAAAGCGCAAAGTTTTGTTAAAGTCTAGTGTCCCCCTCCCCCCCTACAACCAAAAAAAAATCTTAAATGAAAGTGCATAATTATAACGAATTTAAAAGAAAAACTATCACGACTAAGTTGACATCATTGGTGCTTGAGATACAGCGACTAAAGTGTTTATACCTACTAAAATCATCTAAGATGGCACTAAAATATAACTTGTGGATTTTTATATTTGTAGTACTTAACGGCTTTGGAACCCCACTCTGAGCATGCTCCGACATGCTCTTGCCCGGTTTTTATTTATAACTTAATGAAATATCATTATAGCAGTAAAGTTGTTGCTAAGATTTAATAAAATATTGATAATCTATTTTCCTTTAACATTTACGTCTTGTTTTTTCACTCTCAATGTGGTTTATTGCCTCAGCGCGGCAACTTGCTTTTGTGGGACAAAGCTTTAAGAAAAAAAGGCATTGAATCATGCTGACTATAAACAATCTCACCAACGTTTCGTTAATGTTAGAATATTATTATTTACAATCAAAATATTAATATAACAAACTACAACCAATAACAACACTCAATAATAAAATGTATATTGGTATTACCAGCTCTAGATACCTCCTCAATCAGGACAAACTTCGTTCATCGACCAGCGCGCGGCTAAATGTAAAATTTCGGTACCAGTTCCTTGACTAATACAATATTCAAACAAATAACACGCTTTGTACCGAATATCCCAACAATTGGATCTTATTGTAACGTAAACGAAATGTTTTTGTTGTTTAATAAACTAAATAAGTTTAACAAAAAGCCATTTTTAAAGGCGCGACTGCATATTTTCATTATACCTATATATTTTATATAATAAGTTAGTTACCTACTTTTTTTTTCTGTCATATGGTTTTTTTAAAGTAATCGGTGTCACTCGCGATGTTAAGACGAACCTAATGACATCTCACTCATTAAAATCGCTCAAGCCGTTTAGGCTACAGGAGGTCATAATGAAATGGACGTACATACATACGCGTAAAAACATTCCCCTCCTTTGTGAGTCAGTCGGGTAAAAAGAGTTTAGTTTTTTTTAGACGTCCCGCTCTCGTATGGTTTTTAACTCGGTCGCCATTACTGTCAATTAAACAAGAGCTGACAATAGGACGACATGTCAACTTTATGTTAGATCTTATTTTCCTCCAATAGGCAGTATCTCAGGTAAAACTTCTTTAGCAATGTCAACTTTATTACTAACGAAAGAGAGTTCAAACTGCTTTGGTAATCTAATTTTAGATACTGCTTATTAGCTTAAGAAGGCAGAATAGCGGCCGTGTTAGAATAATTATTCTAACTCGAGATTATCATATTATGATAGCGATAAGTGTAAAGACAAATCAGAATAAAGCTCCAGGTCGGCCAAATTGCAAAGAACCTACGTTATGTAGCAACTTTATTTTGCCAGCTTAATCTCGTGAAACCCGATGTGCTATAGAGGGTACATAATCAAGGCAATTTAGTTTGAACTTTATTTCAGGGAATATAAAGTTCATTTTTATTTGTTTCAAAGTTTAAAAGTGTTATTTAGGAGCAAAGGAAATTGAACTTTATTTCCTTACTAGTAGATTCAAATTTTCACTTACATAAAAATCCCTGTTTGTAGTACGGTGGACGTCACGGGAAGAATTTAAAAGAATAACACCCCAACTCAATATGGGAAACATTTTCTATTTAGAGTAACCTTTTCCCTATAGCAATATTGATAATGAAATTTAATACCCACGCGTACTTATTAAGACAGAATAAGCCTTCGAATACACTTTACAGCATTTGTATTCCAAACTCGTATTATTTGTTAAGAGAAATTGAATTTGCATTATTTACCTTTCTTGACGAATCTACCTCAAGCGGAGAAATGAGGACACTAAAAAGCGTATTTTTAATATCTTTAGGTTCAAGGAAACAAAATATATTATAAAAAATAAGTTTTATTTTATTCCAAGTCAGTAATCGTCAAAGTGACCAAATATAACGTTATGTAGTTTAGAAGCAACGGCAGATCCTTTCTTATGAAGTTTATTAAAAAATGAAATTGGTCCTGCAACTACATTTGGTACAACAAATCCATGATTTACATCATTATATACTTCTTTATTAATCTTATTATTCACAGTATAAAAATTATTCGCCACACCATCTCTGAACCTATCAACATGCTCTTTTACATTGAAAATACCGATATTTGGTAATTTATTAATATTAACATTCTGTACAGTAGGTTTATCATCATCGAATTCAGCATTTACATGAAAAATACTGATTGAATTCTTTTTTAAATTCTTATTCACTTTATTATTGTAATGATCTATATCACCAAATTCATTGAAAAAGTTATCTATTCCATAATCTTTGTCAATTCCATTGTTACTGTTATTAACAGTGCTAGTGTTATTTTTAACTACCGTAGCATTATTATGAGGTAGTTTAATAGTAAAGTTAGGTACAACAGGACCAGTATAAGTTACATTATTTGGTATATCGTCAACTTTTTCTGTTACTTCATAGCTAGCAGCAGGCTTGTTGGTAGCGGCGCTTGTTGGTTTGTCTGTCTGTATGTTTCTAGGCTCGTCGTCATATTCATAATCCACATAGTCGTCAGAATGATTGTGAACGTAGAATTCTTCTTCCTTGGGAGCTGTTGATGCTACAATAGTAAGGTAAACCTGGAATTGAATAAAATATTAAAATAACTTAAAAGTACAATACAATACAATACAAATACTCTTTATTGAACACCAAAAATTAAAAAAATTAAAGCAGAACATGGAACAGTACATTTAAATCATAGGTATACAACAGGCGGTCTTACCGCTAAATAGCGATCTCTTTCAGACAACCTTGTAAGAGAAATAACTGAGGACACAAATTCATGGCAGGCGGTGTAAACTAATTCGTTTAGAACTCAAACTAAATAACTACAAGACACAATTAAATTATTTCAATTTTGAAATTAGAACTATTTATAAATATACTAAATATAAATACATAAAGTAAATAATTGAATAAATACCTACTAAATACATATAATTATACATCTATATAATATATACATACATACATCCTCCAAAACAGCCAAACAATGACAACAGACGAAGCATGAGATAGAACAAAGAAAAAAGTAAGGGAGATAATAGAAAAACTACGGAAGTGACAGAAAATGATCCTTTAGCTTGCTTTTAAAAATGGCAACAGACTTAGCACGTCGTACCTCCACAGGCAAAGCATTCCATAACCTTATCGCCTTGATGGTAAAAGAATTTGTGTAAAATTTAGAGGAAGAAAAAGGAACTGACAGGAGAAGGTTTTGGGACGCTCTAATAGATTTAAAATAATTGAATTACTTTGTTGTATAATAAAATTATCGTTTGATTAGTTTCATGCCATTGTCTTGTCAAAAGATCACATAGAGTAAGTATTTTCTTTTTACTACTAAGAAAGAAAAAAAACCGGCCAAGTGCATGTCGGACCACGCACAGTGAAGGGTTCCGTAGCTGGGATGAACGTTCATGGTTGTATTTTTTTTTTTTTTATTTAAATCTCAAAAACTACACAGCGTATTGTGTTCAAAACAATTTTGGTTGGAAGTATTTCGTATGTTCTACTACTGTATTTTTTATTAGAATGTTCTATTTAACAGTTCAAAAGCTATCTACCCGAACAGAATTTTTACGACTTTAGAAGCGTATATCTCGCCAACTATTCACTTACGTAAAAAAGTCACTTAAAAACCTCATATCATTTTGGAAGCCCTATCTAAAAATACCCCACACGCTGATGTAACTCAAAAAAATTTTTTTCGTCCTTTAGTTACATGTATGGAGTGCCACCCCTAAATTTTTTTTTTTTTTAATTTTACTACATCATTTTATAGCGGTTCATAGAATACATCTATCCTCCAAATTTCATTTATATAGTGCTAATAGGCTCTGAGTAAAATGGCTGTGATATACAGACGGACAGACGGACATGACGAAATTATAAGGTTTCCGTTTTTGCCATTCGGCTCCGGAACCCTAAAAAGTACACAAAAAATGGAGCTGTTACTAACTAGACTTTATAATAATATAATATCAATGAAGATACACAAAAAAAATCATGTGGCAAGGGATTAGTCAAAAGAAGAGAACGGAAAAGATTATATCCGACAAATTATAATAATAATTTAAATGATTACTCATACAAGGCGGAAGAACCTTGTATTATTAAGAAAGGAATATTCACACTCGAGTTCCACAAAATTACGATAAGTGTTATTTTAAACACATGGTCACTGTTTAGAAATTTTAATAAATATTAATAAATAAATACATATCAGGAACAATCTTACACAAATTGACGTAGTCCCAAACAAGACTCAAGTCTTACTATACTTACAATAATAAACATACTTTTATAGAGAAGTACAGTCGCGGAAAGCTAGGGTTTGTCGCTTTTGACACCATCACATAACGTCGTAAACTGACGAAGAGTCCAAGACTCCAGAATGAATACTCGCAATCATCACAAAAATATTCGCCAACGATGATAAAGCATCCGTCACTCTCGCACTTATACACTGGCCAGAAAGTGACAGATGTGTTATTCACGTTTATCCACATCGATAGAGACCACGCCTGCCTTCGTCGACGTCACTAATGTAATGCCTAAATATAGATCCGGAATAACCAGTTATTGGAAATTTAATGAATTTATTTTAAACCCCCGTGCCCGTATGGTTCACGGAATACTATAAATCTGTAAGCGCATATAACTAATTTATAAGGAAAACTATTACGACTAAAGACATCATTGCTTCTGGTGATAGGTACAGGCGATTAAAGTGTTAATACCTACTGAAATCATCTAAGATGGCACGAAATTACTAAATAAAAAATTTGTTATTACTTGTTTTTTTTATGGAATAGGAGGCAAACTAGCAGACAGATCGCCTGATGGTAAGCGAATATTGTCACCCATAGACACCTGCAGCACCAGAGTTTTTTTTTTTACTTGTTGTTTTTTCATGTTTGTAGTAGAGCAAGAGCATGATCCGACATGCTCTTGCTCGGTTTTTTTTACTCATTTCTTAACCAGACAGAAGTTTTTGTGGCAAAAACGTCAATTCACTAGGGACTTCCTTCCGCTATTAAATTTATCGATAACTGTTTCAAGTACTTTTTTATAAAGTTTCATAGTAAGTAGATAGTTAACGTTCACCGGATATAATAGAAAGTAACTAAAATGCTGATCACTAACCATGGATGCAATTCAATCGATTTCCATACAAAATAAACTTAAACCAAGATTGCCCTGCAACAAAGGCATATTTAGGTAAATTGTATGACATTGTGTAGCATAATAGTATACTCTAATATAATACCTACTCAGTATTCAAAAATGCATGGAAAAGACTCAAACTTAAAAATATTATAGGCAGATAATCATTTGTTTTTATCGTTATGCTGATGCCACTTTTAAGTTTTGAGTTACGGTGCATGAAATTGTATGTTTATATTATACGTTATCTCATAGTCATGCATACTTAACTGTCCAAAAGTACAATTTATCGATAAATGATTATCGTTCGGAAGTCCCTAGGACAATTTTATTCATGCCACAAAAACTTCTACCTCTGCTCATTATATATTTTTGTTTGACATGACCAAGTGAGTTTCAAGTGAGAACGAAAGGTAAAGTTTCCTCACTGGATTAAGTTTTATTGCTGCTGCAAACCACTGACGCTTTGAGACTTGAAGGTGCAGTAAAACTTGATACACTTTTGTTATTGCAAAGTTGATTGATTTTCAGAGGTAGAAAAAGGAAGGGAATGTGGAACGTGCCCACTCGTTCCTGTTATAGACTGTAAATGTAATTATAATAATTATAACATCACGCCTTTTTTCCCAGAGTGGGGGTGGCAGAGCTACAGAAATACAAAGAAGTCCAAAAAATACTTGTTGGTAATTTGACTGTAACCACATTTTGCACAAACATGCTAAGATGTTTACCAGTTTATTAGCGACAGGTTGCAAGCCCATCACCTAACAGTACTTCAAGCCCTTATCCCTTAGTCGCCTCTCACGACATCCACGAGTAGTGGAGTGGCATTGTTCTAACCCGGCAACCACACGAGACTATGTAATTATATACTACACATTAGTCTATTTGGTATAATTGTGCACTTTAGGATGGTGCATTTGACAGCCGTGTTTAGTCATTTCAACCACTCTGTACAAGCGAGGTATTTAAAAATAGGCGATTATTTATTTTAAATTCTGAGGTGTTCTTATATTTCAAAAGTCATATTTATGAAAAGTTAAAGAAACAAGGTGATAGGTGTTTAAATGAGTCATCCTAAAGTGCACGCAGATTGTAGTGACCCTGCCTACGAGGCTAGCGGTCCTGAGTTCAAATCCCAGTAAGGGATGATGAGCGCTAGTATTTGTGCCTGAGTCTTGCATGTTTTCTATGTATTTACATATGTATTTTTCTTTATAAGTAATTTATCCTTGTCTAGTACCCAGAGGGGGCCGAGCACGCTGCCACGGGACTTAGTGTCAAATGACGTCAAACGGGAACTAGTGTCAAATATTATTATGAAATTATTAAAATGACAGCCACCCAGGGATTAAGTTGCTTGGTAATAAAACGACTCAAATCACACAAAACACACTTTTATTTTTGACTAATTACCTATTTGTAAATACCTCGCTTGAAAGTACACTAAGTGATTGAAATCACGAAATACGGCTGTCACAGGCACCATCCTACAGTATTCAGATTAATATAGACTACGTAAATTTGTGCGATATTGTCCCCTGGTAAATAAATATATGTATATTATTAATTGCTTTTGACGACACGTTGGCCTAGTCGGGAGTACCGTGACTCTGCCTCTGAAGCCAGCGGTGCTGGGTTCAAATCCCGGTAAGGGCATTTGTGTGATGAGCGCGAATATTTGTCCCCGAGTCTTGGATGTTTTAAGTGTATTTCTCTACATAAGTATGTTTATCGTTGTCTAGTACCCAAAGTACAAGCTTAGAGCGTAATTTGGGACTAGAAAAAAAGTCTGAAATTGTACCCCGATATATTTTTTTTTAATTAAATTGTAATCGTCACAAAAGAACGACTTCACCGTCATTAACTGAGTCTAAAACTTAAAAACTTGCTTTATGTCACATTCAATTTTCTGTTAAATATGTTGAAACGACCAGCAAATATATTAAACTAAAAATAAAACAGCAAAAACTCACCATCAGCAAAAACGCCTTTAAATCCATGTTCAAACTGCGTGTAGTTCCCACAAACCGCCAAATTTAACTAAATCCAATTATCATCAAACTGTCACAAAAACTGCGGGCTTTTTATCATTCCTCGATAAATTAAATAGTTTCACTTTAACTGCGCCAGAGTTACTATTTGGTTTACCGTCTGTTCTGGTTTTTTATAAGTTTGTATGAGTCAGTCCTCGTGAGTAACGTCGTAGGCTTGCACCAGGATGTCTGCATCCTTTATTATGGTTAAGTTTAACACATTGTCCTTTGTTTTTTAGGGTTCCGTAGTCAAACTAGGAACCCTTATAGTTTCGCCATGTCCGTCCGTCCGTCCGCAGCCTAGCGCAGAGACTCATAGAACTGGGCCTCTATTCAGGTGCGTTAAAACGATATCGTGTTTGACACGTTTAAGAATCGTTTATGTCACAGTCGCCATTATTGTAAATGACATATGAGTTATCAAAACGATGACAATACGGAAACTGGGCCTCTATTCAGGTGCGTTAAAACGATATCGCGTTTGACACGTTTAAGGATCGTTTATGTCACAGTCGCCATTATTGTAAATGACATAAGAGTTATCAAAACGTTGACAATACGGAAACAGGTCATAAACGATATCGTTATTACCTTGTAGAATCCAGCCCAGGTCAAAAACGATATCGTTATAACGCAGTTGAATAGAGGCCCTGGAAAGCTGTAATTTGGCATGAATATGCATATTCGTCACGCCAACAAAGTGGTAGAAGCAAATGTAAAAAAAAATTGGATAACTCCCATACACGTAACGTGAAGATGTATTTTTCTACTACCTGTCTACCCTATAGTGTGGGGTGTTGTGGGATAGGTATTTCAAAGATATTACGGGTTTGTGAAAACCATTTTTTGATTGAGTAATCCGTTTATGAAATATTAAGCTTTAAAGCGATAATTTTTGTTAGACTCAAGTGCCCCCTCCCCTCCCCCCCCACAGTCAAAACTACAAATACTAAAAATCTGAAAAAAAACTGAAATGAAAGATATATAACGAATTTTAAACAAAAACTATCACAACTAAGTAGACAACATTGGTTCTTGAGATACAGGCGATTAAAGTGTTCATACCTACTAAAATCATCTAAGACGGCACCAATTGACTTTAAGTAGAAAATAAGTTATTACTTGTTGATTTTTATGTTTGTAGTACTCAACGGCTTCGGAACCCTACTGAGCATGCTCCGACATGCTCTTGCCCGTTTTTTTTACGTTGAGTTGTTTAAAAAAGTAACATTAACGCTGGAAAACCGTGTTATAATACTTTATCGACATCAAGAATCGACGTCGACTAGCGGTTAGCTTCGGTAGTAGTAGCGATCGTTATCAACCTTCAGGGCCTCTATTCTATATCGTTTTTGACGTGTTTTAGAATCATTTATGTCACAGTCGCCGTTATTGTAAATGACATAAGAGCTATCAAAACGTTGACAAAACGGAAACACGTCGAAGACGATATCCCATGTGACATACATAATGTTAATACCAGAAATAAATATAAGCTCGCAGTGCCCTTCACGCGGCTCCATAAAATAAAAAACTCTTTTATGTGTAATTGTATTAGGTTCTATAATAAGCTCCCAAGTAATGTTACTGAACTATCAGTAAATAAATTTAAGAGTTACGTTAAGCGAAAACTAATTTCTATATTATAGTATTAAAGACTATATTAATGACTAGCGACCCGCCAGCGGCTTCGCCTGCTGCAACTTTTTTTTCTTGACAATTGTTTTTTTATATATAATTTTGTAGACATTATGATGTTCTTCAATATTGTTGTACATTATTTTGTTCTATCGCTAATAGTTTCGGCAGCGCATTCGACGAAAGACATTTTAAGACTCATTTTTCTACACCTTCGGTTACATTGTTCAAATTTTACCAAGGATCCCTAATTTTTTTCAAAATGAAATGTAGCCTATGTCAAATTGGAAGAATGTAGCATTCTATTGGTGAAAGAATTTTTTAAATCGGCCCAGTACTTTTTGAGCCTATTCATTACAAACATACAAACATACAAAAATAGGTACAAATCTTTCCTCTTTATAATATTAGTGTAGATAACAATGCTTGGGACTGAATTGCTTGTAATAAAATGTTTAGTACTTACGACAAAAGGTTGCGAACGTTGAAAAAAAAAGACATCCGACAGAGTTTCTTACAGGTTCTTCTCTGATCGGTCGCGATTTGAACCTGCAGTCAATTTAGGCTAAGTCGCTACTATGACGTTTCAAAAGAGTTTATTATTTGTAAACCTACTTGAATAAAGATTATCCTGATTCTGATTCTGATTCCAGCACAGTTTTCATAGCAAAGGAGGGTTGGCAAATACAAAAGTATTTTTATATTTACATAAATCTGAATCTTGAACCCGTACAGTGTCATAATCTGTTTTTATTTGTTGGTTTGTTGGTATGTATAAAATATTGCCCATTACTTTATTTTACATGTCATATTTATTTACTTCACCCGCCGTGTGGTTGCCGGGTTAGAATAGTGCCACTCCATGTCTTCCCGTGGATGTCGTAAGAATCGACTAAGGGAATGAGAGCTTCTAGTACTGTTAGGCGATGGATTACAACCAGTTACTAATATACTGATAACCTAATTAGCCTGTTTGTGCAAAATGTGGTTACAGAATTGCCAACAACTCTTGTTGTAGTTGTTGGTATTTCTGCAGCTCTGCCTACCCCACTCTGGGAATGAAGGCGTGATAATATGTAGTATGTATATATTTACTTTTGTATATTTTTTTTTTCATGCTGACCAAACTGTCACTTGTCGTCGCTCGTGAACCACAAAGGGATCCACAGACAATCAGCGTTGTAGCACCGAGTGTTGCGACACATGCTGGGTACGACTCTTATTGGTGTCACATTCCACCAATACCAATATTATTTTAAGTCTTATTTTATTTTCTCATTACGTTGGTGGAGGTGTGTTATCAATTAATTATTCTTTCTTTTTTGTTTAAATTTTAAACAATCATGAGATTTATTTAGTGATTCATATTTTTACTGGCTTCTGCCCCTTCGTCCAAGTAGATTTTGACTTCGTTATTCCCTCGGAAACTATAAAATTTTCCGGGATAAAAGGTAGCCTCTGTTTTTATCCAGCTATCTCCATTCCAAATTTCATCCAAATTCGTGTCCAGCCGTTGAAGCGTGAAAGAACAAACTAACACACATACACAAAAACTTTCGCATTTATAATAATATTACTATATCTAAGTGAAATTTCACTTGACAATCCAACTAATTGTCAATATAAATGCTAGCATAGTAAGCAGGGTCACTACCAACTAGACCATCATCGAACTTATTGCTTCATAACATAAACTGTTTTTAACTTTTTCCACTCCTTTTTAATACAAATCAATTAACTGATCGTCACCCGTGAAGGATTGATGTTATTCCGTGACGGCGCCGGCCATGGGTGCAATGACGAATGACAAAAAATAGTCACCAATGACAATCTACATGGTGGTTCAAAAAAAGGAGGAGGTAATACGTTACATTGTATGGGTTTTTTATGTATGTTCACCGATTACTCCGTCAATTGTGGAACGATTATGTTTTTTTTTTTGGTTTGATAGAGTATACTTCCGAGGTGATCCGATTGTCACCAAATATGAATCTGATGTTGGGATCAGTGAGGAATTGAGGGAACTCCTCAAATATTGTAGGCAAACAAAAAGCGATTTTAGTATTTTTAGTAACATGTCTAGCATTTGCATTCAGAAAGTATCATTTGGGGAAGTGGAACTGATGATGAAGACCACAGATGGCCTTCGGAACACCTCAACGGTAGGTGCCTACAATTTTAAAAGAAGTTATTTTTTGCGGTTTTGAAGGCGGTTTTTGTTTTTTAAAGCATTTATGTGGTGGTAAATACTTTTGCAGTGTCCTGATTGATCAGCAGAGGTCTCCTTTTGGGAAGCGCTGGTAGTTTTTTGACGTGTAAAAGTGCCCGTGCGCACTACTTACTGAATAAACGACTTATATCTTTTTAAGGTTCAGTAGTCAAACTAGGAACCCTTATAGTTTCGCCATGTCCGTCCGTCCGCAGCCTAGCTCAGAGACTCTTTGTACTAGAAAGTTGTAATTTAGCATGAATCTATATATTAGTCATGCCAAGAAAGACGTAAAATAAAATTTTTGAAAAGATTTTTTTTTAGTATACCCCCCCTACACGTAACGTGATTTTTAGGGTTCCGTAGCCAAATGGCAAAAAACGGAACACTTACTCTCGCCATGTCTGTCTGTTTGTCTGTCCGTTCGTATGCCACTTTTTCCGAAACTATAAGAACTATAATGTTAAAACTTGGTAAGTAAATCTATTCTGTGAACCGCATTAAGATTATCACACAAAAAGAGAAAAAAATCTTTAAATTTTAGGGGTACTTAGAGCTTAGGGTATATTATGAAACTTCCCAGGTGAATTTTTCGCTTTGAGCCCTTATCTTTTAAACAAAGGTCTTCAAAAATGATATTGAGATTTTTAATATATTTTTTTCCTAAACTGAATAGTTTGCGCGATAGACGCTTTCAAAGTCGTAAAATGTGTGTCCCTGTAACTTCTAAAATAAGCGAATGATAAAACTAAAAAAAAAAATAAGATGTACTACCATGCAAACTTCCGCAAATTGGTGAGCGAGATCTAGTATGTAGTTTTTTTTTAATACGTCATAAATCGTCGAAATGGCCGCTTTTTTTTGTAGTACTTAACGGCTTCGGAACCCTATTCTGAGCATGGTCCGACATGCTCTTGCCCGGTTTTGTTATTTTTTATCTTTACCACCCTTCAATATAAATAAATAAATATCAAAAAAACTATCTTATCTATTATTAATAATATATAATTATAAAACCTTTTTTATTTCTCATAAACCTATACTATAGTTTTTTCATGCATTTATATTTTGGTGTATATTAAATTTTATGTATGTATATAAACTCTTTATTGTCCATAAAAACAATTACCTACAAGTAAATTAGAATATAAACTTAAGATTAACATGTAGAATGGCGAACTTATCCCTTTAAGGGATGTTAACCTGACCATGATTTACGAATCTGTACGAGGATAGGCAAGATAACAAAGATGTGCACAGCAAGTAAATAAGATTTATATTTCTTAATACCCATTAACTATATATAAACATGAATACAAATACACGTTTAGTATTAGTATCTATAGCTATATCTATCAGGGGACAATCAAATATATTGCTCTATATCTATATCTACGAGTATATTGATTAAAAAATTGTTCATGTGCCATAAAGAGTTTAATTATGTACATACATACAGTCCGTGAGCACGAGTATTTGTCTCTGAGTCTTGGATGTTTTCCATGTGTTTAAGTATACAGGGTGTTTGGTAGTCGGGTGTAGGGGTTTTAAGGGATGATAGTTAGGGTCATTCTGAACATTTTTGACCACACTTACTATTATGCTAAGTGTCACGGTTTTTGAGATATTGTCATATTTATTTATTTTTTGAAAAATCACTCTGTTTGCCAGTTTTTTTTTATTTAACACCCTGTATAGCTTGTATTGAGTTATTTTTTTTTTTCCATTGCTACACCTTGGTTCTTTAAAATCAATTCAAACAATTACCTTCTACTGCTACAATTACTAATAAAACCTATTTAAACATGACGATAAAGTTTTTTTTAGATAATTTTACAACTTTGCATGTCTACAAAAAAAAAAGTAACAGCGATTTACGCGTAAAAAATACTTAATAAACTTTTTTGATTTACGGGCTTTCTAAGCATGTGCCATTTAAAACCAGAAAACTAAAAATAAATAAAAAAAATAAGGTATTTCCAAAAAAAGATACCTCACTTCCATACGTTGTTTAGTGTAGTAACTGGATAGTTCGAGTATTTTGAATTTTAATTTAGAATGTTCTTGTAAATTAGTCGCTCAATCCTCGTGAGAAAAAATCAAATTTTAAATAAGGAACGTTCTAGTTTACCTTATTTTTCAATTAGTCTGTTTTCGAATTTTGCTTTAAAGACACGTTTGTTTCGCTTCAAATGTAGTATAGTGAATTCAATTACAGATATTTAAGTTTTCAAGTTCAGTTCCTTAAGTTTTAACGATTTCACAATGACTTCGTTTTCCAATCACGAGTACGCAGACATAATTTTATGTACGGGCTTGCTCACGGAGACGCAACAAGGGCTCGTAATTTATACCAGGAACGTTTTCCCTCTCGAAGACTTCCAAACGCACAAGTTTTTAGGAATACCTTTATAAAACTTCGGGAAACTGGTAATGTAGCCTCAAGACGTCCTGGTCTCCACTATCCTGAACATTATGTTGTTGATGTCGACGAAGAAATATTAGCACAATTCAGTGACGATCCCACGACGAGTATCAGGAAAGTTGCAAGACAATTGAATTTAACTGAGTGGAAAGTGTGGGCAGTTGTTAATGGTGATGGCAGGCACCCGTTTCATTACACACCTGTTCAAGGTTTAGACGAAGGAGATCCGATTCGTCGTTTAGCATTTTGTCTTTTTCTATTAAATTCAGACATTGAAGATCCGTCTTTTCTTAAAATAATACTTTGGACTGATGAATCTAAGTTTGATAGAGATGGTATTACAAATTTTCACAATCTCCACTATTAAGAGAAAAAAAATCAGAATCCACACATGAAAAAGCAAATTTCATCCCAAAGTCGTTTTAGTGTCAATGTCTGGGCGGGCGTCATTGGAAATACTTTCGTTGGGCCACACTATCTGCCAAATAATTTAAACGGACACACATTACTTGAAGATATGCCTCTGAACATAAGACGCGATATGATATACCAAAACGACGGATGTCCCGCACATTACGCAAGATCTGTGCGTGATTATTTTGATGGTAATTTTCCAAATAGGTGGATAGGTAGAAATGGCCCAATTTTGTGGCCGGCTCGCAGTCCTGACTTAACTCCAGTTGATTTTTTTGTCTAGGGTAGGCTAAAAGACTTAGTTTACGATGAGGAAATTATGGACATAACACATTTAAGACGCAAAATTGAAGCAGGATGTCTCATAATGGAAAATGAAATGAAAGTTGGAGTGACGACCACCGAGGTACGAAGGCGTGCTCGTGCTTGTGTCAGGAACAGTGGAGGACATTTTGAACACTTAAAACGTAATTAAGTAGTTAACAACATCATCTTACTATTTTTTTTTAATTATCTTACTGTTTTGTACATGAAATAAACGCTATCTAGATAGATAACGAAACAAAACACAACACAACAACACAACACAACGAAACAGATGTTTAACTATCTTAGTAGGTTACTTAGTTACTCGTCGTTTATAAGTTCGTAATTATTCAGTTTAGTGACAATTAAAAAACTGACAAAAGTTGAACGTGTTTTTTAGACTAACACAATTTGTATGTTGATCAATAATTCCCTTTTATCAAAAATTAAAGAGATGCACTAATCAAAAAGCAAGAAAACACTTTGTAGTTGTACCTATAGCCAGGTACCATCGTAGTCGTACAGAATTGCACTGTATGGAAGTGAAGTCTCTTTTTTTGGAAATACCTTATTTTTTTTACTTATTTTTAGTTTTCTGGTTTTAAATGGCACATGCTTAGAAAGCCCGTAAATCAAAGAAGTTTATTAAGTATTTTTTATGCGTAAATCGCTGTTAATTTTTTTTTTGTAGACATGCAAAGTTGTAAAATTATCTAAAAAAAACTTTATCGTCATGTTTAAATAGGTTTTATTAATAATTGTAGCAGTAGAAGGTAATTGTTTGAATTGATTTTGAAGAACCAAGGTGTAGCAATGGCAAAACACTAAAAATTAACTCGATACAAGCTATACAGGGTGTTAAATAAAAAAAAACTGGCAAACAGAGTAATTTTTCAAAAAATAAATAAATATGACAATATCTCAAAAACCGTGACACTTAGCATAATAGTAAATGTGGCCAAAAATGTTCAGAATGACCCTAACTATCATCCCTCAAAACCCCTACACCCGACTGCCAAACACCCTGTATATCACTACATAGTATAAAACAAAGTCGCTTTTTCTGCCCCTTTATCCCAATGTATGCTTAAATCTTTAAAACTACGCAACGGATTTTGATGCGGTTTTTTTTAATAGATAGAGTGATTGAAGAGGAAGGTTTATATGTATAATACTTTAATCCGGAGCGAAGCGAGGGCGGGTTGCTAGTTTCTTTATATAAGTATGTTTATCGTTGTCTAGTACCCATAGTACAAGCCTAGAGCTTAGTTTGGGACTAGGTCAATTTTTGTGACTGAGTAAGTACAATTAGAATAAGGCTCAGATAGTCTTTGCACTAGCCAGGGCGCGTTAGAGTGGGCTTTTTAAGTTAATATCTATTAGAACATTGATTATTGCAAAAATGTAGTTCAGTTCCGGCACTGTGGTCACAATTCAACTTAACCTAACCTTATGGGGCAGGAGTCATCTAAAACTGAGCAAAGGAGACCCTTAAGTGAGTCAAAAATGAGTAAGTCCTGCGATATTTATATATTTTATTTATTTACATATTTTCCCTTAACAGGCATTGTACCCGGGATCGCCAGCTTCGTAGGAAGGGTCTCTACCGAGTAGTCTATCCGTGTCATTGCATTTTTATAATTCACTAGCTATTGTCCGCGCCCTCGTCTGCGTAGAAGTCGTTTAGCGCTGCTCCCTCGGACACTGAACAATTTTCCGGGATAAAACTATCCTAGGTCCTTCCTCGAGACTTAAACAATCTCCATACCGAGTTACATCTAAATCGGTTTGGCAGTTTAAGCGTGAAGAGGTTACTGATAGACAGACAGTTTTTCGACTTTCGGGTTTATAATATTAATTACTAGCTTTTGCCCGCCACTCCGTCTGCTTAGAAGTCGGTTAGCACTGCTCCATCGGTAACTGTATAATTTTCTAAGATTATAACTATATTATGTTCTTCCCCAGGACTCCAACTATCTCCATACCAAATTTCATCTAAATCGGTTCAGCGGACGTAACAGACAGACAGACAGACACACGTTCGCATTTATAATATTAGTAACGTGGGATTATTTTAAAACAACCTCATTGTAAAAAGTAGGTACTCTTTCTAAATCCATCATTATATTAACGGTTAAAAAGGTACCGTCCCCATTTCCCGATTAACCCCTGAAAGGTCAGATGGGGGTAAGTCATCCATAAATAGAAGTGTGCCAGCTGAGGCGAAGCCGCTGAACCGATTTTAATGAAAGCTTGAACCCTAAGAAAGGGATAGGATATTTTTTACTCGCAATAAACGACGTATATGCAGACAGAGTCGCGGGCAACAGCTAGTATAATCCTTACTAATTTTATAAATGTGAAAGCGTGGATGTTTGTTACGCGTTCACGCAAAAACTACTTGACGAATCATCATGAAACTTTGTACACATATACTAGGAGGTACTAAAAATAACATAGGACACTTAAAAAAAAAAAAAGCCAAGATTAAAAACTTGCAGCGGGCGAAGCCGCTGGCGGGTCGCTAGTAATAAATATAAAATCTCTAGAATAACCCACTCACCGTTGATACCGATTTTCCTCCATTCCTTTATCTTTTAGAATAAAAACCCGCTGTCCCCGAAGCGCGGGGCTCGTATCTCTCTGTGGTCGGCCCAATGTCAGAACTAAAGAAAGCGACGTTTTTTCCCGTCCGTTTTCGAGACACGTCAGGGTTTATTTCCAGCGCTGGGTTTATGAAAGATCTTAACTAAGAAAGAAAGATTACTAAAGGCCACATTGTTATTTAAAATTATGTTTTACATCAATACATACGTAATTTCTATACTACTAAACTGAGATAAATAAATAAATAAATATCTTGGGACAATGTCACACAAATTTACCTAGTGCCAAACTAAGCTCTAGGCTTGTACTATGGGTGCTAGACAATGATAAACTTACTTATATAGAGAAACTAGCGCTTCGCTCCAGATTAAAGTATTATACATATAAACCTTCCTCTTCAATCACTCTATCTATTAAAAAAAACCGCATCAAAATCCGTTGCGTGGTTTTAAAGATTTAAGCATACATAGGGATATAGGGACAGAAAAAGCGACTTTGTTTTATACTATGTAGTGATACACACATAAATACATAGAAATCATTCAAGACTCAGGAACAACTATTTGCGCACATTACACAAATTAATATCTGGTATCCGCTGGCTTCGGAGGCAGGGTCACTAGCAAATAGGCCAACGTGCAAAGAACAAAAAAAAACGATTAAATTTAAATCATTATCTAAAAATTCCCACATGGCGTTGTTCCAAAGATAGAAAGGTATTATGAATATTTGACATTTAAAATTATAGTCACCAAACAATATAATGATTAACTTTTATATGCAAATGAAAGCAAGTGATTTTATAGGTTCTCTGCCTTTACGCCGACATATCTCTGATAAATGCATCGTTTCGCAACCATCATGAAACTTCATGAAACATCATGAACATCAGGATCCTATCATAACCAATGTTTCACAAAAGATTAGTTTAGCAAACATATCATTTGCCAACCCGCTTTTTTTCTGTAACTACAATTATCTCAGGATTTTTATAAGACTAACCTAACCTTACCTATAGGATTCTACACGATGGTGCTGAAATAAATCCAGAATTAATTACAGCTTCGGAAAAAAACGCGGGTTGTCAAATGATATGTTTGTGAAATGAATCATTTGTGAGACGTTGGTTATGCAATGATAGGATACCGATTTTATAGCATATACGTTTATATAACTTCATGGTAGACCCGTTTTCGTATTGTTTTTAACTAGGCCGCCATTGCTGTCACGTAAATAAGAGCTATCGTAACGTTAACAATACGAAAACACGTCAAAGACGAGATGTTGTCACTTGTAGAATAAACTAATTATATCGGCTCGCTGTCCCATTTTACCTCACCCTGTATCGCATGAAAGGTCAAGGTCGCTTCTATATCCAGCGGCTATCCGATCAGAGGCTGTCAACTGTCAAAGCCTGCATAATTCAGGGCAGTGGACGGGACAGATTTATAGCAGTTATATACCTCTGTCCCACTCGCGGATCTAAACTTGGCAGATTTTAATGGTAGATAATCCTTATTATTCAGCTGACAGTGCTTATTTCTGTCCCTCGTTTTGCATAAGATATATTATGATATACCTACCTGTCGGTTCGTATGCGAACATTGTTTATTTTTCCTCTCTCTCAAATTTTAATTTTCTGGTATATTAAGTACCATACCTTCGCTTTACGAAATGTCTTCGAAAATAATCTGCCTAAAACTGTGAAGCCTTACCGACAAAGTAATTATAGACACACTTACTTTTTACAAGCTTTATAATAATATTAACTTACAATGTATGTTTGTCCGGGTGGAATGTTGCAAGGAAGATTTGAACCACTTCCCGCAGACCGATTGAGCTGAAATTTGGTATACCTACGTTATCTCTATGACAATACAACATGCCTCAATAACACTTTAACATTTTAATATTCGATTCGTGATTCGAACCTTAATCAGCCTCTTGTCATAAAATCGCAATCCCCAAATACTGAATCGTTTCAATTCAATTTCTTTAACAGTTTGAATAAACTAGAACAAACAAATCATCATTGCATTCATATTTACCGCCACCTGAACATTGTAGGTGTTCCCGCCCAATGCTCGATTTGTTCAATTATCGGACGACTGTAACGAAATACTTACTGTAAATACATTGGTTTCTGACGTTTGAATTTGTTTTTTTTTTCTTATTAAAGACAGTGTAAATACTTTAAAACTTCCGGTTCGATATTTGTCTCCCTCGCTCTTATGCTAGTCTGAAACAGACTTTGTAAGTTCCTCGTATTGTCAGCAGCAGAAATAGCTACGCAACCGAAGAGCTCAAAATGATCTGCATTTGACTCTATTGTCAAGAGAATACGTCGTGTCTAGATCATTTTGAGCATGTTAATCTGCTTACCTACTATTGATGTTGACTGCAGTGTACCAATAACCACAAAGTACAATGCAAATGTTACAATATAACCTATAAATCTTATAATATAAAATAAAATCACCCTATTTCAAGATTTATTTCACAACTATCGTGTAGCACCCTATATAGGTTAGGTGTAGTTGCATAAAAATCCTGAAATATTTATAGTTTTGGAATAAAAACAGTTTGCCAAATGATATGCTTGTGAAATGGATCAGTTTGAGAATAGTACATTTTGATACAAGTGCGGAAAGTATGTCATTTTACACGAGTCCCGAAGTATCTTGGCCCGAGCTGCAAGCGAGGGACAAGACTCGGGACGAGTTAAAATGACAGTTCCGCACGTGTATCAAACGACGTTTTTTAATACATTTGCGAAAAAATATCAATGAAACAAAATAAATCAGTAAATAAAACTATTACAAGAGACAATTTTACTTTTAATTGACACAGACTTTATGAAATGGCAACGGTTGTGACCATTCAGCCAAAAAAAAAGTCACAGTAATTTAATTAACTACCTTTTAAAAAATAAAAAGTATAATTCTCTATTAACCAGCGGTAATGCATAAAGGTGGATTCACATTACGCCGTACTGGGCTGTGCCCGGTTTCTGCATGGTGTAATGTGAATTCACCTTAATACGCAACTATCTAATCATTCGTAATACTAATTCAGATTCAGCCATCTTGATGAGAGCTGTTTTTTTTTTAATATTACCTACATACATTTTATGTATGTATGTATTTCATTTTAATATTTTAAATTATATTACCTATGTATAGTCTCAAAGCTAAATGACGAAATCAAAAAGTGGTTGATCATGCAAACTCTTTGGTTAGATGCACGGCTTGGAAGTTGAAACGATATACAGCTACAAAAAGTACCACTTTTTGAGCAACTGTGTTAAAAAGGTTTTTTAGTGAACCATACGCAAGAAACATTATTCTTTTGGTCGGGTTAACAAGGGCGAATTACGACCCGCTTTACAACTTTGTCATAATGACGCTACATATAATTGCAAGAAAGTAACGAGGAAAATTCTTATTGACTTGTTGTTGAAAGGTTCTAAGGTGGCTTAACAATTTCAGTCGGAATTACATCCAGACTATTAACGTGATAGCTGCGTAACCATGGCAACCGCACCGGCGCGCGCACCCAGTCTCCCCCAAGCCCAACGCCAGAACAGACGTCTCGCGTTCCAAATATAAACAAAACATTCGTTTTTCAAAATTGAAATGTGATTGTTGGCCAATGGGACACAATATTTCGGACGCCATTTTCCGTAGCCAGTGCTTGTGATTAGGTGACGTGGTATGACTCGCGGATGGCAGGCGATGTTAGTGGTGGATCGGTATGTTATTTTTAAATCGATTTAGGATACTTTTAAAACTGATATAGATATTATTTTGCAATGTGTAGAAAAGCTGGAGAAGCTTAAGTTTTAGAATAGAAAATTAATAAGTTGAGTAACCTAACTTTAAAACTATCAATTAATAACTAGAGGCATACTATGTCAAAAAGTTTTTCTTTTCATGTTATAGGCTATTTAGTTACTTAAAGGACATGTTACGAAACATTAACGGCGCCTAGTGACGCAGCCTTTAAAGTCAAACTAAAGAAATGGTTGATCGAGCAGGCATTTTACAGTCTTGAAGAATTTTTGTCCTACAAACAAATGACGTAAGAATGTTAGTATTGCCTTTATATTTAATTCAGTTCATATGAGATAATATTTATTAATCTTATTTAAGGTAACTAAATGTAAATTTATTTTGACTTGTAATTTGACATTATCAATAAAGAAGTATCTGAGTATCTGAGTATCTGAGTATCTAACTTTTTACACAACAAATACAACAACAGGTGAAAAAACCATACACAATGCGATAACGTTTCTCTTCTCTTAAACGTTGTCCGATTTTACCGATTTTTGATTACATTGTAGATATTATGAAAAACTAGGTCTATACGTTTTCATTTTTAAGAAAATGATTACGGTAAAGAAAAAAAAATAAGTAACAAAAACGGAAACGTACAGACCTACTTTTTCATGAGAACTAAATAATATTTAAAATCGTGGAAATTGAACTTCATTTTAGAGGGTGTGAAATGTTATCGCCCGGAGCTAGATTTCTATGGATTATTATTGACAGCTACGCGATAAGCATTGCTTCACAATCCTCTTCACGTAACAAATACAAATAGTGCTGTGTATTTTCTAAATACAGTACAAAAGAACATTGGCAATATACCTAAGGTGATAACAGTAAGTCCGTAATTTGTTACCAATCAAGCTCGCTCCCCCATTGTGTGAACCACCATGTTTCGTTTCTAGGTCACGAACGCCGAGTAAAAGTTAAGTAACACTGTCGGTAACATTAAGCCATTTCCTCTCCTTAATTAAAATAACTTTGAAATAACTTTCTAGTTCTAAGATATTTTGGCTTCGCTCGCAAATCAAAAACTTATAATCATTTCTAAACCAACGACGAATAAATAAAATTAATTAAAGATAAAAACTATAAAACACGCCTGATATAAAATTATTAGCAAAGTTGTGCGCGCCCTGTTATATGTCACATATCCATTAGGTGTATTATTCCACTTCGTCATATCAAAGATATTGTTTGCGATCGTTTCCATATTGCTTTGTTTAGTACATATTGCTTTATTACCTGAAACATAAAAACCGGCCAAGAGCATGTCGGACCATGCTCAGTGTAGGGTTCCGAACATAAAAACATAATAATCAACTAGTAATAACTAATTTTCTATTTACAGTCAATTGGTGCCATCTTAGATGATTTTAGTAGGTATAAACACTTTAATTGCCTGTATCTCAAGAACCAATGATGTCTACTTAGTCGTAATAATATTTTTTTAAATTCGTTATTATGCTCTTTTTAAGTTTTTTTTTTTTACATTTTATTGTATCACTTTGTTGGCGTGACTAATATGCATATTCATGCCAAATTACAGCTTTCTAGTACAAAGAGTCTCTGCGCTAGGCTGCGGACGGACGGACGGACGGACATGGCAAAACTATAGGGGTTCGTAGTTTGACTACAGAACTACATACTCTAAAAAGACTTCTTGATAATTCTGTAACCACAATTTGTACAATCAGAAGTTAAGAACGTAGTTAAAAATCATTAAAATTAAACAGATTTAGGTAGGTACCTACTTTCACGCTTAGCAATTCTAGCAATACTTAGAAATGCGAGACCACTTATTTATTTCTTTTTTCTAGCCTCGCAATTGGAAAATAAATTGCCTTGCTTGCCTTACTTACCTCATTTTGTGAATGCCAATTTATTTTTAATATCTTAAGAAGGAATGGGGGAATAAAGAGACTTTCCACCAATTGGCGGCAAAAAACGCTCCACAAACGTTTGGATAAAAATGATTTTCGAAATAAACACATATTCGAAGCTATTTATATTTAATCCCCAACGTAAATAGAGTCTGTGTCCACGTCGTCAACCAGAAAATTCGTATGGTTAATGGAATCAGCGGCCCATGTTGGTATTTAGTACCTACCAATATTAAATGAACAATTAATAAGAATAAAAGTATTTTTCACAATCGTGTTATAATAAAGAGATTTTTAGTCGAGTACCGTGTTATAACGCAGTAGAATAGAGGCCCTGGGCTGGGATTCTACACGGTAATAACGATATCGTCTTTGACCTGGGCAATGCGTTATAACGATATCGCGTGTGACGTGTTTTAGAATCGTTTACGTCACCGTCGCCATTATTGTAAATGACATAAGAGTTATCAAAACGTTGACAATACGGAAACACGTCAAAGAGGATATCGTTATTACTTATTACCATGTAGAATCCCAGCCCTGTTACCCTAATGCCAACGTTTTGATAACTCTTATGTCATTATAATAATGGTGTCTGTGACATACACGATTCTAAAACACGTCAAACGCGATATCGGTATAACGCAAGGCTCTAGGGGCCTAACGTGGTCGTGTTTATCGATGTGAATAAACGTGGATAACGCTTCCATCACTCTCGCACTGACATACTGGTCAAAAAGTGACATGCGTTATCCACGTTTATCCACACCGATAAACACGACGAGTAGGGCTTATTCCACCTAATTTGAATAATGCCTAATTTACCAATACTCCTAGATTTCAAAAGGATTTAGTGTCAAAATACCTAAATCCCTTAATTTGAATACGGCTGAATTTTAAAATGTCTTATTCTCATAATGGACAAACTTCACAACAGCTTTATCGCAGGATACCGTATGTTCATAACAACCAGGTACCAAAATACCTAAATTTTAAATAGGCTAGTTTACCTTCATGTATAATTTGATTTACCATCTCCTTTAGTGCTGACCACTTACATTGAAGTACCAATATTATAACGATAATGCAAACTATTTAGGCATTTTGAAATTGTGTCATTTTGGCATTCTGGAGTTTTCAGTTTAAGCTATTTTGAAATTTTGTCGTATCTGTGAGTCGGCATGTTAAGGACAAGTAGATTTCAATATTTAGGCATTTTGGATATTTAGACGTTTTAGGTCAAAGTCATTATGACTTTAGTTCATTTTAGGAATGAGGCAAATTGATATTGGGGTATTATAAGCCCATGGCAATTTGAAATTTAGTTAAATTAGTAAATTAGGTATTATAAAAATTAGGCGGAATAAGCCCTACTCATCACGACCATGTTGGGCTCCCTGAAGGACTCAGCACGACAGTGTAAGTGTGACTTAGCTGCCACGTTAAATTCGATCAATCTCGAGTGGGCTGATAACGCCTTATCAGTAACAATTGCTGACGTAATATGGTTAGGGATAGTAGGCGATTATACTCGTATAATACTAGTTTTTAGGGTTCCGTTTCCGAAGGATGTCAAACAAGACCCTGTAACTAAGCCCACGCTGTCCGTCTTAGCTTTAAAGACTTGTATCATTTGAACCGTAAGAGATAGCGGTTTTTTTCAGAGCATGACATGTGTTGTTACAGCGGATTTACTAACAAATAAACTTTAGCAAAAATCCTAAAGAAAAACAACAAGAACTAGTGCGATGGGCTCGCAATGATTCGAATTGAAATCAAACTCAAAATGGACACTAATAATACCTACTGTGCGGCGGTGCGCGAGTCAGACTCGCACTTGACCAGTTTCCTAGCTTTTTTCATGGAGAAGGCTACCCACCTGATGGTAGGAGGAAACTGAGAACCACAGAGATTTGTAAATATGAAGACTGCAAAGGCAGTGGCAGTCTCCGGATTCCAGTTTTAGGATTGCAACCTATTATGAATGCAAATTTCTATGGGTATCCGCGTCCAACTTACCATCAGATGACCTGTGTGCTCGTTTGCCTTTACTAACCAAAATAAAGTCTAAGCAGTAAAAGATACTGAACATATGACTAATAGCTCGATTACTTTTACTGGAGTTAGACTAAATAAATAAATAAATATTACGGGACAATCGCACACAAATTGACGTGGACCCAAACTAAGCTCTAGGCTTGTGCTATGGGTACTAGACAACGATAAATATACTTATATAGAGAAATAAATACTTAAATAAATAGAAAACATCCTAGACTCATGAACAAATATTCGCACTCATCACACAACTATCTGCCCTTACCGGAATTTGAACCCAGGACCGCTGGCTTCGGAGGCAGGATCACTCCCAATTATGCCAACGTGTCGTCGACTGGAATTTGGTAGGTTTTAAGAACTCATAATATGGCCTTTGATCGCTATTATTAATGGCGATAGTAATGGCGGCGGAGTTTAAAACAATACGATAACATGACAAAGCAATATGAGCTTCTGAAAGGTCAAATTATCATTGTAAAGTCACGACAACTTAACTATCTCAACTATAATTTCGACTCGCAAAACTTCACCAAAGCGGCTGAAAATACCCCGTAGTTACAAATAGAGAACAATTTGTTAGGAACGCAAGGGTAATAAAGAAGGAATTTTCCGTTTATTTGTTTGTTTGTCATTGTTAACGTTGCCGGGTTGACTTCGTGGCTGAGAAGAGGGCTACGAGACTGATACTTGCTACAATAACAAGAATAAGTTTCAGGCATTTTTTCGGCTTCCTTACCTCAAAAGGAAAAAACCGGACCATGCTCAGTGTTATGTAGGGTTCCGAAGCCGTTAACAAACGCAAAAAACCACAAGTAAGAACTAATTTTCTATTTAATGTAATTTGGTGCCGTCTTAGATGATTTTATTAGGTATAAACACTTTAATCGCCTGTATCTCAAGAACCAATGACGTCTAAGTACTTCGTCGTGATTTTTTTTCTTTTAAATTCGTTATATGCGTTTTCATTTAAGATATTTTTCAGATTTTTAGTATTTGTAGTTTTGGCGCTATAAGCTTAATATTTTGTAAACGGACAACTTTATCGAAAAATTGTTTCGTCAAATCCTCAATATTTCTGGAAGACCTATTCAACGCCACCTCACACTAAGGGGTAGACGAGAAAAAAAAATATACCCGGGTCATACACCCTTTTAAAAACAAAGTTGTCCTTCCTGTGGTCAATAGTTAAAAGCTTGTGTGCATATAAATTATGCTTTTATATGATAGGTCTAAAGCAGTCCTGACGCCGTTTATGCGAGAATACGCTTAGCCAGAAAATTAGACCTTAAAAATGACGATAACCTAAATCTGTGTATGACCCACCGACGTTACGTGTAGGGGAGGTACCCTAAAAATATGTTTTTAAACTTTATTTTCCCTTTTTTTTTTGGCGTGGCTAATATGTATATTCATGCCAAATTACAGCTTTCTAGTACTAAGAGTCTCTGAGCTAGGCTGCGGATGGACGGACGGACGGACGAACGCTTGTCCGTGGAACTATCGACCCTTTTTCTCAAGTATCAAGTTAAATATAAACCAAATACGTCTACAGTTCCTAGAAGCTTTAAAAAAAAACTACGTCAACGCAATCCAAAGATACCGCCATTTGAGCCTTATTGGCGGAATCGTAACCTATAGTGTACTTAACCTAGACCAAGAATCCTCAAATTTGGCAAGAAGGAAGGACTTATAGAACAAGTAAAGGGAAAAGTCCGAAAACTGTAGTTATATCACAATTATATGTTTATATGTTTTTTAAAGCTACAAGTTTGAAAGGAACGCTCAGTGCGTGAGTCCGACTCGCACTTGGTCAGTTTTTTTATTATTTGATAAACTTATGTACATTGTGCGACATTGTAAGTAAAATTACAACCAACACGAATAAGAGAAGTTCTAGTGCCAGAGAAAATAAATCAAATGGCAGCCGACTCACCTAATTTATGCCTAGTTTACATCAGAGCCGGTACCGGTCTAGCTTCACTGGCTGATGATATGCTTGAGGGTCTTGTACACAATTTTGGATTAGTATTGAGGATATTTTCAGCGTTTCTTCCAATTCAACACAAGATACAGGACCATACGACTCGATCTACCTTCTAAGTCAACTATTCTAACATAAATTAATTGGTTTTCACTCCTGTTAAGGTGTATCTTGCCAATGCCGAGTCATTTATTGTCAGTCCCAAGCGGACTTATTAATAAAATCACTGGACAAAGTCACACAAATTGACATAGTCCCCAACTAAGCTCAGGCTTGTGTAATGGGTGCTAAACTACTAAGACACCCATAAACTTACTTACACAGAGAAATATATACTTAAATACATAGAAAACATCCAAGACTCAAAACAAATACTTGTTGTTCATCAAACAAATATAAAGTGACTAACGTGCAATATGACGGCTGACATTACACACGTTGAAAACGATATTGCCTTTGAAGTGTTTCCGTATTGTCAATGATTTGATAAGTCAGTAATGGTGGCCGAGTTAAAAACAATATTAAAACACGTCAAACGCAATATCTTTTTAACCTAGTAGAATAGAGATAGAGTAGATAGTGGGGGTAGGACCCTGTGCAGGGTCCGTCCGGATCGCTACCACCATCTTATCCATTAACCACCCGCCAAGCAACAGTGTTCGCATTGTTGTGTTCCGGTGTGGGGATAAGTCAACCGGTGAAATTACTAGCATAGAGGCATTCCATCTTAGTCCTCAGGGTTGGCAACGCATTTGAGCTCTTAGGATTATAGTCTTGAGAATTCAAATGTCAATGGGTCTCGGATTCCACTTACCATCAGGTGGCCTGAGTGCTAGTGTGCCTTCTCCTTAACATAAAATAAAAAAAAAAACGACCCAGCATGCAGTTTCCGTTAGTCATCCGTCAAACCTTTGAACCTTCATAAGGATGTCTTAGGTATATACATAACGTCACGCCTTCATTCCCAGTGGGGGATTGGCAGATCTAAAATATCAACAACTCTAAAAATACTTCTTCATAATTCTGTAAACACATTTGGCCATGTGTATTAGTGACAGGTTGCAAGCCCATCGCCTAACAGTACTACAAGCCTTTATTCCTTTAGTCGCCTCTTATGACATCCACGGGAAGACCTTTAGCGATACTACATATTGTTTCGGCAGCCACACATGTCTAAGTTAAATCCTACTAAATCAAACATAGTAAATTTGCGAATAAACTTAATACATTTCCGATGGCAACTGAACACAGCAGCATTATGCATGAGAGCACATTTCAATCGTGCTGCTCTGAATCGAATTTCGTTATTAAATCTTCCAACGTCAGCTCTTGTCCTCGTGTAAACTCTGCATTTCATTTTGTCGAATTCTCAGAATTCTGCGTAGTTGTGTTCTCCTTGTTATTATGCAAGGTAGACGTCCGAGTACTCGACATGTCAAGAGAAAATATTTATTTGTGTCGTGATATAACGTTCATTTATACATCTACCCAAAACATTTTCATGTGTTTTGGGAGATGTAACCTTTGTTAAATGGAATTTGTTATGGTGACCATATCGAAATTTCTCACAATGAAAAAAAATGTTAGTCAATCAGGGCCTCTATTCAGGTGCGTTAAAACGATATCGTGTTTGACACGTTTAAGAATCGTTTATGTTACAGTCGCCATTATTGAAAATGACATAAGAGTTATCAAAACGTTGACAATACGGAAACAGGTCAAAAACGATATCGTTATAACGCAGTTGAATAGAGGCCCAGATTGTATGAATAAATGTCAGGTGCTTTAAATTGAAAATGAATTCTATATTTTAAAATTGGCGTGTGAAATACCAAAAGCCAACACATGTCTCATCGCTAAAATGAGTTTGTGATAAAAGTAATGTTGATCTTATTTTATTTATCTCAATTCAAAGTTTGGTGACAAGTACTAGTACAGCGACGACCACTCGCACATCTACCTTAATAGTTATGAGGATTACGCGATTCTGTGGTGATTTATTACAGTGGAATATCGTCCGAGACCGACCGTTTGAGTTGCAAATACTTGTGATATTATGCTTTAGTTTATAAAACTTGTAGTATTTTAAGACACTTAGGTATCTTGACTAAAATAATAAATATGAGGGGACAATCTCGCACAAATTGACCTAGTCCCAAACTAAGCTCTAGGTTTGTACTGTGGGTCCTAGACAACGATAAACTTATAAAACGTGTTACAACACAACCGTTATTAAAAAACGTCAGTTCAGTATCTTAGGTATTCAGTACACTAGGGTTGACACTACTTTCGTAATTTCTTTTTTACGGATTGTTTTGTAACACGTTGTATAGAGAAATACATACCTACTTTAATACATAGAAAACATCCAAGACTCAGGAACAAATATTCGCGCTCATCACACAAATATCTGCCCTTACCGAGATTTGAACCCAGAACACCAATTTTTGTTCGTTACATACATACACACATAAATAAAAAAAATCCTCTTCATAATATTAGTTAGTAGTACGATATAGCACTATTATAAGCCTAGTGCTTACTTAGTTTGAGACTAGATCAAGTAAACATCTAAAGAGTCGCATTTTTATATTGCAATATAGCAATTCATTTAATTTCCCTTAAATGCACGCTACGGGACGCTTCGTTAGTTGATATCCCGGATGCGCCTGGGATGCAATTTGCTGCACCAATCTGCAGCGCTAAACGAATTACTACTGCACTAGATTCTACATGAAAGCGTCTGAACGAGAAAAACCGGTTGAAAGGGGTTGAAACTGAGAGGGATTTAATCTATTTTAACCGTTAAAAATCCGTATCTTCTACGAATGAAAGATATTTCATATCGGATCTTACCCTTTCATTTACCAATGAGTAGCAATAAATTGGCCACATGAGGGCTTTTTTACCTAATATGAACTAAATCTACTAGCGCTTTGGACAAAACCAACATTTTTTTTTAATATTTTTTTTTATTTATTTCATTTGCATAACATTAGGTACATAGTGAAATCAGATGGAGAGATAGTACAAGTTCCAATAATGTCAAGACCTTATAATAGAAGGCATGCAAATACAAGGAAAACGTAATCTATGAACATTTATTGCATTTTAGTCGTTACTCTTTAAGAAGTTTTGCATACCAAATATGGTTGAACATGTAAACCTACCAATCGAGAACTACTTATGTTAACACTTCACTGGTAATGTTTATTGCAAATAAAGTATTCTTATTCTTATTCTAAACTGAACATATTAAAAGATACATTAAACCTATTGGTAGTTACTGTATTCATGCAAGCTATAAAAGTTGTTTAGTGAGAGCCAATTTAGTATTGTATACTTGAATTTTGGAAACGGCAAATCTAGAAAAGCTGGTGGGAGTTTATTATAAATTTTGACCGGCATCCCGTCCACATTTTTCCGATACAGAGCTAGGTTGCTTTTTGTAATTTGCAATTTATTTAGGCGGGTACTCCTCGCGTTGGGATTATTTTGTGATATTTTTGTAAAGTAATGGTTGTTTCTTTACAAAGAGGCAGATCTCAGCAATAAAGATGCACGGTAATGGGAGAATTTTAAGTTTCTTAAACATTGGTCTACATGATTCTCTACTGCCAACCTCACAAAGTGCTCTTATACACTTTTTTTGTGCTCAAAATACTCTCTCAATTTCACCTGAATTACCCCAAATTATAATTCCATACCTGAGAACCGAGCCAAAGTAACCATGGTACGCCTTTAGGGCTGTCTGTAAGCACGCAATTTTTTTTAAGACGACGAAGTGCAAATACTAAACTATTAATTTTTTTACAAACTAAATCTATATGACTCTTCCAGTTACAGTGTTCATCAATGGTATTACCCAAAAACATCGTGGAGTCAACTATATCTATTTGGTTACCATTGTTGTTAATATTAGGCCCCGTGTGGTTGCCGGGTTAGAATAGTGCCACTCCATGTCTTCCCGTGGATGTCGTGAGAGGCGACTCAGGGAATAAAGGCTTGTAGTACTGTTAGGCGATGGGCATGCAACCTGTCACTAATAATACACTATAGTAAACTTCTTGGCCTGATTGTGCAAAATGTGTTTACAGAATTATCAACAAGTCTTTTTAGAGTTGTTGGTATTTTGTAGCTCTGCCTACTCCACTCTGGGAATGAAGGCGTGATGTTATGTATGTATGTTGTTAATATTTAAAGTCATTCTTTTTCTTAGCCTATTTGTGCAAAATGTGGTTACAGAATTATAAACAATTTTTTTCTTTCAGTTGTTGGTATTTCTGTAGCTCTGCCTACCACACTCTGTTATGTATGTATTTTATTTCTTTTATTTCTGGCAGTTCTAAACTTAATAGCTTTGGTTTAGTGATATAATTTTTAGTTCATTTTTTTGTCCAAATGTCTGTCACCGGGAATCTCTATGGCCAACTGTGTCAAGAAAATAATTACTTTCACTAGTTTCTTACCCAATAAACTTTCTCCAATACTTATATAAATATTACTCGACAATAGCGAACTTTCACGGAGTTAATAAAGTTAATATCTAGTTAGCAAGTAATCCCTTTTATGGGCCAATCGAACGCGTTGTTAAGGTTTTCCCGAGAGAATACTGGACAAATTGAAGGGAAATTGGGATAGAGTTCATTGTCTTCATAATAATAAATAGTAATTTCTTAAGAAGGCTTTGTTCTACATTGTCTTAACACCTTTTGCTAACGTTTTCTTTTTGACTCGGCTGCTTTTACTGACAAGTTAGGAGGCCACATATGCTGCCACGCCCACACAAAAATGAATAGGGATGGCTTTATGTGCTTCCGCGCGAAGAACATGAGATGGAGATAGTTTTGCCTTGATAGCAGCGTCAATTTCACATAAATGCTGTTTACTTTAAAACAATAACATTTATAAAAAAACTGGTTTACCAGGATTGAGAAGTTATAAGTACTCAATTGTTGCATCAAAAGTCATCGTTAAAGATATTAGGCTTTCGAAGACTTAACCAAAAACATGCGAAATAAGTGTCACGTTTTAAAAATAAAACTTACGGGGACTTTATTTCTTATCGTGTTTTCACATTTAATACAAATATCCGACACATATATGTTTTGGTAGTTGAGATCCAGCGGCTCTACTTTGAAATCCGTAATTCGAACTTTATCTATTAAAAACATTCATCATTAATATTTTATTCTTTTTTATTATATCAAGGCTGTATGATTTGTTATTTATTTTTTATTGCTAAAATTATATACTTAAGTAGTTTACACATATTATATTGTATGTTAGTACCGCGTTTCGCGAGTCACCGTCGGTACTGGCTGTTTCCGTATTGTCAACGTTTTGATAACTCTAATGTCATTTACAATAATGGCGACTATGATATAAACGATTCTAAAACACGTCAAACGCGATATCGTTATAACGCAGTAGAATAGAGGCCCTGGTTTGTTCATACTGTAACCTAAGCCAAAATAGATTAGTAATGTTCAAATTGACACATAAAAAGCCTGACAAAGACACAATACACAAAGAAACGAACGTTTTTCCTTAACCATTTTGGTATAAGGTTGATTTTTCCAAGAAATGTTCTTACGTCCTTCCTCAATTACTTGGTTCACTATGTAACCAGTACATAATGAGAGTTAATCAACTGTTGCCCTTTTTATTTGGCTTCGGGCGTAGCTTTAATAAGGTCTGGGAAACAAACTATGATCACTATGTTAAATGCTTTATCTTTATCCAGACAAGAGAAATTGTTCAATTAAGGGAGATGTGTAAAATTATTGTTGTCTGTTAAAGCGAAAGTTTGAAGAATATCAATGTAAATTAATAGTAGAAACCTTTTTACATACATACATTAAATCACGCCTGTTTCCCAGAGAGGTAGGCGGTTCTCTGTCTTTTTGCCGACAAATCTTTGACAAATGCATCGTTTCGCAACCTATTCATTTGACAACGCGCTTTTTTTGCTATTTTACAGTTACTACTAATATTTCAGGATTTTTATAACACTAACCTTCTAACATATAGGGTTCTACACGATGGTCCTGAAATAAATCCAGAATTTATTACAGTTTCGGAAACAAGCACGGGTTGTCAAATGATATGTTTGTAAAATGAATTATTTGTGAAACATTGGTTATGATAGGATCCTGGGGTAGGCGGAGACCACTTCTTTCCACCTGCTGCAATTCTTACAAATCTCGCTTCTTCCTCATTCATACATCGAGTCATGCATGCACGTCGGTTACGGGTGCTTAAGATTCGGCCCTTTTACAGAATTTCTCCGATTTGATTCAAAAAAGTACGCCTGGGGTCCCCTCCCCTTCTCACTTTCACCCTGTAAATCTCTTTCGTCAATACACAATACAAATACTCCTTATTGAACACCAGAAAAAACAGAACTGGGAACGTACATTTATATCATTGGTATATAACAGACGGTATAATTACTGCTAAATAGCGATCTCTTCTGTCTGAATAGAGAAAAAACTAAGGATACAAATTCATAGCAGGCGGTGTAAACTAATTCCTTTGGAATCAAATTAAACAACTACAAGAAAGACGTGTTTCTTGAATAGTACTATCCTTGCCCACCGGCGTTCTATTTGCAAATCGATCCACACTTTTATTTTAAATCTTAACGCTTTATTCTTACGTTGGACTATGGAATAGACGGGTTAAAGTCCCTAGCCTATGTCAAAATCTTGTCAGGTCCAACATGTGGCCTGGGCCTCTATTCAGGTGCGTTAAAACGATATCGTGTTTGACACGTTTAAGAATCGTTTATGTCACAGTCGCCATTATTGTAAATGACATAAGAGTTATCATAACGTTGACAATACGCACCTGAATAGAGGCCCGGGTCAAACACGATATCGTTTTAACGCACCTGAATAGAGGCCCTGTGAGCTTGTTTCCCTTTTCTGTAACCGACCGAGTCAAGCAAATGCATGTACATACGAGTAAATATGCTCACTATCCTTGCCAATAGGCGTTCTATTCGCAAGTCAATCTTTTAAATCCCTCCAGCATTCCTCGGTGCATTCCCTCTATTTCACAGCACTCGTAACTTTTATGACCAGCGTTGATTCTGGCCGATGGAAAAAGGACGCCCACCGCCGCATGCTAATGAACTCGGGGTTCAAATCTGGTCACTAACAGCTTGGCGAAACAGAAATGTGGACAAGTTGACAGATGTATAACTCACTTTTATTAATTATGTTAAGTAAATACAATACAATACAAATATACTTTAATGAACACCACGCACAATTACAGCATGAAAAGAAAATACAAAAAAAATCTATCTATCTATATATATTATAATAAGTAAAAGGTAGATAGGTGGTTGAATCATCATATTATGAAGAGGAAAGATTTGTTTTTTTTTTATGTTTGCAACCGAAAAACTCAAAAACAATTGGACCGATTTTAAAAAATATTTCACCATTAGAAAACTTACTTGCCCAGTTTTACAACCTTTGACATGAGTGTTTGGAAATGGTAGATTTTGCTCTTAAAAATAAGACAAAAACTTGTAATGCAGCCCCCAATAACAGGGCAGAGGGAGCCTGCCATATGGCCAAAATGTTTTTGGTCAAATTAATAATTTCCCAAATTTTTAACCAGATTCGAACCGTGAGTTCCTAGTTTGACTACGGAACCCTAAAAAACAAGCGCGAACAAAGGCTAACCTCGCTTTAAGGGGGCATCATTGTTTTAACACGGAACCTGCCCTTGAACCGGCTGACCCGCTGCTTTGTTAACACGTCGGCATGACTACGGTCCCCACCGGGTGGGAGCACGTCTGGGTGTACACCTGGGTCGTGACCGGACTTCATAATTTATCCGGGTATAATTGCACCGTTATCCGGTGCTAGATTAACATGGTTGCCTACCTACTCTTTGTGCGGCTTTAGGTAATAGATACCTCAAAGGAAAAGTCTAATTACTTGAATAATAAAAAACCTACTTTTATTAAAAAAAATACGCATTCAAATCGGTTCACCCATTTAAGAGCTACGGTGCCACAGATAGACGCACACACAGGATCTTAGCTTTACCAAACGTAGATCCATCAAGTTGAGACTTGTTGGTTGGTCTCTATACGCAGCCAATAACTGTGTAAAAAAGAGTGCAATCGAGAAACAAGCTAGTCTTTGAACTGGGCCTCTATTCAGGTGCGTTAATACGATATCGTGTTTGACACGTTTATGAATCATTTATGTCACAGTCGCCATTATTGTAAATGACATAAGAGTTATCAAAACGTTGACAATACGGAAACAGGTCAAAAACGATATCGTTATAACGCGGTTGAATAGAGGCCCTGATATGACGAAACACACACACACACACACACTTACACGTCAAACTTATGACACCCCTCTATTTGCGTCGGGGGTTAAAAATACGCGTTACACGTAATTATTTTATATGTATTTAAGTATTTGCTTCTCTATATAAGTATGTTTATCGTTGTCTAGTACCCATAGTTTAAGCCTAGAGCTTAGTTTGGGACTAGGTAATTTGTGTGACATTGTCCCGTGATTTTTATTATATTTTATTAAAAGAAGGGGACCCTGTTAAAAGCACAGGACGTCTGCTAAGTATTAGTCAACAGGATATTTAGTAAGATTTTTTTAATTTTATATTTAATTTAAGTTTGTATCGCTTTAAATGTTTCTCACATTTCTCTACTAGACACAAACCTACTCCCATGCAGTATATGTAAATAATATAACATATATACCATCACTCCTTCATTCCCAGAGTGGGGTAGGCAGAGCTACAGAAACACCAACAACTTAGACTTCTCGATACTTCTGTAACCATATTTTTAGTGACAGTGTAAAATTATACAACATACATACTTAATGTCACGCCTTCATTCCCAGAGTGGGGTAGGCAGAGCTACAGCCAGCAACTCTATTTTTTTTTGTTGATAATTCTGTAACCACATTTTCACAATCAGGCTAAGATGTTTACCACTGTATTAGTAACAGGTTGCAAGCCCATCGCCAAACAATACCTCAAGCCCTTATTCCCTTACGGCGGAAGCCTATATTCAAACCGCGGATAGATAAGGCTTACTTCGGGTTGAAATTTGACATTTGCCCATACAAAATGTGTCAAATTTTAATCCGAAGTAAGGGCTATCTGTCCGTGGTTTAAATATAGGGTTTGGACGTAAGTTGGTTCTTACGATATCCGAGGGAAGACATGGTGTGGCACTATTCTAAACCGGCAACCACACGGATAATATAAAAGAAAATAATATAATTATAAAGACCGTTTATAGCCTAAACAAACTATCTCTTTAGAAGACTGTGAAGCAAAAAAAACATACAAAATGCAATAACGTTTTTCTCCCCATAAACGTTGTCTGATTTTTACGATTTTTGAATATGTTGTAGATATAATGAAAAATTAGGTCTCTAAGTTTTCCTTTTCAAGAAAATACTACAGGAAACAAAAAAAAAACAAAAGAGATTTAGGGGATGAGAAACATTTTTGCCCGTAGATAAATTTATATGGATTATTTTTGACAGATTTAAGCATCGCTTCCCAATCCTTTTAATATTACTCATCCTCCGTGCCACGTGGCTCCAGGCACATCTCACCTTGTTATATCCGGACCATGACCGCCCTCAATAATGGAGCCGGGTATAATTGCCTCGTATTCCGGTCTCCGGGTCAATATGGCCGCCAGGCGTTTGTGCAGCGACGAATTGGATCTGCTTTAAATAGAATTAGGCTGTTCTAGATTGTGTTCAGACTCAAAGAGTTCAAAAGGGTATTAACCTATTATAGGCTAGCCTTTAAGCGCCTTATTTAGTGGTTAGAATTTATGCTTTATTGTTGTATACATTAAAAAAAACCCTGACTCAGTCTGTAAAAAACGGGCAAGAGCATGTCGGACCATGCTCAGTGTAGTGTTCCGAAGCCGTCAATAACTACAAACAAAAAAAAACAACAAGTAATACATAACTAGTAATTAACAACATCAAATAATAAAATCGCATCCAAAACGGTTCATCTGTTTATGACCTACGATGCCACAGACTAAATGAAATAACATAAAATACCCCAGCTACTTAGTGGTCCCCGACGTGTCACTTCAGTGTCAGTGTTCAGTTAACTTATCAAACAATCAGGGCCTCTATTCAGTTGCGTTAAAACGATATCGTGTTTGACACGTTTAAGAATCGTTTATGTCACAGTCGCCATTATTGTAAATGACATAAGAGTTATCAAAACGTTGACAATACGGAAACAGGTCAAAAACGATATCGTTATAACGCAGTTGAATAGAGGCCCATGTCGCATACCTACAGCTTGACAACCCATGTCATCATTTCTAGTGTGACTTTGTGTCCACACGAGAAGGTAAAAGAGAGATAATTTGCAACAAAAAAAAATGCACTCGTTTTATTGTCGTAATATATTATATTAACGAAACAAAATTATGTTAAAATATGTGCACTGATAAAAAAATTACCCTATATATTGCCGATAATGACAGCAAAAAAAATTGCTGGGTGTGGTTCGCCGGTACGATCATAGGTTGGGTGACCGGTGCTGCTCTCAGGGTCGGAACGTTTTCAAACAATCATTGGGTAACTCATCTTATAAGAACATTTTAAATCCCTGTTGTATTAAATCAAATCCAATCTAACGAAGTAAATTGTTGTAAAGAAAAATCATTAAGAATTGAAGGTGCTGCGATGGAACGTAGCTCGAGTCGAGAGCCACTTCGTTATCTCACAATGAAATTACGCAAAAGGGCTTTTCAACGCGTTTCCGTGGTTCACAATAAAGGATTGTTCTCGTATTTATATCACAAATGATTTTAACGAAATTAAAATAGGAATAAACAGCTGTAATGGAGTGGCAGAGATGTCGCAAACGATACGACTGTTTCATGTTTTTATGAGACTCCGTTTGCGTAGAACTCGTTTATCTTCTTTCCCACTAGGACATTTGATAATCCGCAAAAAAAAACACCCTTTGTTCTACACCGTGTTTTTTTTGATTTACGATAACTTTAAGGGCACGTTCTTCAAGTCAAATTAAGCTAATTTCCCGAAGACAGACATAATGATAACTCGTACGGTTATAAAGATATTAAATTAATCAGTTAATCACGTTAAACTAATGTAAAAGGCTCTTAATTGATACCTAACAATTTTCTTTTAATTACCTATTATGAGTAAAGAGTTTTCAATTGTTAGGTCGTGCACCTGTCAAGTGTTATCTTTACTTGTGTGTGTGTATGTCACGCTGACTTGACGTATTTGACACTAACTACGAGTTAACTCTAAAGACCCTTTTAGAATGATTGAAGATACAACATTTAATTATTTTGTTCTAACATTTTTTTTTTTTTTTTGCAATATTTTAAAATCTACGTAGTTTCTATACGTGTACCTAACAATATGCCGAAGTTATCGTAAATCAAAAAAAACACGGTGTATAGTGGTCACGGTGTAAAAAACGTTGACAATACGGAAACAGGTCAAAAACGATATCGTTGTAACGCAGTTGAATAGAGGCCCAGCCCTTACTCCTACGCGACGACGTTTGGATCAAAATATTAATACCAACTTGTAATCAAACTTACAGGGCCACTACTTATTATTTTTAACTTTTTAGAGGTTTTTTACAAACTGTTTTAAAGGATTAAAAAGACCAGAGAGAAATGAGGAAAGAATTAGTGACTAAGATTGAAAAGGGCACGCTTCCACCCTTCCACTCAATAAATGAGTTCTTTAGTAATTAAGTCTTCTTGTACATACAAAATATTTGCACACCTGCAATGGTGTAATATGCAGTTGTTTTTAATTTTGTAAGATCCCTGGGCCTCTATTCAGTTGCGTTAAAACGATATCGTGTTTGACACGTTTAAGAATCGTTTATGTCACAGTCGCCATTATTGTAAATGACATAAGAGTTATCAAAACGTTGACAATACGGAAACAGGTCAAAAACGATATCGTTGTAACGCAGTTGAATAGAGGCCCTGTAACCATGTTACTGCAACTAAACAATTTTGATTTTGATTTCATGGTTCGGTTATTTGGAAAGAATGGAAGAAAATATATTGACGAAAGAGATGCACAGGGCGAAAGTGAAAAGGGTCGGAAGCGACCGCCCTCGGCGTACTTTTTTAAATCAAACGGAGAAATTCTGTAAAAGGGCCGAATCTTAAGCACCCGAAACCGACGTGCATGCATGACTCGATGTATGAATGTGGAAGAAGCGAAAGAGATTTGTCAGGGTCGTAGCAGGTAGTAAGAAGTGGTCTCAGCCTACCTCTGTGGGAAACAGGCGTGATTTAATGTATGTAAGTATGTATGTAACTTTTTTCTACTTCGTTTTTGTTATGATAAGGAGAAGGCACACGAGCACTCAGGCCACCTGATGGTAAGTGGAATCTGAGACCCATAGACATTTGAATTCTCAAGACTAAAATCCTAAGACCTCAAATGCGTTGCCAACCCTGAGGACCACGATGGAATGCCTCTATGCTAGTAATTTCACCGGAACACAACAATGCGAACACTGTTGCTTGGCGGGTGGTTAATGGATAAGGTGGTGGTAGCGATCCGGACGGACCCTGCACAGGGTCCTACCACCACTCCCCGTCGTTGTGTAGTGTGGTCGTTACCATTCCCAGAGAGCAACTTCTTAATCTTACCAATGAACTTCACTGTCTTTTATAAATATTCTCCCTTCACACTTAAACCCTTTTTGGACGAAAAATAATCTCGAAGTCCCATTTTGTTTCCAAACAAACCTGTTAGACACTTCTTCGGAGGCTCATTAAAATAAAAACCCATTAGGTAAGGGCTCAAAGATTGAGCCTCAAAATTGTCCGGACACGGATTTAGGGGCGACGTTTTAAATTTATTTTGACAGCTTCCTTTTTCTTGAGGGGTTCTTAAAGTTATAGGGTGGTTTTTGGTGTTATAATTCAGTAAGTTATAATTTAATTAAATCGTACTTTGGCGTTATGTTTTATTAAAAAATATAGTTTGTTTAGTTTAGCTTAAAGGTCGGTTCCGTGTGGTCTCCGGGTTAGAATAGTGAAAATACATGTCTTCTCATGGATGTCGTAAGAGGCGACTAAGGGAATAAATGCTTAAAGTATTGTTTGGCGATGGGCTTGCAAGCTGTCACTAATACACTAGTAAATGTCTTGGCCTGCTTGTGCAAAATGTGGTTACAGAATTATTAACATGTCTTTTTAGAGTTATTGGTATTTCTGTAGTTCTGCCTACCCCACTCTGGGAATGAAGGAGTGATTTTATATAATCTAGGACCATGGTGACTACACAAGTTAACAACACCTTGGGGTGTTGTACGGCGAGTTTTAGCAAGAACTTATTAAACATTTATAATTTATTTATTTGATCTTCTTTGCACAATACAAATAAATGTAAAGGGTACAAATGGCGGACTTAATTCCTAAAGGCATTCTCTACCAGTCAACCACATGCTCAACTGAGAAAAAACCGGTGCAAATAGAGAAATTAACAGTGTTAAAAAGTAAATTAAATCTAAATGGCTACTTGACATTTAAAACATATAATACATAAATCCTTACTAATATTATAAATGTGAAAGCGTGGATGTTTGTTACGCTTTCACGCAAAAACTACTTCACGAATCATCATGAAACTTTGTACACATATTCTGGGAGGTACTAGAAGTAACATAGGATACTTTTTATTACAAAAAAAAAGACAATTAAATAAATTGCAGCGGGCGAAGCCGATAGCGGGTCGCTAGTAATATATAAGTTTATATAACACATAAACAATACTTAAATACGTGCGATGAAAACAGTGTGTGACAAAGATGATGACACTTTCTTAAGTTCTTGCTTGAGATGTTCGAGACAGGTATATGTCGATCTGACGCTTTCATTGTCAGGCTCCTTCTATGCTTTTAGTTTTTATTCTACGTTCAAAACACTCAAGTGATTGATTGCGTGTAATTATTATATGTAAAATCCAATTACTGCACACTAACTTAGGTACACGGTTACCGAATCGAACTAACGTACAAACTGAGCTTGATGTGTGTGTGTGTTTGTGTGTGTTATGTTTTAGTGATGGGACCTTGTGCAGGGTCCGAAAAGCTACCACCAACATACCCTTTATATATATTTTTTAGATTTAATAATAATCATAATAATCACAGGACAATGTCACACAAATTGACCTAGTCCCAAACTAAGCTCTAGGCTTGTACTATGGGTACTAGACAACGATAAACATACTTAGATAGAGAAATAAATACTTAAATACATAGAAAACATCCAAGACTCAGGAACAAATATTCGTGCTCATCACACAAATATCTGCCTTTACCGGGATTTGAACCCAGGAACCCCTAGCTTCGAAGGCAGGGTCACTCCCAACTAGGCTAGCGTGTCGACTTATCTGGACGTTTAATTAAAAAAAAAGCAAAATGGTATCGTTAAAAACAAAATTAAGTTTTTTTTTCCATTTCGTCACTACAATTAGCCATATTATATTCACATACGTTAATTATTTCTTAATTTTGTCTTTAAATAACGATGTACAATTTATATGGAAAGCGCCCATTTTCCGCTTATCCAAGACCAACTTAATGATTCTCCGACACCAGCATCAGACCAGCTCGATGATGCCATATTATTGTATTGTCACTGGAGTTACGTAGGAAGGTTTCTCCTCCAATCGTCAACCGATTTTAGTTATTTTACCAGTTGTCCTACTCCCGCATCGTAACACAACTTTATAAACACTGCTTTTTGGTGGCAGGTTACTATGGGTGAGGTACACAAACCGCGTTTACGAAGCGCTCCGTGTCCAACATGTTCAGAATGCTGTTGAAGCTTCGTCACAAACATTTGCCATACATACGTTAATGTACACTTTTTGTTGGTGTTGGATAAGCAGTAAATTACTTGGCAATAAAAAGTACAGTGGGCAACAAAGGATCATCTCAAAAAACGACAGTTTTTAACGACAACGACAGTTTTTAGCGAAATTTACGACAGTTTTTTTCAAAGGGAGAAAAGTGACATTCTAACTGTTAATATTAGTAAGTAAATAAATAAATAAATATATCAGGGGACAATCTCACACAAATTGACCTAGTCCCAAACTAAGCTCTAGGCTTGTACTATGGGTACTAGACAACGATAAACTTACTTATATAGAGAAATATATACTTAAATAAATGGAAAACATCCAAGACTCAGGAACAAATACTTGTGCTTATCACACAAATATTTGCCCTTACCAGGATTTGAACCCAGGACCCCTAGCTTCGAAGGCAGAGTCACTACCAACTAGGCTAACGTGTCGTCAACAGTCAACATTCTGTAAATATTAGTGAGTATTTGTATTTTAATGTACTTACAGCTAATTTCAAATATTTTTAATATCAGACGACGAATTTAAATTAACTATACCCAAACCTGATATTGAACTCAAGTCGTGTCCCTCGAGTAATAAAATACTTACTCAAGCAAGTGCTCTGCTCGGCGAGTAAAAGCTCGCAAGCGAAGTGGAACAACCTTTTTGACCTTTGAAAAAACTAGGTGACTAGAGTAGTGACAAGTCTGCCAGTAAGAACAAATTAAGTTTAACTGAAAGAAAAAACTTAAGAGAAAGAAATGATGAGATTATGTAAACGATCCAGTTAACTTAGTTTGCAGTGACGCTAACCTAAGAAGCTAGCGGTCCCGAGTTTGACTCCTGGTTAGGGCAAGTATTTGTGTGATTATTTATTTCTGACACCTGGAGATTCTCTATGAATTTAAGAATTTATTTCTCTTTTATGAGTATGTTTTGAGTTTTTTATTCACAGAACTTAATTTTAGAGTAGATCAGTTTGTGTAAGTTTCGATTTGACGACACGTTGGCCTATTATAGTGACCCTGCCTTCAAAGCTAGCGATCCCGGGTTCAAATCCCGGTAAAGGCAGATGTTTGTGTGATGAGCACGAGTATTTTTTCCTGAGTCTTGGATGTTTTCTATGTATTTAAGTATATATTGCTCTATATATGTAAGTTTATCATTGTCTAGTACCCGTAGTACAAGCCTAGAGCTTAGTTTGGGACTAAGTCAATTTGTGTGATATTATCCTGTGATATTTATTTATATTAATAATTTACTTAAATTTATAGAAAACGGACTAGGACACAAATTCTCGCGCTCATCACACAAATGTTTGCCCTCACTGGACATCGAACCCGGGAGTACTTGCTTCGTAGTCAGTGTCACTACTAACTAGGCTCACTGCAACTTCAAAATATGTATTCCTGTATATACCTACGTAAAATAAAAATATATAAAGTAGAAAGGGCCTCTCAAAAAGGCTTGTGATTCCAGTACTCGTTGTTTTCAATGTCCAAAAGTGTTAGCCAAATGCTGAAACTTTGTCCACTATAAACAAAAAACAAAAGCCCGTTTGAAAGCTTCACAATTAAAATGTTCAGGCGCTCCGAAAGCTCCCAAAAGCCCAGCTCTGTTTACTTTCGTTAAAAGGCGCTGAAGTTTATTGCTGAATTTCGCGACAAATCAAGCTGATAGCTGTAAGCTTTAAGCTCCTCCGTTAGTGACCTTCATAAAGCTCAGTTTTTGGACGATCTCACCCTGAAAAGGGGTTGTATAATTATTTTTTATTCGATGAGACGTTTTTAGCCAAACTAGCTTTTATCCGCGACTTTGTCCGCGTAAAAGTCGTTTATCGCTGCTCCCTCAAAAACTGTACCATTCCGGGATAAAAACTATGTCCTTCCCGGGTTTCAAACTATCTCCAAACCGAATTTGATCTAAATCAGTTCAGCAGTTTAAGCGTGAAGATGTAACAGACAGACAGACAGATAGACACACTTTCGCATTTATAATATTACTAGTTTACGCGTCTCATTCCGCGTATAAGTTTTTTATCGCGATTCCTTCAGGAGCCGTAAAATTTTTCGGGATAAAAATTAGCCTGTGTCTTATTTCAGACTATATTCTATCTGTGCGCCAAAATTCATCTAGACCCATTCAGGCGTTCTGGCGTAATTGAGTAACAAACATCCATTCAAATTACACATTTATAATATTAGGAGGATAATACACTGAGGCAATTTTACGTAAGTACTCGATAGAGGCCGTCTGCGATCACGTAGGTATGCGTAGCTTGGTTTATTTTGCACCCGTTGTGGGTCTAATTTTTAATTGCACCCATAGAATATTCTCCAAGTTTTAAGTTGGCAAAAATTGAAAAATTGACATGTATCATAAAAATATTATTTTCTCCTCTGAATTATTAAATTTAGTACCTAATAAGTGTTCACGTTTTGCATGCTGTCACCGACGGCTAAATAAGTCGAACTAATATAAAATAACTTAAGATCTATGTACTTACCATATTCATTGCAAATAAACAATCTGAATCTGAATCTGAATCTGAATCTAAGTCCCTAGGTTCAGCAGTTTTGGCTGTAAATTCTATATGTATAGATAGATGTTTTTTTTTGTACGAGTATGGTATTGAGAAGGCAAACGAGCACACAAGCCACCTGATGGTACGTGGAAACTGTGACCCATAGACATTCGCATTCACAAGACTGCAATCCTAAGACTGCAAATGCGTTGCCAACCCTGAGGACTAAGATGGAATGCCTCTATGCTAGGTATTATTATTAACTGCTGCCAAAGAAGCGGAGAACGTCGGTAGCCTAGTAGCTTAGGTGATCGTAAGGTTCAGAGTTCAATCCCCGCGGTCACCATGTACCAATGAGTTTTTGTAACTTAAGTACTTACCTTGAAGAAAAAACATCGTGAGGAAACCTACACATTCGAACAGCTGAGTGTATAAGAGGGTTTGCACAAAAGATCGTAAAGAGGTGGAAGTCTACCAGAAAGAACCCATCTGTCTGTAAGGTGTAAGATAAGATAGTGTCATTTAAAAAAAAAACAAATAAAAACCGGTCCTCTACACGAATGTACCAGGAGGGCGGCAGTTCAAAAAGAATAGCATCTCATTCTGAAGTCAGTCATAAAATCAACGTGACTACCATGACCACTCTGAGAAGACTAGCGCCAACGAAGAAGAACGGAATAAGTGCTTGTGACGCTTGTGTGATGGGCGCGAGTTGCTCCCGAGTCTTGACACGACATGTTGGCCTAGTTGGGAGTGACCCTGCCTCGAAGCCAGCGGTCCTGGGTTCAAATCCCGGTAGATATTTGTGTGATGAGCGCGAGTATTTGTTTCTGAGTCTTGGATGTTTTCTATATATTTAAGTATGTATTTCTCTATTTAAGTATGTTTAACTTTATCGTTTTCTAGTACCCATAGTACAAACCTAGAGCTTAATTTGAGACTTTTTTTTTTTTTGTTAACGAAAAGGCACACGAGCACTCAGGCCACCTGACGGTAAGTGGAATCTGAGACCCATAGACATTTGAATTCTCATGACTATAATCCCAAGACCTCAAATGCGTTGCCAACCCTGAGGACTAAGATGGAATGCCTCTATGCTAGTAATTTCACCGGTTGTCTTATCCCCACACCGGAACACAACAATGCGAACACTGTTGCTTGGCGGGTGGTTAATGGATAAAATGGTGGTAGCGATCCGGACGGACCCTGCACAGGGTCCTACCACCACTAAACTAGACTAGACTAGGTCAATTTGTGTGAGATTGTCCCCTGATATTTATTATTTATTATTGAATATATTGTATGAAAATAATTATTTGTTTCTTTTTGCAATACGTATCTTATCGTTATCCAGTATCCATAGTACAACAGCTTAATTTGAAACAAAGTAAATTACTGTAAGAATGACCGTGATATCAATTTATTTTGACTACAGTATTGCACAATGTTAAAATGTTAAAAACAAAAGAAGACAAAGGAGATACACAATATCAATTTACTTATTTGTATTGCTTCGGTAAATAAGGCTTCGCGAGTCCAAACAAGCCGTCCTTCGGGATGACGAGGGAGTTTAATTACAACCCAAAAAAACAACATGGAATTCGGTCAAGGATTTATTGACACATGGCACGACTGCGCTACGGGACTTGATACGGAGCCATCATTTTAAACAAGGATTTGTTTTTTATAAAAAATATATTAGTACATTAAAATGGGGTGAATAGAGATTCGCAGCGTGGATAGAAATGCAGCCTAAAATAAAGCATATCACACTAATTATAAGACTGATACCTATTTGACTATACTTTTCCAATACACGTGTCAATTTAAGTTGTATATGACTTATTTTAGATTGTATTTCTATTCACCCCATTTTAACGTTGGTTGGGTTGCAACTTTCAGATTAGTCTTTATCTTGATGAAAAAATGTCTATGACTAGATTTCATTAACTATCCGGTGGTCTGAGTGCTCGTGCGTCTTCTCCTTATCGTAAAAACCGGGCAAGAGCATGTCGGACCATGCTAAGTGTAGGGTTCCGAAGCCGTTAAGTACTACAAATATACAAATCGAGAAGTAATAACTAATTTTCTATTTAAAGTCATTTGTTGCCGTCTTAGAGGATTTTATTAGGTATACAATCTTTAATCGCCTGTATCTCAAGAGCCAATGATGTCCTAGAGCTTAGTCCTGATAGTTTTCCTTTTAAATCCGTTATAAAATATGCGCTTTTATTAGAGATTTTATTCAGTATTTTAGTATTTGTTAGCTTAATATTTCATAAACGGATCCCTTAATCGAAAATTTTTTTCCACAAACCTGTAATATTTTGAAAGACCTATCCAACGACGCCCCACACTTAGAGGTAAACGAGAAAAAAAATACTATTAGGGTTCCTAGTTTGACTACGGAACCCTAAAAAGAGATATCAATCCGTTGCCAAAACACGTTAAATCCAATATGGTTTTTACAGAAAAGAATACAAGACCTGTTATATGAATAAGCTATTATAGAGCTAAACGCGTTGTGACAACTTGATATAGTGTTATTCCTCGGTAGAACAATGCTCCGGACGTTTATTGGCCTATCAGGCGCAGAACTATAGTATTTACTGTTGTTCGCTTATTAAAGAGGCGTAGGTAATTTATGAAATATATGACTTGTTGGCCTAGTTGGTAGTGACCCTGACTTCGAAGTTATCGGTCCCAAGTTCAAATCCCGGTAAAGGATATTAAATTTGTGTGATGAGCGCGAGTATTTGTTCCTGAGTCTTGGCTGTTTTATATGTATTTAAGTATATATTTGTCTATATAAGTATGTATATCGTTGTCTTTTACCCATAGTAAAGCCTGACAAGTTTCTATTTAGACCTATTTCAATTCAAACTTGTATTGAAATAGGGCCAAATAGAAACTTGTCAGGCTTTACAAGCCTACAACTTACTCGTAGTTTGGGAGTAGGTCAATTTGTGTGACATTGCCCCTATATATTTATATTATTAATTTCATATACATACATACATTAAATCGCGCCTGTTTCCCAAAGGGGAAGGCAGAGACCATTTTTTCCACCTGCTACGATTCGACAAATCTCTTTCGCTTCTTCCAAATTCATACATCGAGTCATGCATGCACGTCGGTTTCGGGTACTTAAATTTCAGCCCTTTTCCAGTATTTCTCCGATTTGATTCAAAAAAGTACGCCTAGGGCGGCCCCTTCCAACCCTTCCACTCACTTTCCCACTGTATATCACTTTCGTCAATCTTCTTTCACCTATCCTTTCCAAATGACCGAACCATCGATGTGTGCCCTTTTCAATCTAAGTCACCACATCTTTCAGTCCACACTTTTCTCCGACCTTTACATTCCTTACTCTATCACATAAAGAAAAAACTTCCACAATAGGGGTAACTATATTCATGTTTAGGAGCTCAAAAAAAAAATAATTTTAATTATATTTTTTTCGTCAAATGTCGAAAGAATGTCCTCGCTATTTTATAAATCATGGTCTCTCGTTTCTGTAGCTACGAAGGGGTAGGCCGCTTATCGTCACGATGTTATTGTTTGATACTACCCTCGCAAAACTATGCGCAAGCGACGTCAGTTCCGAGTTTGTTTCGAAGCGAGTGCTTGTTAAGTAAAGTGTTACATCATTGAATTGATAAAAGAAATGGCTCGGCGAGAAAATTTACTTCTGGACAATCGTGAAATGTTTGATGTTGTGAACATTTACTTTGTGAGTGGTCAAAACATTGCTGACACCGTTAGGATTTGGACTGAACGATTTGCTAATGTAGTTCAATGCCATTTCAGAACGATTTTTAACAACAATAATCTACAATTTTTTAACCTAAACCGTGTTTGTAATCTTTGACGGTCCTAAGCCCGTGACAAGTATGAAGGGAAAGATGAATCAAAACATTGTGCACGGTGATTACGTCATTAAAGTCTCGGTAACCACAATAAAGTTAAATAATGGGAAAAAATGAAAATGCTATTTCTCTGACCTCCTTAGATTTTTTAATAAGATATTCAGATTCAGCATTCATTGTACTATCTCTCCTGTTTTGGAAGTTGTCGTCCAAAAAAACATCCTGTATTTTTTATGTCGCTATATTATTTTTGTTAAGATGAATCTAACGACACCTTGCTTGTTGAAATCGGCCCATCCATCCAGTCTCTGCGATGGAACATAGAGTCGAACATACATACAGGTCAAACACATGTCCCTTCTTTGGGCTTTGCCACAGTCGGGTAAATAATAGCGTAAAACATGATTTCCATACATAACTCACAGGGAACGACACAAATAGAAGTCGGAAATGGAGGCTGAATGGAGACAGCGGCTGGACGGACAGAAATAGGCCACGGACGTGCTTGTGAAAGGCTATGATAATATGAGAAACGTCGGGAAATAAAACCGAGACATATTGTTTTAAATAATTGTGGGTTGGTTTTCGCATTACAACCAAATACGTCATTCTGCGTGATATTAAATTTCAGCTTCAGTTCCCAGAGTGGGGTAGGCAGAGCTACAGAAATACCAACAACTCCAAAAATGCATTTTCAATACCTATACTAAATACTAGCTGCTGCCCGTAAATCTCAGCGTAGAAAAATAAAACATAGCCATACTCAGTGACCACACAGCATTGTACAGTAAAAGAATTTTGAAAAATGGACCAGTGGTTTTGAGTTTATTCTTTACAAACAATCAAAAAACAAACCTTTTTTATGTTATTGAATATTATTAGACAAACAGAAATTAAAAAGCCCCAAATTAAGCCCTAGGCTTGTAGTACTGGCAACGACAAACTATCTTATATAGAGAAAAAACATCACGCCTTCTTTCCCAGAGTGGGGTAGGCAGAGCTAAGGGAATACCAACAACTCTAAAAAGACATGCTAATAATTCTGTAACCACATTTTTCATAAACAGGCCAAGAAGTTTACTAGTGTATTAGTGACAGGTTGCAAGACCATCGCCTAACAGACCAGCCCTTATTCCCTTAGTTGCCACGACATCCACAGGAAGACACGGAGTATCTGACTCGGCAAACCACTCGGATAAATACTTAAATAATCACGTATCACAAGTAAATTGTCGCAAGTATCACTGGGTACTTACATAAAAATAAAAATAATATAGCGGCAGATAAAATATATAAAGAGTAGCTTACATATTATAATATTGTAGACGACATTTTGCTAGAGAAATAAATATTTAAATAATTTAAAACATCCATATCTCAGGAACCAAATAATAATTGTCGTTGTGAAGCTTGTCATTTGATGTTCAGTTAGAAGTTTACAGAAGTTAGAAGTCTAAAGTGCTTAACATTTTCGTTGGATGTACGTAGCGTGTGCCGCTGTGAAATTCCTAGTTTGCGGTTTGTAAAACTATGTTTCTAACTTTGGTTCTTCCTAAGGTGCGCACGCTAACTAGCGTTTCTATTCAGTATGTTTTTAAACCAATCAAATCACTGTTAGATCACGTGTGCGCAGCGCAGATAAGGAAAGGTTGGCTCCTCACGTGTCACATCACAGTCAGCGTATATTTTTTTTTTCTTTTCGTGTTGTTTTTTAGTTTTAGCTTATTTTCTTTTATGTTTTCAATCTGTTTAAAATTGTTCGTGTCACCTTCCGTGCTCTCACCGAACGGTTCCGGCGGAAGATCAGCGTTGGCCTTACAGCCAGCACATGCTGAGCCGGGACCGTTTCGCATCAACTACTTTTGTATTATTCTATGCAAAAAAATATTACCTATTTTTTGTTTGTTGCTGTGAATAAATGTTTTTCTTTCTTTCTTTTCTTTCTTTTGTTTCTTTCTGATACGAAAAGTCACAAGTACTTATGTGAGGCGTTTGTTTACCCTTCTTGAGTTTAGTAAACATTAAAAAGCATCTTCTCTTGGTTAGACATTCTTCGATACGGCTTCTGGCTACATGCAACGTGGATGCTGCTGCTCTCAATTTTTTTTAGTCGACGAATACGGCACTTGCAAGTGTTCTGCAGGTAACCACTTGTGGATACAGTGAGCATCGTTTATCCAGTATACTGGCACTAGAGTTGTTAAACGAATCAGTTATAGTTCAGGAAATATAATTTGGCCGCCTGTAATATTGACTAAGATCTTTTTGTTAACATGAAACAAACACCAATCGTAAAACTGCCCTCACTCTTCAAACAGCACAGCGGGTTGAAAGGTTAGATACTTGAGCAACATTGTGGATATCACGTTAACGCTGAACAATAGATCTAAAATTAGATAGCAGACGACGGCCAAATTATATTTCCTGAACTATATTCATCCTGGAGATGACAGCGTGAGAACCATAGCTACTTCTTTAACCTACCTGTTGCACCGATCAATTTAGTTGCTAAGAGGTACACCTTAATCTAAGTCAGTGGTTAGCAATACTTAACTTAAGTTAGCGAGATGGTAAATAATTAATGTTAATAGACTGATTATCATTTGTTGATAGGATATAAGTCTGGCGCCCTTAGTTACATAAATTTGACTTATGCTCTCCCCATACCTATCGTTGCGAAATCGGCGTTAACTGATCAAAAAACTCTTTATGACTACACAATAAGATTGAGAAGACGTCGAATCGGCTCAGCTGACGTAGACATAAAGAGTTTTTTGATCAGCTTGCGCCGATCCCGCGTCGCTAGGTGTGGGGAGACCCTTACTTTTTCCTTTGTCATATGCTCACCTACCCAACTACCCTTGGCCTATAACCGCAGCGCGATTGTATGAAAAACAAAACGAATCGAAATAGTTAGCGTACGCATCTTGGCTATGGCATCTGATTTCATTTCTAATTCAATTTGCAGAGAAACATCGAAGTGATTAAGATATTATTGTTTGCTACCTGAGCAGGGGCGAAGTAAACTCAGAGGGCGATGAGTTCGACAAGCCGCGCGTGTATTGAACGAGCCGTAACTTAACACGTTTACCGAGGGATAAATATCGGCGGCATTTTGCGTGACATTTAAGGAGAATGGCATGGAAAAATATTATATGCGTAATTTTGTAGAGCATTATCTTTGTTGGTAATCTAACATTTCTCAGTAATAATTACATTAAAAATACTAAATACTGTTAGGCGATAGGCTTGTTACCTGTCACTAGTACCCTGGTGAACAACTTAACATATGGCTAAATGTGGTTACAAAATTATCAAGTGTCTTTTTAGAGTTGTTGGTAATTCTGTAGCTCTGCCTACCCTGTCTGGGAACGAAGGCGTAATGTTATGTATGTTGTATGGCGATGACAGCGCGAATGGGGAAATAACATAAATTCTGAATTATATCTCCAATTTTTTATTGTCCTATAAACTTTGTTTACTCTAGAGCTATTATTATTATAACTGCGTAGTTTTATTGCTAACATACAATACAACAATGAGCAAAATCAAAGAAAAAAAAGTGTATGATGGTGATGTGAAAAAAAATGTAGAATCTGAATTGATGTTCAATTCTAATTTGCCTAACCTCATTTTGATTTAATGTCGAGATCAAATTGCTGACATTATAGTAGCCCCTACTTCTCAGCGAACATCAACAATGTACAAGCAAGATGGAATAAAAGATACTGTTACGTACATGGGCATAGGTAACTGATAGAAATTCACGAACACACCGATAATTTAGAGCTTAATAACAGTCACGTAATCCTTAAAATCAATTATCGCACAATAAACCCCGAATACTAAGATGATAAACCGTTTGCGCTCAAAGGCCAATCTCACCCTCGCTTTCCCGTCTCACAAATCTAAATCCTATTCCAAATCCTTTTCTGTGCACTCTGTCAGGTTGTGGAATCGGCTACCAGCGGGTATTAGGCAATCACAATCGGTAGATTCCCTGAAAGGCAAATTAAAAAAGTTCTGGCTTGACTCTATTTCCTAAATATTGTATCAATTATCCAAATGTTGATATCGCGGGCTTCATAACATAGGGGCGTATCAACAAAAACTCGATTTTTCGTTTTTAATGCCATTCTATTACAAAGTAGCTTTACCATTTGGTAAATTTTTTTCCTAATTTTTAGTTAAGTAGTTTTTGAGAAAATTACGAAAATCTTAAAGACGTATGATTGTGGATGAAAAACATATGTTAAACCAAAAGGGCGTAACGTAGGCGTATAGACAACTTTTCCTATGAGTCGCATAATTTCAACAAAGTAAAGAGACGTATAAACCTACGGTTCACCTTTTAGAGATTTATCACTTAAAAACTCCCAAACCATATGGACGTATGCACATAAGTCCTAGAAAAATCTAATGTGTACATCAAAAAGCGTTAAGCTATAAAGGCGTAAGAACATACGCCTTACATTTCAAATACCCATGCTATAGATCGCGTCGAACCACAGGGGCGTATGTTCATACGTCTACCAATATTGTCTGTCTCTGTCTAATTTTCGTCAGGGTCACGGGCTTATTGTTCATTTGAAACGCCGATGCAGAAGAAGTTACTCGTAAAAAGTGGCAAGAAAAGATAACAATGAAACGAAAAGACTTATTGCTGCAATTAGCATTAAAAGATAAGTTTGTAATTAATAATGGTAAGTGTGGCCTTGCGATTTCTCACTTTCTTTGTTTTATGTATTAATTATTGAGAAGGTGAGATGTATGCGTTTACGCACACATAGACATGCGCGCTGCGCCGCGCGATCAGGTGGTGGTTTTAAGTAATAAATGGGCATTCACGAGTACGAGTTGTTTTACTTCAACTGGCCGACGAGAATTAAACATACCCGCGCGTGAACAAAAATAATAATAATGTCGTATATAGGAAATATAAATAATTTTGACTACAAGTGCAACGACTGGCCTATTTTCAAAGGCCGACTAGAACAATTTTTTAAAGTAAATTCGGTCAAAGACGAGAATAAGAGTGGTATATTATTAACCTATCTTACCGAGGACTCGTATCGCCTCGTGACTAACTTAGCGTATCCGGAAAAATTGGAGAAATTGGACTATGCGGCATTAGTGAAGCTCTTGGACAACCACTTCAAACGCAGACAATGCTCTTTTGTAGACAAGGCTAAGTTTTATGGAGCCACGAGGAATGAAAGTGAAACCTTGAACGACTGGGCGGCTAGACTCAGGGATCTAGCGACCTATTGTGAATTTGGTAATGCGCTGGAGTCTAATCTCAGGGATCGATTTGTCCTGGGCATGAACACAGGTCCAGAACGTGACAAGTTGTTCCAACAGGAAGCATCAACGTTGCTAATGTCTGAAGCAATAAACATTGCAGCTCAAGCGGAATGCGCTAAGGAAGCCCGATCAGTCGTTATAAAGGAGGAGCCCTTTTATTACTCAAGTGAAAAGCGTTATGGCGGTAGCAGCGCGAGCCGACCGGCGGTCGCCGGCGGCGGCCGGAGCGGCCCCGGCGGTGGCGCGAGAGGCGGCCCCGCGGTTTCGTCGGGTCATCATGATGGTGATCGACGGTGCGCCGTATGCGGTATGAGAAATCATGATGAAGATAAGTGCCGTTTTAAAGGCTACCGTTGCCAAAAGTGCGGTGTTCGCGGTCATCTTAAGAAGGTGTGTAGCAATAGCAAGAATCCTTCGCGTGTGAATAATATTGCTTGTGAAGAAAGCGTCGACGGGGGAGTCGACCCCTGCAGCACGTGCGAAGAATGTTATAACTATAATTTAAGGTATGTGACCAACGACCCTATTAAGTTAGAAGTGTTGATAGGAACCCAACCACTTAAAATGGAGCTTGACTCGGGCTCGGGCAAAAGTGTTATTTCCAAAAAATTGTATTTGGAATTGTTTTCATATATTAAACTAAGTAGATGCGCTGTTACAATGTGTTTATACAACGGCCATAAGATTTTACCGCTAGGTTATTTCTCTGCCGCCTTATCATTTGAGAATCAAACAAAAACTTTGCCTATATATGTTGTTCAAAATGGAGGCCCACCATTACTAGGACGAGATTTTATGTGCACTTTTAATCTTTGTCTCGGTACAAGTTTAAACAGTATTAGTGATGACGGTGAGGTTGGTTCAATATTAAAGGCTTTCCCGGAATTATGGCGAGATGAGCTGGGCACTTTTAATAAATTTAAAGTCGAGTTACAATTAAAAGAAACGTCGTTACCTAAGTTTTTTAAGCCGCGACCCGTACCCTTTGCCCTTAAAGACCGAGTAGAAAGGGAGCTAGATAGGCTTGTAGACCTCGGAATATTAGTTCCGGTAAATCACTCTCGATACGCTACCCCAATAGTTCCCGTTCTGAAAGAAAATGGAAAAGTCAGAATAGCTGGCGATTATTCGGTCACTTTGAATAACGACTTAGTGATCGATAAATACCCATTGCCTAGAATAGAAGAAGTTTTTGCTAAAATTGGTGGTGGAGAGCATTACAGTAAAATAGATTTAAAAAACGCCTATAACCAGTTTGTACTTAGTGACGCGTCCCAAGATCTTACAACTATCAACACGTCTAAGGGTTTGTTTAAATACACTCGATTAGTGTACGGGTTAGCGAACGCGCCAGCTATCTTCCAAAAATCTATGGAAACATTACTTTCGGGAATAAATGGCGTTACTTGTTGGCTCGACGACATTTGCGTTACCGGGCCTACAAAACAAATACATTTGCAACGATTGCGCCAAGTACTAGGTAGGCTAAATGACGCCGGTTTGCGTCTGCAACAAGAAAAATGCGAGTTTTTCAAAGCGAGCGTTACCTATCTTGGTTATGTAATTAGCAAAGGCGGGTTGCAAACGTGTCCAGAAAAGGTCAAGGCTATAACCGATGCGCCAGAGCCTACGAACGTTACCGAGGTTAAACGATTTATAGGTATCGTAAACTACTATAGGAATTTTATTCCTAACGCTTCGTCGATCCTGAGTCCCTTAAACGAGCTGCTGCGGGGAGGCGCCGAGTGGGAGTGGGGCCCGCGGCAGGTCGCCGCCGTGCGCCGCGTGAAGGCCGAGCTGGCGGGCGCGCGGCTGCTGGCGCACTACGAGTTGTTTTACTTCAGAAGGTATTTAAACTATACTATCACGGAGCTAAGTGGTAGTTTAAATACCTACTAGATGGAAGATTCATAAAATAGGTAGGTAGGTTTACTTAGAACGTAAAGAGTAATGGTAGGTATTGGAAAATAATATTATGTATGAGTAATTAATTATTATTTATTGATGTACGTACGTAGGTACATGTTGTTCATTGTACGTTGGTACATAATAATGCGATTTATACGTGAATTGCGAATAACCCTTATACTGAAAGATTTTTGAAAGAGGTAGTTAGGTACCTATAGTTAAGGTACTTACCTAATATTTGTTATACTTACCTATAGGTACTTTGCGAGATTTTGTTCCGCGTAAACAACTACCGGTCAATGGGTACTCGAACAGGCTTATTAAAATTTGTTAATTATTGTTAACTAGAGACCCGCCCTCGCTTCGCTTCGGTTTATGTGAGTTTTCTGTAAGACCCGTACATGTATTATACATAACGAAAAAAAACGTTTCGTCACGTATAGGCCACTTCCTAAAACGACCACATCGCAGAAAGACCACTTCCCATAATGACCATTCTTATAAAGACCGGTTCTCAAATTGACCACTTCCCCGAAAGGCCATTTCCCAAAACGACCAATTCTCAAGTCACCCACTTCCCAAATTGACCATATTCCCATAATGGCGGTTTCCCAAAATGACTACTTTTCTAAACGACCACATGTCTCAAAGACCACTTCCTATAATGCCCATTCCTATAAAGACCGGTTCTCAAATTGACGACTTCCCAGAAGAACCATTTTTCCAAAATACCTTGTCAATTGTCAAGTCTCCCACTTCCCAAATTGACCACAACCAAAACCAACCCCTCGTCTACCGGCCAGCAGCCAATACGATAAAATCGAAAGAATGCACTCATTTTTACGTGACTACGGCAAAGCAAAGGAATGGGAATTTTAACACCTATGTGTGTATATATTACCGAGAAATGAGTAGGTACTAGTAGGGCTAATACGAACACATACATATTCGGCCACGTTTTATGGCGAAGGTCGACGTAAAAGTAATTATTTATGTACAGCGATTGTTGAGCGTATATTATGTTTGTAACTTAGCCGTAAAGAGTAAAGAAAAGGAGACAGATTTAATATATCATGCGATTTATTTTAACATAAACAAAACTGTAACAATAACAAATCTTTAGTGAGTAAAATTTGTAGCAAATTTAATTAGCTTTCATCAGTAGAGTGAGTACAGTGGTCTCTAAAACTTAAAGTTTTCGACCAACACCTAACTAGTCCCTGAAAATTTTTGGTGCTTTTGTCTAGTGTGTCCACATAAACACCTAAAGCTACCGTACTGTAACGTGAGGACTGCAGATAGTTACCAGTAGGCATAGGGACTGCTCTTGATAGATGTAGTCGTTCTAAGAAGTGGGCAATATGAAAGTAGTCGTTTTGGGAAATGGTCAATTTGGGAACCGGTCTTTATAGGAATGGTCATTATGGGAAGTGGTCTTTCAGATATGTGGTCGTTTTGGGAAGTGGTCAGTGCATGTTCTGGACGTTACGAGACTGGTCATTCTAAGGAGTAGGCAATATGAAAGTAGTTGTTTTGGGAAATGGCCTTTCTGGGAAGTGGTCGATTTGAAAACTGGTCTTTATAAGAATGGTCATTATGGGAAGTGCTCTTTCTGCGATGTGGTCGTTTTAGGAAGTGGCCTATACATGACGAAACGATAAAAACCTTCCTCTTGAATCACACAATCTATTAAAAAAACCGCAAAAGAAGGTTTTTATGAACGGGTGTTAGAGAAATCTCACAATACCAACGAGTTATCATACAAGCACTAGAGCTTATGAAGACGATGAAGTGGCACTTAATACAACGAGAGCATCCTATTTAAAACGTCGCCCGAGAACCAAAAATTAAGTTAGGTATTCAGGATCTAAGTGCATGCTGATTTATTATTGTGTTTTTGTGTGTTTGTGTAGTTGAATTCTATATTTTTTTACAATTACACATTTATAAAACAGTTCTATAGGTATTACGCAATTTGTAGTTGTTTACACTCCTAGAAACGTTTAATTGCATTATGATCGATTATACGTTGTTAATGTATGTCAATTATCCTTATCTGTATGGAGGAAGTTCCCGGAAAACTTAAAATCCTTATAATTGTACTATAGTGTCCAAAGAAAACTATAAGTGGCTTTAAGCGACCACACCGCTGCTTAAAATACGGAGATGGTACGGAATCGCAGTGACGCACCGTATCCGTACCGTTTTTATCGCATGCCCTTCACATAAAAACGGTACGGATACGATGCGTCACTGCGATTCCGTACAGTCTCCGTATTTTAGGCAGCAGTGTGGTGGCACCTTTAAATAGTTAGGTTCTTCAATATAAATAAAACTTACGACACTAACACCCGTAGTCACAAACATAACTATGGGGTCTCACAGTACTTCAAATCGTTTCAGAAACAAAAGGTGGGTCAAAAAGGACCAATCACAGAGCTGTATTGAACGCAGTGCGTTCACTCAGTAAAGGATCCCTAAGTATGGTTTGTGAATATAGGTGTAAGTTCCTATTTTATAATGATGTATGCTGATTGTTTGCATTCACAAGGAAATATATTTTGATTAGATTTTTTCAAGAGGTATAAATTATTATGTTTTTATATTTTGTATGGGTTGTTTTTTAGATTTGTTATTTTACAATTACAAGAAGGTACCTTATTATTGCTATATTTTTGATAATTTTATTTTATTTAGTTCCCAAGCAAAGTTATTTTGGTTTAGTAGGTTTTAGTTTTTGTTGAGACTATTTAAAATACTACTTCTTACTATGTTACTTATTAAGTGATTAATTAGAGTTAAAATGACGCTTACGGGACCTAAATACGATTTCTTTAGATCTCTTTCTTACGTTTATAGAATGTTTATTAGATATTTTATTTGTGTGATCTCTATGTCTTATGGATGTTTAAATTACTTATAAGAAATACTATTAGTTGTGTTTTTTAATAAACGCAAATTAAACTTAAAATTTGATAGTGTTTTACTCTTTTTACTTGTTTGGATTTTATAATTATAACTACTACTAATACATAAGTCTCATGTACAAACCAAAAAAAGACAAATTCCCGTCAAGCCAAATGGACTTATAGATTAATAAAAACACGAATAACCGGGAAGTATTCAGTGAAAGGAACGTTATCCTCCAGATAAATCATTACATCACAAAATCAGAATTATGATTCTGTGCATTTTCAGTACGAAAACTGAAGTTTAAAAAAAATGTGTTATTACGCCCATAATATGTATGACTTTATTTAAAGAAAATAAATTAACTTTGATTTTTTTCAGTCATGCTAAAAAGACGTAATGACATAAAACAGCCTTTAGAAACAAGCTACGTTAGAATAAAGCAATCTATATTCACAGAAATCATTTCCAAGAGCTACATGCAAAGTTACATTAAAATTACTTCAGCAGAAAAAAAGTAATTCAGTTTTTTGTCTCTCCTGAAAAGTAGGGGTTTTGTTGTTACGCCCCTATGTTATGAAGCCCGCGATATATACATATATTTAGTATATGTAAGTTTAAGTATGTTTATTTATGTATAATTATATATTTCTATCTATTTATGTAAGTATTTGAATGTATTAGTTTTGTTTTTATTCTATGGTTCTTTTTTTTTTGTTTTTATAGTCTTTTTGGTTAGTTTTTGTTTTTTGGGTGCTCTAAATAAATTTGTACACCTGTTTACTCGATGCACAACCTTTCACTTCTCTCAATCTCTCAAGGGTTAGCTGGAAGAGATCCCTTAAAGGGATAAGTTCGCCTTTGTACATCTTTTTATTTTTATCCTTTGTATTGTTTTGGTTTTTCTTTTGTACAATAAAGTGTTTACATACATACATACATGATCGCTCGGGTCGCTCTTGTTCGCACTGTTCGCTCTCCAAGTAAGGAATTAATCACGCCTCAACTTTTATACTCCCGATTTTCGAATGCTCTAGAATGCCTTCTCGAATGAACAATCGATGAGTTCGATAATGAAAAGTTCTACACAATACGGCCTTGTATTACAATAACGATGGCCTTGGCTTTGAACTCGATTGAACCCTTTAACAATTGGGACGTCCTTGACTCGGCGTCTCGATTCTAATCTACCTACCTACTCGTAAAAATACAAAACATAAAAATGCCACATGAATGCTCTTTTTACACGTCACTAATTCTACTAGAGCTTAGAACAAGATCATCACAATAATTGCAGGTAAGAATCGCCATAAGAAACCCTAAAGCCATATGAAATAGAAAACTGACACACCATGAAGTAATGTCAAACAAAAGCTCTGCTAATTATATTTGCGTTCAATATTGCTTTGAAAACTGTCTGTAGCTAAATACTAATTGGCGTATTATCGGATACTAAACACAATTCACTTAGTTAATTGAATAATCTCAATTATTAAGTCATCAGGAAGTAATTAATTAGCTTCTGAGAATTGTTATTTGTGTTGTTCGTTGGTTCGTGTAAATACTGGGGGCTTTTGAATAACCTACCTCAGAGTTTCTTACAGAGTGGAAAATTGAGAAAGGTCAGTAAGGGTCAATATTAGAGCGTGGGTGGCCTAGTGGCTTAGGGGGGCGGCTCGTGATCGTGAGGTTCCGAGTTCGAACCCCGCGGCCACCAATGTACCAATGAGTTTTTCTTTCTTAAGTACATAACCCGATGCTCTTACGGTGAATGAAAAACATCGTGAGGAAACCTGCACATTCGAACAGCTGAGTGTGTAAGAGGGTAATTGCACGAAAGATCCTAAAGGGGTCAAAAAGTATCCGAAAGGGCCCAACTGTAAGATAAGATAAGGACCAATATTGGATTGCGACACGCAAAAATGGCATCAGGAGACCATAGAACTATATCGAGATAGAAGGAAAGAGTGTATGTACCTCGCGTGCCGAAAAGAGGTTCTTAGCACTGCATTGCTCGCCGCGATGCTCAGTCCGCTCTCGACCGCTTTCCGTGTGTGACGTTCGAATTTAAAAACAAAATGCCCTGTTGCTCGATAATAAACTGTTTAAACACCACCAAAAAAGTAGGAGCTGTGAATCAAGATATTTCTTTTCATAGGTAAGTATTCTTTTCCCTAAAATATCCGTTATTATTTATAAAACAATTTATTTTGTTGCATAGTATTAATTTCATATAAACAGTAACGGGCGAGTCCGTGTCTACTGCTACTTTTCCATTGCGGCTTTAATTTGACGCGCCAGACTTGGCATGCATTGAAAACCAGCAAAGAAAATAAACCAATCCAAACTGTCGAGCACTTGTCGAGTCGCGTTCAAGGTTAATTTCTCATTTTTCTGTCAAAAGTAAGATATAGTGTTGTACCCGGCGATTTTCAATGCCGATTTCTTAGTCGATTAAAATCAATTTTGAAAACAGAAAAAATGATAATTATTTTTACAAGCGTTTATTTCACTTGCAATGTATGTATATGCGTATGTAAGTATGTATGTATGTATGGGTCAAATCTTGCAAATTAAATTTGACCCACTTCCTGTTAACGGAATGGGCTGAAATTTGGACCATATATGTAAACTCAATGACAATGCAATATTATGGTATCTAAGAGATGATCTGATGATGGAGTCGGAAGGTGGCGACAGGATCTCCGCTATTCTTAACGTAGACCCACCGTGTTAGGACTCAATAGTTTTGTCTCGATAAGCAGATAAAGATTTTGCAAAAAAAAGTACAGTCGGCAACAAAAACTTGTCCCAAAAATGTTTTTTTTACTATTATGTAGCCGTGAGATGAGGTAGTAGTCAAAATGAAATATTTTTGCCAAAAGGATAATAATTAAGTATAGTTTGCAATTTTGTTTTTGTTTTCCAAAAGATCCTATTATAAAAAATAGATGGATAGAAGCAACGGGTCGAAAAAACTGGTTTCCTACAAAACACAGCCAGATTTGTTCTGTACATTTTCACAAAGATACCTTAACTGGCCAATCAAAATACCGGCGAATAATCAGTACAGCTTATCCGACTATAGATGTAGTGATAATGTTAAATAATGGAAAGGTACCTACATTTATACGTCACAATGAGTGTGTGTGCGTGCGTGCGTGCGCGTGTGTGTGTGTGTGTGTGTGTGTTGTGATATTCTTTTAAAATATACATATTCACTATGAAGTTACCTACTCGGTACACTCGGTAGAATGGCGAGCGGGCGCGTCGTAAGACTAGCGCGCGCTTCCTCTCCCGTCGAAGTCTGTCGGCTCGCTGACGCTCTTCCGTTGCGACTTGCGATCGATGACACCACAGATTAGAAACGATTTTGTATATGTTGTACACATCACTAAAAGACTCGCGTGACGTCAAAGTGCCTACGCAAAATGTTACACGCTCGGTTCTCATATAAATCGACGAACTCTTTCCTTCTATCTCGATATAGTTCTGTGCAGGAGACCATAGCTAAGCTATGATTGACAGTTAGTGGTGGTAGGACGTTATGCAGGTTCCGTCTATGGCTTCCACCATCTGATTTTTTGAACTACCGCCAAGCAGCATTCGAAGTGTCGTGTTCCGGTGAAGTTCTAAAAATGTCTATAAGTCACAGTTTCTACTTACCATCAGGAGGCCTGTGTGTTCGTTTGCCTTCTCGGCGTTTTTCAATAAAAAACGGACCAGAGCATGTCGGACTATGCTGAGTGTAGGGTTCCGAAGCCCTTAAGTACTACAAACATAAAAACAACAAGTTATAATTATAACAAATTTTCTATTTAACACGTTCGCTGCGAAACCTAAACTGTAGTTTTTTCATATGGTGCGTTATAAGGCCAATATGCCCGATACGTAAACTCTCTAGTTATGCGTTATAAGACTCATAAACCCAGTAAGGCATCGATGACAATCTAAATCAGTGCAAAAAGGGGTAGACAAACCTTGTCTCTTATGATAGGCTTTTAGACCCGATTCCCGCAAGAGATCAAAATTATAATCAATCAGTGCGATATCGGGCCGAAAGACCCCGCACAATTTTGCCTCAATGAGTCGCCCATATTGTCGTAAAATTAAACCAATATTAATTGTCTTTGTTATTCATATAGAAACACTCAAATTACTACGAAATAGGCAACCAGTGGCATCTACCAATCAAATTGCAGCGTTTACGCCGCCTGTACGCTTTAGTCAGAAAGCGGCCTAAGGTTGGCAACGTATTTAAGATTTTAGTCTTGAAATGCAAATGCTTTTAGGAGTCCACTATCAGAAAGCCTGCAGTCGTATGTCTATGATATTACTGTCACATAAACAAACAACCACACATCCACACGCATCTGTAGCAGTAACGATCGTCTTTATTTACTTAATAACTGAACTTTGTGTTTGTAGATGATGTTCTTTATTTTTAGCTTACAGGTAATTATCATGTAATTATATATAAAATATAAAAAAATAATGAATCAGGGGACAATCTCACACGAATTGACCTAGTTCCAAACTAAGCTCTAGGCTTGTACTATGGGTACTAAACAACGATAAACATACTTATATAGAGAAATACACAGAAAACATCCAAGACTCAGGAACAAATATTCGCGCTCATCACATAAATATCTGCTCTTACCGAGATTTGAACCCAGGACCGCTGGCTTCAGAGGCAGGGTCACTCCCAACTAGGCCACCGTGTCGTTGTCGCTCTATTTTCTGTATAAAATTACTGTACTTTATAAATTGTAATATACTTTCGATATCCCTAATAAATAAATAAGAGTCGTTGAAACGTTGACAATACGATAATCATGTCAAAAACCATTTAATTTTTACCGAGTTTAATAGATATATTTCTGAGACTTGTTGCGCTGTAAGTCCTCGTATTTGCATTGAAAATTACAAAGCCTTCAGCCACAGCCTACTAATCAAGCCAATTCGCGGCGAGTCAGAACACAAACATGTTTACGGACTGTCTGTTTAGAATAGACAAATTGAAGAATGAAAGAGAATTCGCGAGGGTTATTGAATCGTCTTTTGTTCTCTTTGGTTGTTTTTGTGACTTAATTTTATTCATTATTTTGAAAAAGGGTTTGTTGGCACAAATGGTTTATTGGCTTAAAAATGTAAATGTTATTTTGTTTGTGGAAGACCTGGGGTATATTATACAACGTGTTACAAAATAATCCGTAAAAAAAAAATTACGAATGTAGTGTCAACCCTAGTATACTGTATACCTAAGATACTGAACTGACGTTATTTAATAAGGGTTGACACTACTTTTGTAATTTCTTTTTTACGGATTATTTTGTAACACGTTGTATTTGGTAAGACAATATATTGGGTATAGAATACGTTACATAAGTAAAAAAAATATTTTTTTCATGTAATTGCAAGCTTTTTAGAGTTTCGTAGATAAACAAGGAACCCTTATAATTTCGCCAAGTCGGTCCATCCGTCCATCCATCCGTCCGTCCATCCGTCCGTCCGTCCGCAGCCTAGCTCTGAGACTCTTTGTAATACACAGCTGTAATTTGGCATGAATATATAAGTCATATCAACAAAGTGGTAAAATAAAATCAGTTTTTTCCTACACTTGACGTGGAGATGTATTTTTTTCTCGTCTACCCCATAGTGTGGGATGTCGTTGGATAGGGTTTTTAAAACTATTACGGGCTTGTGAAAAAAAAAATGATTAAAGGACCCCTTTACGAAATATTAAGCTTTAAAGCGCAAATTTTTGTTAGAGTCAAGTCTCCCCCACTGTTAGGCGATGGGCTTGCAACCTGTCACTAATACACTATTAAATATCTCAGTCTACTTGTGCACAATGTGGCTACAGATATAAATAAGTATTTTTAGAGTTGTTGGTATTTCTGTAGCTCTGCCTACCCCACTTTGGGAATGAAGATGTGATGTTTTGTATGTCTGTATATCACTTTTGACAATGTCCGGATCGCTACCACCATCTTATCCATTAAACACCCGCCAAGCAACAGTGTTCGCATTGTTGTGTTCCGGTGTGGGGATAAGACAACTGGTGAAATTACTAGCATAGAGGCATTCCATCTTAGTCCTCAGGGTTGGCGACGCATTTGAGGTCTTAGGATTATAGTCTTGAGAATTCAAATGTCTATGGGTCTCAGATTCCACTTACCGTCAGGTGGCCTGAGTACTGGTGTGCCTTCTCCTTAACGTAAAAAAAAATAAAAAAAAAATGACTTTAACCTTGGAGCAAAGCGAGGGCGTGTCGCTCGTCTATACTTGTAACTTTTGACTTTAACTATGCGCGAACTCGAGTGTCTTCTCAATGTGAGACGTGGTCTCAAGTTCTAGCGTAAATTCAGTTATAACTTTCAATTAACTTAATTTAGAGATAATTTCGTAGGGCTGACAAGCTGGGGCATTTTAATACTAAACTAGGTTTAAAGTTCTTCAGAAATTTGCAAAGTTTAGGTTGAAGTTTAAAAAGACATTTTTGAAATCAATGTTTGTATTTTCAACCGACTCAAAGAAAGAGAAGGTGCCCAATTTGACTGTTTGTTGTTTATTTATAGTTTCATACAAATATGGTAAATAGGAGTTTCAGAGCGACTTCGGTGTCTGTCTGTCTATATGTCTGTTTGAAAACCATAAAATATAACCATAAATTCAATTTAAGAATGGTATAGAACCATTAGTGTGCGGAGTCGACTCGCACTTGGCCAGTTTTTAGGGTTCCCTTTACAGTTTCGCCATTTCCGTCCGTCAGTCCGTCCGCAGCCTAGCGCAGAGACTTAGTACTAGAAAGCTGTAATTTGGCATGAATATACATATTAGTCACGCCAACAAAGTAGTAGAATAAAATGTTGTTAAAAATATTTTTTGGGTACCTCCCCTACACGTAACGTGAGGATGTATTTTTTTTTCGTCTACTTCATAGTGTAGAGTGTTGTTGGATAGGTCTTTCAAAAATATTACGGGTTTGTGGAAACAGTTTTTCAATTAAGTAATCGTTTTATGAAATATTAAGCTTAAAAATGCAAATATTTCGTAAACTTAAATGTGCCCTCCCCCTTTTTAATCATCTTAAATGAAAGAGCCTAATAACAATTTTAAAGGAAAATTACCACGACTAAGTAGACATCATTGGTTCTTGAGATACAGGCGATTAAAGTGTCTATACCTACTAACATTATCTAAGACGGCACCAATTGACTTTAAATAGAAAATTAAATATTACTAGTTGATTTTTATGTTTGTAGTACTTAACGGCTTCGGAACCCTACACTGAGCATGGCCCGACATGCTCTTGACTTATTAACCTCACTGGACAGACATATAACAAACTATATACGTCCTATACATAATGTATACTGCTACAAACTTTATACCATCGCATAAACCTACCTCGTAAAAATCTTTCTACCTTGCGTCGGCTGTCACAACGAAGTGCTACGCCGTAGACAAGCCACAGCTACGGCGTAGCAAACAATCGGGACATAAAAATGATAGATTTTGAGTATATTGCGGCTAGCTGTCACACCATTATGTAATAAAGTGAGACTGGTGAGTTAAAACTTTAGGTCCATTAGAAATTGACTTAAATTCTCATTTTCAACCATACATAAGAGAAATGGCATTATCTCAGACAAAAGCCCTGTAGCAAATGCAACCTTATCACTTACGGGATAAGAGTGAATTGGCTTTGGCTATTGAATTTAAGATACTGCTTATTGGCTTATGAGGGCAGACATAACATCACGCCTTCATTCTTAGAGTCGGGTAGGCAGAGCTACAGAAATATCAACAACTCTAAAAAGGCTTGTTTATAATTCTGTAACTACATTTTGAACAATCAGGCCAAGAAGTTTACTAGTGTATTAGTGACAGGTTGCAAGCCCATTGCCTTAGAGTACTACAAGCCCTTATTCCCTTAGTCGCCTCTCACGATATCCACGGGAAGACATGGATTTTCAGAGTTAAATTTCGAATAAGATAACAAATATGCATTAAAACAACAAAAAACACAGATAGATAAACTAGCTGACATAGGCTTCAATCTTATAACCCCTTTGTTGGTGAGAGTTTATAAGCTTAGTGTTAGAAGGTCGTGGGCTAGAAGTCAACTTGCAACTCTGAGCCATGTACGATTTTTTTATATATTTGTATGTAAGTTTAGTTCTTTATTTATTTGAAGATACTGATTGGATGACCCGATCACGAAAAGAAAAATATTTCATTGGTCTTAGCGTCGCGAATTTAAAGCCAAGATGGCGGATTTTAAACAAAATAATGATTTGCCTGTCCGTGAAAGATAAAAATAAAAGATGGAAGATGTTGATTCAGTAAGTAAACTGCACGGGCACATTTTGACGTCAACCAACTGTCAAAAATCCATCACTCTAAAAAAATCTAACTCCATTGTGTAAAATACTAAGATAAAGGGCTGTACATAGATCTCAAACTTATTAGATTATAGGTATTACAAATAATTCAAAGAACACTCTGTTGGGATCAAAGTTTATTTTTTGTAAAATAATTTCAAATGAATGAAAACCATCATTGAGTATTTTATTCCACGTGATCCACTAGGTTAACGAAAAAATTAGTTTTCTTAAAAATTGTAAAACCTACTGCATACACATAGCACGAATCTCCAAAACTTTCCATATTAAAACACCCTAAAGTTTTATTCAAGTCACGTATTCACCCAAACAGTTGTAGCCCAAATTAAAACGAATCTAATAGAAGCGCTGAAATAGCCTTTACCATCAACGAGAGGCCAATGTTTAATCGAATTTACGTTAGTTATAAAAAGTTACGGCTCGGTGTAACAGGCGGTCTACCCTCGTCAAATGAACTGCGATGAGATGACAGATCTTTCTATAATTTGATTTAGAAGTACACTGTCGAGTAAATATAACGGCTCACATTGTAAAATATTTCTAAATAAAGTGGTTCGTTATATTTGCCCGTGGATTTATTACGTTTCTTGAGTGTGGGTTGAAACAAATAACTTTGTTCCTAGATATTAAAAGGGTTTTTGGGTGATTCGTTATAATGTTATTAAGAACATTAGTGGTGGTAGCACCCTGTGCAGGGTCCGTCCGGATCGCTACCACTATCTTATCCATTAACCACCCGGCAAGCAACAGTGTTCGCATTGTTGTGTTCCGGTGTGGGATAAGACAACCGGTGAAATTACTAGCATAGAGGCATTCCATCTTAGTCCTCAGGGTTGGCAACGCATTTGAGGTCTTAGGATTATAGTCTTGAGAGTTCAAATGTCTATGGGTCTCAGATTCCACTTACGAGTATCATCAGGTGGCCTGAGTGCTCGTGTGCCTTCGAAATAACATAGAAAAAATAGATATGATAAACTAAACTAAGATTTGGCTAGCGGTGGAAAATTTCGTCCAGATCCCTACCAAGGTCATTTATCCTGTAAACTACCGCTTAGCACCAGTGTTCACATTGTTGTGTTCCAGTTTGGTGTAAGTCAACTAGTCAAACATAAATATAAAGGCTTGTACAGTCAAAGTTTCAAACACGCCAATAATACACGCCCACGCCACTAAAAATAAGGTATACATATTTTGACTCATTGGCTGTGTAGATATTAATTATTTTGACTGTATTGTTTAATACATACGTACATAGAAAACGTTCAAAACTCAGGGACAAAAATTCTCGCTTATCAGTGGACTGTGTGTTTGTTTGTCTTTTCTACGCCCTCTTACTCAGAATAGAGTCTCGTT